>CAJNOP010000292.1:81335-190858 GCA_905250075.1 Rotaria sp. Silwood1
AAAAACTTGTTCACCCATTCTGTATACTGAATGTAGTATAATTTTATTTTAGTATTTACGTGATTACTTGATAAACATTATAAATTACAACGAATGTGGTCTCGTCATATTCTTATAGGCATTATTCTGTTTGTTGTTTGTTTTATTTTATATTATCTACAAACTCGATTCTCTTTCGAGGCTAATGTAATGTTCTATGATTCTTTTCCAATAAATACAAGTATTCATCATACTGCAATTATATTGACAAAAACACCTTCAATCAAAGTTTTAAAACATTTAAATGCTTTATTGAATGTTGGTATTGATGCTTTTGTTATGTGTGATCAAGATCCATCCAACTTTATTAATTCGACAAATCGTATTTTATATATCAGTGATGAACAGCTTGCTCTCTATGGCTTAACTAGAAATCGTGTTTGGGATAGAGTATTTGTTTGGCTTTATAATCAAAGTTCGATAGATTACGTCTGGCTTATGGAAGAGGATGTTACATGGAGTAATGTACGTTATATGGTAAAATTATTCAATGTATATGCAAACAATCCAGCAGATCTTTTATCAAGAAATATCATCTATAGAAATAAACATACACTTGGGTAAGATTTTCAGTCTTTTAGAATAATAGAAAAATAAGTAAATATTCAATCTAATAATTTTATTCCAATTTTTTTCTAGTTGTAAAATCCATCTGACTATAAAAATATTATAAAAGTAATAATGATAGTGAAAATTGATCACCATAATAATTATTCAGTCTAAGTATATGGTGAATTCAGAAAAGTCGATCGTTCTTCTATGTCTTTATATTTCATTTATAGTACAAGCATTGAGAATTGTAATAAAATGACAGATAATGCATAGACATTATATTTTAGAAAATCGAATATCGGTTTGAAAAAAAACGAAACTATTATAAGTTATTATTGTTTATACATTCAATCGATGGAAAACTTTACACAAAAGAAAAGCTATATTTAAAATAGAATGCCTTTTAGTGTTTCCTAGTTATTTAATTTATACAGAGCTTTGAAGAAATGTTTTGTTTCACTAAAATACCATCGATTAGTTTTTGTTTAATTGTAAAGAGAAATCAACCATTAATAGATTTTTGTGTTTTTCATAACGTATTTCTCGCGAAACAATGACCTAAATTCTATTTCATTCTTTCGTGAATGTACCAAGTTTAAAGTACCCGTATACCGGATCAGTTGTCAGCAGAGTACCTTTTCGAATACTCTTTTACAGTTATGTCACAAGATCTTGCTTGGGCATCTTGTTGAGAATCGTCTCAGTAAATAGGTGCTTGTCAGTTATTTGCCAAGTTTCTATAACATTTTATGAAAACTTGTTGAACAAATGAGTAGATTGAAAATCTAGAGGCATTTTGTAGTTGAGTGCTAAAAACCTATAATGTATTGTAAGACACTGAAGTACCTAAAGGTTTCTGTGTCATGCTAATAGCAGGGTAATTTAGACTCAGCACATGAACTAGGATTGTCATCAGTTCTGTAATCTATGTAGTTTTTGCTTTTTTTTGTGAAAGTTTCATCATTTGTTAACTTTGCATATCGAATTCTAAATAGTAGCTAAAATAGTTCTTAAAGATATTTTTTATCTGCTCTTTTTCACATATACTAAGTATAAAACTCATCGTTTATCATAAATTCATTATCATTGTAATGAATCAATAGAATGCACCACTGAATCCTGAAGTATTGGTATCGATGTACGAAATCGAAAATGTCGAAGGTCCATTAAAAGATGAAATCTATACTGATAAAGGTGATAATTTCATATCTTAGGAATATCAGAACTACAATTAAGATTATATACAAAGTATAAAAACTGATATTATACTTGTCGTTTGTTGTTTGTTTTACTAGTTGGATGTGGTGGCCAACAACATCATTAAAATTATTTCCTGAAAAAAAATGGTCTGGTTCACTAAATATGCTTTCACGTGTATCACGTCGACTAATAAAAGCTCATCAATATTATACTCTTCAATTATTAAATGAAACAAAACAAAACAATGCAAGCAAAATCGATAGTAATTACTATTATCAAGAATTTTTCATTCCAACTGTTGCAAATATGTTTAATTTAAAAATGCTTATCTATGATCATTCCCTAATGGAAGTTCATGTGTCGTCACTTACTGAAAATGATATTCGTACATTATTAGCTAAGGGCAAACATATATTTCATGCTGTTAAACATGATAGTCAATTATTAATCAATGCTACTCAATATTAGCACACTTTTTATATATGTATACATGTCTGTGAGATAAATATAACTTCTTTGAAAATGAAAAATAATTTTCTGATCACCGTACTCTAGAGAGTGAGAGGGCTATGAGACACAGGAAATTGAGAAAAACAATACTGTCATTTTCGAAGAAGTCGTATATCTTAATTATTAGAGGCTCATGTACTGATATGTACTGTATAAGAGCTTGTTCTATATGGAGAAACTTTTATATTAATTTGTGAAGGATTTGAGTATATTAATTATGAAAAAGTAGCCATCTGGTTTCAAAATCACGATTTTCGTAAAGATCTTCTGAGCGATAGGACCTATTGAATCAGTTGAATTTTGTACTACACAGTACTCGGTGAGATCCTTCTTTAATTTCATCCATTCATGAGGTGACTATGCGCAAAAAATATGGAGAAACGGCAATCTTGTCAACGTAATGGTAACATCCTTTTACCCATCAATATATCACCTATTTCATCGCATTCTTGCATGAGAAGTATCTCAATCTCAGATAGATGCGTTCATTGTGGAAGTTTCAAGCAAAACAATTTATTCTAGATGACATATGCATGTAATCAAAAAAATGGAAATCAGTTGCAAAACGATGTGACTTTCTGACAATAGAGCTCTTAGAGAAATTTAAATATTTCGAAACTGTAACAATATTTTCTCAAACGTCTTGCGTAGAAATTCATGAAACGGTTATCCTTTTAACCTATGTAAAAACTAGTCAAATCAGCGACCATCGACCGAAGAAGTTCATTTGTGACTTACACAAAGATGATAGAATATCTATATTCATAATTAGCAGAATAAGCGAAGAAAACAGTCTTAATGAACAATTAGTAGATAAACTGCATCATATATATTAATATTTTGGAACCAATTGCAAATTGATATATATGACTAGAGTAAATTTAGTAGAGATAAAATCAATATTCACTTGAATCAATTACGATATGAGCACATGTCTTTTTTTTCTACGAAACAAACTTTGTTACAGTGCAAATACATTTTTAAAACAAGCACAAAGTTGAAATCGACTATGTAGTGTAACACATAAGAAAAACTACACCTCCATCTCTTCTTTATATGAAAAAGATCTACAGAGTACTTTTACATATATAGTGTGCTCCTACTCTTTTAATGCATCTCAGCAATCGAAACTTAAGGTCGAAATCTCTGGAACAAAAGTATTTCTATGGATATTTTGTCTAATAATGCATGATAGGCTGATTAAAAGTTCAATTTGATGAAAAATATCCTTTTAAAAACAAGTTTGGTATCTATGGCATAGGATCAAGAAAGATCTAAGGGTCGCTAGAATCCTGATATTCGGAATCAACGCGAAAACATCGCACACAGTCAGGAAAATTCCGATGAAAAGGTGGTTGATCACTTGGAGAAGTTTTCTCGTAAGATATTTCGATGTTTCCCCAGTATTCATTCCATGATTTTAAATACAAAATGAAATCTATATAGCAAAAAATCAAACTCTGCGTCACATAACATCAGTTGGAACTTCGGCATGTCTGCGAATGCATAAATACTCTACACCTTTCTTTTCTCTGCATAACAGCCAACAAAAATGTGCATAGCGGACGATAGACAATTGTTGTTTCAATAATGCAAAGGTAGCAACGAACCATACACTCCGGACAGAAAGTATGCCTATAAGATACAATCAAAGAAACAAAAATAAAACATGCATCACTTGTTTTCACTTGGTTATATACATTCAAATCTTATGATTAATTGACGTATTGAAACGATACATATATATGTATTAAAAAAATTATTATTAATGTTATTTACATTTATTTATATACAGTAAATGTAACGGAAGTTAGCAGCCTATTCGAGTTTTTCACAAAACGATTCGCCCCATTCAGTGAGCCACACCAGAGATGCAATGAGTCAGAGCCTGCTCGACGAGCTCTATCGAATGGTACAATCAGATTTTTTCTGAAAGCTTAGTAGCCGAAATGAAAACAAGGACATTGATTTTTTTCCCATAGAAAAGATCGAAAAAAAAGTTTTTCCTCTAACAATTTGCTCCACGAACTGAGTCACTTTGAAACTTATCTCATTTGATGCAGCTTGACGAGCTCTATCGATTGGGATGAGTTTTATCTTCAGCAGAATAAAATTTTGGGAGTTTGAATCGCTAGAAGATTCTGTAGGAAGACTTGCAACCCGAATTTACTCGGCCGATTCGCTCCATGAACTGAGCCACTTTTGAAACTTATCTCATTCGATGCAGCTTGACAATCACTATCGATTGGTATATATTTCATCTTCAGAAGAATAAAATTTTGGGGATTAGGACCACTGGAAGATTCTGTAGGAATGCTTGGGATCCGGATTTACTCTGACGATTCGCTTCATGGACTCAGTCACATCTGAATCTTAGCTCATTAGATGCAGCTTGACGAGCTCTATCGATCAGCATATGATTCGTTCAAAAAGAAATCAAATTTGGACCATTAAAGTTTCGGGAAAACTTTCAGCGCGCTTCGTATGGTGCTGCCTTCGATGATCCTTTCCAGTACTTGAGCCGCCAATGAAAAACAATTAAATCGATGCAATGTGAAAAGCTCTATCAAATGATATATGTTCCAATATAGTCATTGTATATATTTATACATAAGAACATTCATAAAATCACGATATGTACTCTTTTTTCATTGAACAATTCGATGGACTATTTGAACTATTCGTCGACCAAACCGGAATCGTTGCTGTGTCCCGAACCGTCTCGAATAATATGTGTCATTATAATTTTCGTTGGTGATAATGTTGTGAATAAGGATCCTACTGACTATAATATTACTCTTATCAAAGTGACACACATACCAATCAATAGAGCTCGTCAAGCTACATCGAATGAGATAAGTTCCAAAAGTGGCTCACTCCATGGAGCGAATCACCAAAGTATATCAGGATCCAAAGCCTTCCTACAGAATCTTCCAGCGATCCAATCCCCCAAAATTTTATTCTGCTGAAGATGAAACTCATCCCAATCGATAGAGCTCGTCAAGCTGCATCAAATGAGATAAGTTTCAACAGTGACTCAGTTCGTGGAGTGAATTGTCAGAGGAAAAACTTTTTTCGATCTTTTTCTATGGGAAAAAATCAATGTCCTTGTTTTCATTTAGGCTACTAAGCTTCCAGAAAAAATCTGATTGTACCATTCGATAGAGCTCGTCGAGCAGGCTCTGACTCACTGCATCTCTGGTGTGGCTCACTGAATGGGGCGAATCGTTTTGTGAAAAACTCGAATCGGCTACCAACTTTCCTTACATCTTCGGACCACTCAATTTCGCACATGATCGGTTATAATTTATAGCTGTTTTCTTTTCTGGTTCAGAACATCGTTTAGTAGTACTGAAGAAACATATCGAAATGCATTGTTTTTATATTCACGTTTACCGTCAGCTGTTTATAGTGAACAGAACATTAAGGTTATTGAAAATAATGCAGCCAGGACGCGATTTCAAATAATATAGCGATAATGGAACTGGCAGGGATGGGATACTAATTCTCGCAGTCTCGATTTTGGCAAGACTTTTCTCATATTTCAACAAAGTTTTCTTCAATCCAGCTTTCACAATGATGATCCTCAATGTTTCACCTATGAAAAAAGTATTTTTTTATTTACGTAGATACAGTTTCATAAGAATTCCATAAGTCATGCTTGTTCTCACAGATACTTTTACAATATTTAAATTCTACCGAAAAATTGTTTTCCAAACTTGATTTGTGGAGATAATATTTCAGTTTTGTACCAACTTCAGTTGTTTTTAGAATCGGTTGCGCCCAGTTAGCAAAGGATTTTTCATAGATTGTAGTGGCCTGTAGCGTTTCTTACGTGAATTTTTTAGATACGCTGCTAGTCATTGGTCGATGTCACTCACGGCTAGCATCTCACGGACTGAAGTTCATTTCCAAAAAAAGAAGCATCCTTTTGTATTTATAAGCTAACTGATTCAGATTTGGCTCTTTTCAAGAAGTTGTTGTTTTGATAACAGAAGGATTTGTTATAAAATATTCCATACAAAAGCTTCTGTTCTGAACTATTGCTTCTCTCTTGAATTTCAGTGTCCTTGTCGAAAATCAGCATGATATTTCAGTTCTTCATTAACGAAATCTTAGCGGATCTCGTGGAAAACTCTATTAGATCTTATAAAAATCTTCTTTGAACTGAGTGGCGCCGAAGAACGACTAGCCACTCAAGTGCTCAAATTTACTTTCACTAAAGATCATTTTTCTCTATCCACAATCAAGATAAATCGCCGTTTAGCTTCTTGCATCAAATTATTGAATTATCAATAATAAGCTACTTTTTTGAAAATTGAACATAGTAGAAATATTGAGCTACTATCTATTTATGGATAGAGAACCTGAGGGGCCATCTCTGATATACCAGTGCGGATAGCGATGTTTGATTCAAACTTACTGATCACTGACCTCATTGATGGTAGGTTTAATTCATCGGTAAATCAAGATGTATCTCTCTCATTAGTGCATTCCAGTTACTCAATTGCGTTTTTTAATGGCTTCTTCAACATAACGATTCTCTTTTGGCCTCTCTCCATGTCTATTCCCACGGTTCGTGGGTTGTCATCATTCTTAGTGAGCACTGAATAGACTTCATCAATCGCTCAAGATGCGCCTCTCCTATTGGTTCATTGCAGGTGATCAATCATGTTTTGACAAGGGGTTCCTCAAAAAATTGGTCAATTATGAATGTCTCGCTGTTTGAACTCGCAGTTTTGATTTATTTTAGTGAGTAATTCGTAAAAGTGATGAATTGCTCGAAATGACTGTCTTTTGTTAGTATATTCCATGTGATCAATGACATTTTCTCTCACTTCTCTGTATCGAATACAGCAAAGACGAGTCTGACGGTATCAACTCGCTGAATTCGATTGTTCGAATCAATTTCAGTCAGTAACTGAAAGCATTAGTCCCTCAATGAAAATGCTGCTCTGTTATAGTGGTGCATTCAAGTCATTTAAATAGATTTTCTCTAACGTTTCGATGTCGAACGGATTGAATTCTCGAGTATCTCGATTTCGATGAGCGATTGATAGAATCGATCAATCAATCGAGATGTATCGTTTTCAATGTTGAGTTTTAGGTTGTCCATCTTGTTTGCTCGATGGCTTTCGTGACGAACCAATAAAATTTTAGTGTTTCTCCATTCCCACTTGGTGAATTCGTGAATTTCGATCGATTTTAGTCAATAGTCTAGATAATTTGTCGATCGACCTATATGTCTCTCTGGTTTATTGATGCACTACAGGTGATTAATCCGATTGTCTCAATGACTCGTGTAAATGGCAATGGCTCTCAGTTTCCACTTGTGGATTTGCCAGTTCTGTCCAATTTTAGTGAATGACCGTGTGAGTTCATAGATCGATCTAGATACATCTCTCTCGTTTTTCCATTCAAGGTGATGGGTGACGCTTTCTGAATCGCGTCTCAATTCTTCAGACCGAAGCCCGGATATCTTCTGGTTTACAGTGCCTCGACTCGTGAATTCCAATAAATTTTACTGAGTGATCGTATGACTAATCAGTCTCTATAGATGTTGCTCTCTCATTGATGCATTAGAAGTGGTGAATCGCGTTTCTGAATAAATTCCTCAAAGAATCAATCAGATACTTCTGTCGCTGCGTTCTGAATCGCGCGGCTTATTATTTTCAATCGATATCAATCACGAATCTAGATAATCCGTCGATCAATCTAGATATGGGTCTCACATTGTTAGGGTGAGTGTAGTGTGTGGATGTAAATGTATGATGTAGGAGCGGATGTTGATAATCTCTTTGACTCCTACCCACATCCACACTCACATCTTGCATGAATCTCTTTTCAGCTCATCTAACAACAACATCGGTATCATTATATACGTACGATAATGGCTTCTACCGATCAACCCAAATCATCATCATACAATCAAACGTCTTTAACACTACGACGTTCTCTCGATGAAAGTGGCTCTTCAAAAAATTAATCGCAGCAATAAACTAAAAATCACATTCCTAGCACATCAATTCAGACTCTGTCTAGTTCATCTTAAATAAGTAGTATCTAATGATCTACTGCGTTTATACATGAAATTTGATGGTGACATTGTTCAACTGTAAATGTCATCGACAATGATGGTCGCACGATGGATACGACAAGCAGTGCAACAACAATCATTCCTGTAAATTGTTGATTTGTTCTTTCTTATATTCCTTTAGTCATCTCATTAGTATTGCCTAAAGCTATCACTCATAATGAATTATGATCAGATTTATCTTTCTGATGCATAGCAAAATAAATAATCGCCCAGCATATGATTGAAAATTAGTTTTCTTTTCAATTGCTTAAAGAGAAACTGTTATACTGTCTTCCATTAGGACATTTTTTGAAAAAGCCAGTAAATACAAGTAAATTAGTGACGAGTGGATCTCTGTGATACTACAAAAAGTCTACAACGATTCGTGCTCATGAAATACTAGTGTAGAGTTATGTCAGTTTTACTTGATTTTTTTAATAAGAGCTACGCATTTTCGGAAATATCAAAATCAAGAATTTCAATCTACAATGTTTCTTGTAGATAGAAATAATAAGCATAAAAAATGCTGCAATTTTAAGAGAAAACGAACGTTTTGAGGTCGACATACTCTACTTTCAACTGGACTTACTGATTACGTCCTTATGTGGTAGGCTGCTGTTTTTTTAGCAATTGAATATTCTAAGAAAAGCACGTTCACCTTCTTGGAAACTTTTAAAAATTGTTAATGATTTTTAGCTCTATTTATAGGCAACATTTCAGGATAAAAATTCTTCAGTTAGATATTTTCCGAGATGCGTACCTTGCTCTCACTGAAAAACTCCAGTAAATTGGTCACAACTTTTCATCATTAGACTAGGCATTGAAATCCGTACAGACTTTTCATATTGTTGCTGAGATCTGCTCGTAGCTATAATACCAAATCAAGCAGTATCTGACAGCTTCATATATTCCACTGTCTATGCTTCCTCTAATGATAATATTGCTTGTTTTGACATTGAAGGTCAGTAGTGTACAGAAGTACGCTATTTCTTCTTGATCAATAAATGGATTTGACTATATTTTTATTCCTATGATATATAACTAATAAAATCTCAACAACTAATATTTAATTCATAAATTATTCAGATCATCTTGAAGGATACAACAATCGAGCTGATTAACAGCACGTCTATTAAATATACAATCAAACATTTTGAAATAAATTTGTTTTTCTATTTCTTTTTTTATACACACACTGACTGTTCGAAACAGTTTTATTTATCGAAGAAATAAAAACAAAGAAACGAAAATACATATATAATTATACAATAGCTTCAGGTAAAGATGATGGTAAAAGTATATTAGTTTTTTTTATTGATGAACATTTTAATATTCCATTTTTTTTGGTTATATTTACTGGATGCAATACATCAATAGGTGGTGTACTGTTAATACTACTATTTGTTGTTGTACATAATAATGATGGTAATGGTGATGAATGATGTTCTTGTTCAATTGAATTTGTATTAACAATTAATTGTTGTGTTGAATCAATTGTTATTGTACCATTACTATTTGTACTTGATGGTGATGAACCACCATGTCGTCGTTGATGTTTATGTTGTTCAGATTGATTCACTAGAGTTAATTGTTTATGATTATTAAGACAGTTATATTCACGTTTTCTACAACCTTGTCCACGTTTTGATAAAATAATACATATACAAAAATTAATTATTAATAATATAAAAGCACTTAAAGAAAGAATAAATATATATTTTTGATTATTATTATTATTGTTATTATTTGAATCAAATAATGGTGAAAATTGTCTTGGTAATAATGATGAATGAATACTTGTTGATTGATATGTTGATAAATTATTTTTATGAGATACCTCATATAGAGTTTTCCAAGTATTCAATAAATTAATATCAAATGAATTTTTAGTATGATTCAAAATTATATTATTAAAAAGATTATGAACTTGAGCATGATAACCACGAATTTGACTTAAATTATCATCTAAAGAAATTTATATGAAAAATGATTATCAAATTAGAATCGACTAATATAATGTATATAATCTAACAGATCAATAATCTTCTGCTCAGTCTTTCTCAACATAAATGAAAATAAACACTAAACCAAATTTAGACTGAATGATAAGAAAACTTTGTTATGACAAATATTTATTTAATTTCTATAATAAATTATGATAATGGAATATACAAGCAAACGACGCTATTACTTCATCGTTTTCCGTAAACTGATGAAATGACAAAAGTAGTCGGAGAAAAATAATGTTTGTTTGTTCGCGACAAAAATGGCTCGCACAAAACAAGGAGATGATGGATAACACCGAAATGTAATAAAGCTTAACAGGGTAATACGTCGTTTTATAGCCATTTTAAGATACTGTTTTTTTTTGACACTACCATTCCGAACTTAAGATTTTGTCATCAAAATATTATTTAAAACATATCGAATTCTTTAACTATCTAAACTTTAGTCGAAAAACAACTAGAATTACTGAAAATGTGTTCGTTGGAAAAAATATTCATGAAGATATCATTAGCACATGATTAGAGTTAGAATGTAGATTAAGAAAAGAGCTGCATTCACATTCACATTCTGATTTATCGGAAATGTTGTTATTTGTCTTTCATGCATTCTTTTTCTAATAAAGAAAATTTAATTCAACAAATTAGTAAGAGTAAACTGTTCGCATATATTACTTAATAGAAATCATAACTTCAACTTACTTTTAAGAAGTATAAAGTTAAATTCTGGAAAAACTGGATACCATTTTTCGATTAATTTATCTTGTATATTTTGAGAATAAGGTGATTTTACATTAATATCTCTTGACAAAAAAAAAAGAATACATTTTCATTCTAATAAAAATAAGCTGGCTTAAATTTACCCATTATGTATTAAATTAGCAAATAAATCCATACTTTTCATACTTTCAATTCGTTCATTTTCATCTGCATTTAAATATGTATCATTAAAAACACTCATTGATGGTGCTAAAACATATCCAAATGTATATGGTAATTCTGATTGATATTTATTTGAATATCTTTCTAATATATGAATATTTCGATCATTTGAAACATATTTAGCATATTTAAGTAATGGTGCAAGAATTTGTTGATGATAATTAAATAAATATTTATCAAAATAATATTCATTAGTTGTTATATTCCATTTTGTATATGCATAATTAATTAAATCTTCAATAATATTATCATTATTATTATTAATATTGATTTCTTGAAATAATGAATGATTAATTGATGATGATATTGTTAATAATATATGAAGATTTTCTGGTAAAAGTGTATTTGATTGATGATAAAATTTCATGCGTAATGGACTTGTATGATCAATTTTAGTATCAAGAAGAGAATTAAAAAATGGAAATGGATATTCTAATGGTTTAACATAATTAATAAATCCATATGTTTTTGAATATGTATTTAATTCTAGTAAATCTTTTGTTTTTATTAAACTTTGATTACGTAAACATAACAGTGTTGAACATGATAAATGTAATAAAATATCTTTTTGATATGATGAAATATCATTTACAATTGATGTCATATGTGGAGAAAGAAATGTTTGATCATTTAATATAAGACGATGAACTAAAGATTTACGTCGTTTTATTGTTCCTGTACCACCTAATAAAAATAAGATTACTAAGATTATATTTGATTTCATGGAAATAAAAAAAGTTTCATATGTACAAACCATTTACAGTTTCAAGCATAACAACAAGACTAGCCAATACAGCTCCTGATCCTGTTCCATACAAGGTAATTCGATCAGGATCACCATTAAAATGTGTCACATAATTTTTTAACCAATGTAATGCTGTATATATATCATGTAATGCATAATCACCTTTACTCTCACGTGATAGATAAAGAAAACCTACAAAGTAAAGATAACCTTGTATATCTTATTAATTGTAATATAAACTTGTGATGAATTCTATATCCATCTTATAATCAATCGTCACACAATGCATTATAAAAAAAAAAAAAGAAAATGAAGAATTTGCATAACTCTCTTGAGAAAGATAAATCGTTACATTTTTACTAAACAACATTTACAAACATAGAAGAGACAGTCGGTTAAACATCAAACAAACACTTTTTAAAAGCCATATTGTTCTTTTCTCTTTATTCTTAAACAACTGCTCCTGCGAGCATTTAACAGATCAAGATCAGACTACTGATTGCGGGTATGTAAACATTACTATGGTCGATGCATATGAACACATGCTTCTTGAATAGCATGGCAATGACATAGAAAATAACAACTAGAATCTTCTGTTTTATCATATGGATCTAAAAGTAATAATAATCGATGTCTCGACATAGATTGATAGATGTATGATGATTATTATCTTGATCGCATGTTTAGAATAGAAGGGCAAAGAAAAATCTTCTTTTTTGTCAAGGCTTTTTTTTTTTCTCTATATATAACTTGAGTGTTCAGTCACGCTATATTATCTAGATATTGTTCGACAGTCGTAATAATAAAAAAATATATCTAATTGAATTTAGTGACGTCACACGTTACCCGTAATTGAATGTTGTTCTAGACAAGAACGAACGGACACCTTGGGTAATTCATTTTCTTTTCAAACAATCAAACTAACTAACTGACTGACTATTCTATTGTTTGACTTCAAGTGTGTATGCGACACTTTTTTTTCTTTTTCTCCCTATATACGATCAATGTTATTTTATCAATTGTGTTTCTCATACGACAATGTTAAGTAACGCACATACCTTGTCTAGGCTTCTCAACACAAAAAAAAAACGACAAATCGATTGAAGACGTTTGATTAATGAATATTTTTGCCTTAAGCCTATACTCGACTATCCCTCTTCATTAATCTCTTGTGAGTTTGTATATGTATATATGTATAAACATTAACTGGCACCCGGACAGAAAAAAAATTGTGATGAGACACATAGACGAAGTTACATCATTGATTTGCTCTCACATTCATGTCCAATTAAAATTGCTTCGATCTGAACAACAATTATTAAAATAAATAAATCACCCTATGGCTTTTCGAGTTTTTTTTTTCCTTCTTTTTCTTCATAACAACAAAATGCCAAATGATGATTTGATGTCATGAGAACTTATGTCATCAGTCTTTGGCACGTGTATAAATGTCTATGCATATAAATTTAGTCGTCTCATTTTATTCATTCATTCATCATTTACATTTAATTTCATGATTTACTTATTTTTTGTTCGTATATATGAATATATCATAGAATACTAGTGATGGACATGTTCATTCATGCAGTTGAATGACTCTTTGTAATAGACTAGTATATATATGAGAATTTATTTGGTGAGGGACAAATGTTAGTTAATCAACAATAATTGCCACCCGACGATAAGAAACTTGTCTAGTTTATGAGAAGAGCGCACAGCGGAAATACTCTAACGATTGGCAATCACCAATTGCATGGAATATACAGGAAATAATAGAACCTTGATCAAGCCTACAACAACTATTGCTACGTTAAATTGTTGCTCATTCGAGTAGAAAATGGAAAACGAGATGACGATCTGCAAATAAAGGCGTACGGCGACGTTTTTTTTTTCCATTACATTTCTCTCTCACTCACTCTCACAAACACACTCTCTCTCTCTCTTCATTCTCATATTTCACTTACCGAAAGGGCCAAGTCGATAGTTGATCGTAACAACAATTGCTTTCGTATAACTAGCAAATATAGCTCCATCAAAAGCTGCACCCGTACCGATGTCATAACCATCGCCATGAATAAAAAGAAGCACTGGAAGTGGTTCTAAATAGATATAAAAGAAAAAATGAAATAGAAATTCTCATGAGTCTTCATTTTCTATCAAAGCTTGTCAAAAACAGAGATTGAATGTCGTTCTATTGTATTTTTTTTTGTACAGTTGAGTGTCTTACGGGATTAGTGTGATCTTTCTCTCACGTCAACACCATCTTCAACAATGTATTTGAGATTGAGATGTTTCTCTTAATGGAACTGTATCTATTTGTATGCATACAAAAGATCAAACGTGCATCAACAATGTCATCTCTCTTAGTACATCTGGTCTATAGTATTAGTAGTACGTTTTTCTTTTTTTTTCTTGCCAGTCGACGGGACGTCGGGATCATCGATCATTGAGAATAAATTCACCTCACATCAATAACGTTTGTGTATATGCGGTAGCTTTATAGACAATAATCATTGTCTAGTACGCTGAGAAACAACAATGATAATAATAAGAACGACATTCATCTTTAGTTTGACTGCTTATCTCAGAAAAATGACACGTTTTGTATACAAAATATAAATTGATGATGATCATCAATCAAAATTTTACCTTTTAAATTTTTGATTTGTGGTTGATAAATATTCATATAAAGACATTGTTGTTCATTTTGATTTTCGATATATTTTAATAATTTTGGATAATATACTTTAGCAAAATTTTCAGTACGTATACGAATTAATTCACTTTGATTTATCCATATATGTTGTGCACATGCTGGTCCAAAATGTATTTGTTTATTAACTTTTGTTGTTGGATGTAATTCAAAACGTTCTTTCGATGGTTCAAATCTTCCATGATATAAACCATATTGTAAACCAAGAAATGCTTCAATATTAATAAGATTATATTTTTTATAATATTCATTCTCATAATCAATATGTATACCACGAAGCGCACCTAATTTAGGTATTGTTAATACACGATCTGATAACGAATATCGTACATTATCAAGTGTAAATAATAATGATGATGCCGATGTTGTATGTAACAGCAGGTGGTGATTAAAATAGATCACAATGATCAGTAGGTACAACATGTGTCGATATGTGTGTGTGTATATATATATATATTTAATTCAACAATCTTTAATGTGGAAACAAAAAATAAAAGAAAGATTCAAAGAATAGAACGAAGAGAGCAGCAAATTGCCGTCATCATTATCGTCTGTGTGTATGTATGGATGATGCAATCGACTTCGATAGAGAAAGAATGATACTCTTAACTATAAAGAAAGATCTCTTTTTTGTTGTTTGGAACCAACCGTGTGATGTGATGATGTGCTAAGACCATGTAACTATGTGTGTGTGTGTGTGTGTGCAAGTAAGAAGGCGAAAGTGATGAACAAGAGAAGAAGTGTCCAGTGAGTAGAAAATAGGAGGAAGGAAGAAAAGAAAATTGACCATCTTTTTTTTTCTTCTTTTTCTATGTGTGAATAAATGATTGTAAAAAAATTACTTGTAGAACCAATTGTGATAATCGAAAATTAATAAAGAATACAAAGTGGAGTTATTTTTAGACTATCAATTCATTAGAATCTTACTATGATGTGTTCACTTTCATATTCTATAAAGAAACTTCATTTTCTTTCTCTCTCTCTCCCTATGTCTCTCTCTTTCTCCTTTTCTTTTTGCTTGCATTCATCATCTATTATTTGCCTCGCTTCGTCGTTTTTATTTCTCGATTGTTGTTGTACGCGTTGAAGAGAAAAAAAAACGTCGGCTACTCGGGTTTTCTTTTTTGATTATTAAATTAAAATAACATACGATGACAACGATAAATGTCGTTCTAAAAAACAAGAAATTTTCCATTATTCGTTCTAGGTTTTGATTGATCTAAAAATATGTCTATTCAAGCACATCCTTGTTGTTGTTATTTGTCTTTACATATAAAATATATATATATATATGTATCTTAAAGAAGACCTTGTCGAACAGATTTACTATTGTCTTTCTTTTCTTGTCAGTAACAAATTAATTCTAATGATGAAACCTCATACATGTTCACAACTATAAACGTTAATTATTGTTGGATTATACTTGTCTTTGTCTTTGCATACACACATATATGTATTTCATGTTCATTCGACAAGTGTATGACATTCAATGATAAGTTTACACAATATATATATATATATGTCTTCGTATTTTTTCTGATAACAATCATACATATGAGAAACATTCCAAAGGGAAACAAGATAACATATGTGTATTTTATCGTTTTCTTTTTTAATAATTGAAAATGATTTTCTTTTTCTTGTTATATATATGTATGAACTTATATGTATATAACTTATTCAAGCGAGATTATTTTTAAATGCGTAATCATCGTAAAATGAACAGACAGAATGAAAGCTTGAAGAGTTTTATAACAATCAATTTTCTATTTTATATGTCTCGACTATATGTTCATCGTTCTGTCTCTCATTATCAATTCAACATTATTCTCTTATCTTTTTCGATAGTGATTTCCGACATTTGAATCGTAGAATGAAAAATGAACATATATATACACACATGGCATTCTTTTGTCGATTCAAACACCTGTAATCCGACTTGTCTAGGATAATATATAGATAAATTATTATAGCTTTGATTACGTGATGATAGTTAGCAAACAATCCGGAAATTTCTATCATTTTACCACATGCAAACATATATATGTATATAAAAAAAATGACACTGTACAGAAACGGAAGTATGTTAATGAGTTTTTCTTTAACATACTAAACACTTTTAATGTTTAACATGAGAAAAGAATGAATAATATTCAATTAATTTTTGTATTCTTGTTTTTTTTTTTTTCTCAAGAATAAAATTTAGGATGAAAAAAGAGAATCAGTAGTAATTGACATACATAACTATTATTGATAATAACCTTTAGAAAAAAAAAAAAGATAAATCAGTTTGATATTTAGCATATACATTAAGAAGATAGTAAATGAGAGAAAAAAGAAATCATCGATCGATTATTCAATAATACTTTTTACATAAGCGTTCGTTTTTTTTTTTGTTCTTTTAATTGAAAGTTATTTGAGATCTTCAATATATCAACATATGTATGATGCAAAGTAGTCTAACTGATATATTTCATTATTTCAAAATATTTTTCTTCATTGTTGTATAAATTTGATAACCAATTTTTTAATATCTTTTTCGTAATAACTTAAAAATAAAAAATAATTATACTCTGTAATTTTGTATAGTCTTTTAAAAATAATTCCTATTTATATATTATTAATATGACATAAGTTCGTACGATTTCTAAACATGGTATATATAAATTGACAGTATGCATGAGATTGTGTCAACAAAAAACATTGAATCAAGTACAGATTCTAACAAAAAAAAACAAACCAATGTCTCCTTGATTTTTTTTCTAGGTCACTATTATTAGCATACTTTGATTTTTATATAGACTTTATTATTCTAAATTGCTAGAAACTTTTTTCTCTATATTATAAAAGTATCTAAAAATTTTTCCTGACGTCAGACAAACGAAGACGTTTTACAAATGATCAATCATTACTTTCCTATTTAAAGCAATCTCAATAAAAATAAGTTTTGTTTTCATTTGAATAAAAAATGATAATAGTATTACATTAAATAGTTGTATTCATTAATATAAATTTTATATTTGTTTTATGATTAATTTTATGATCTTTTTCTTTCCTTTTATGTGTATTGAATTATTAATAAATGATATAATGAATATAAAGTACTTTCATGAATAATTGTATGTAATTGTTACTAATTTTCAATAAAAGACTATACTCGTGTTACAACAAAACATTGAAATGAGAAACATATTTTTCCGTTCAAAAAAAAAACAACATTTTTCAAAATACCACATTCTACAAGGATTACTTTTATGATTAACTAAAGCTCATTTCTTTTCCGATATAAAACATAACCATCAAACAAAGGACATTTGGATAATGAAAAAATACAAGAGAATTCATCTATGATCTAACAAAGATAAAAGATAAATAAACACACTATACATAAAACAATGTTGAGTAACCCTCGGCTACAACTAAAAAATTATGCAGTGTAATACTCATTTATACAAAACTTCATCTATTACATTACTATGAATCAGAACGAATAGAAAAAGGTGGAGGTAGGTGAAAAAGAAAGAAGTTGTGCAAAGAAATTTTTTGAAAGATGAAAAGATGTATATACAATTTTTTTCAAAGTGTTAGATGCGTAACCTCATCAATGCCATATTCCTACTATACGTAGGATAATATCTCCTAATGTAAGTTGATTACGAGTAATCTATTGTTTGGTAGTTTAATATATCTCAATGACTTTGATAATCATTAGTAGCTTGAACTTTTATGAAAGAAGAGAACAGGGCTTTTGAAAGTGTTCGAAAATCGAATATACAAATTCCAGATGTCGTATGATGTCGAATGATGATCTTTTTTTTCAATAGATAACGAAAAAGAAGAAAGAAATTTGTTCTTTTTATTTTTCGATTGGTCATTCTCTCTTTTTTTCTCTTTTTTCGTTTACTAAATGTCAAATCGATCGATCAATCATTAATCGATCATTTCTTCCTTAGAATTGTTCACATTTAATCTCGATTCTTGATTTCTCAACATCAAACAAAAATGAAAGACGTTTCTCGTCCTACAGATTCTTCATTAATAAACTCACAGGTAAAACAAAATCTATGTAAAAACTTTCATTTAACTTTTTTTTATATTTTATTATTTATCTAGACTCCATCTTTTCGTACATTTGAATTAAAAGAAGAATGTGGTATTAATAATTTACCAAATCAAATTATGGCTAAAACTATATCCGATGGTTTTGTTTTTAATATACTTTGTGTTGGTGAAACAGCTTGTGGTAAATCATCATTACTTGATAGTTTATTTAATACTAGATTAGATTCAACACCATCAACACATGAAAATACACGTGTATATTTACGTAAAAATACTTATGATTTATTTGAACGTGAAATACGTTTAAAATTAACTGTTGTTGAAACAGCTGGTTTTGGTGATCAAATAAATAAAGATGATTCATTTAAAATTATTGGAGATTTTATTGATGAACAATTTCAAACTTATTTAGATGAAGAACTTAAAATAAAACGTAATTTATCAAATTATCATGATACACGTATTCATGTTTGTTTATATTTTATAAGTCCAACTGGTCATTCATTAAAAGCACTTGATTTAGTTACAATGAAATATTTAGATAGTAAAGTTAATATAATACCAATTATTGCTAAATCAGATACAATATCAAAAAATGAATTACAAAGATTTAAACAAAATATTCTTAATGAACTTAATTTAGCTGGTGTTAAAATTTATCGTTTTCCAACAGATGATGAAACATTAGCTGAAGAAAATCTTAAAGCTAATGTAAATCTTAATTTTTATTTTGAAGATATAATTTATTTGTTTATTTTTTTTTGTTTTTAGAATCTTCTTCCATTAGCTGTTGTTGGAAGTAATGAAACAGTAAAAGTTGGAAATCAATATGTACGAGCTAGACAATATCCATGGGGTATTGTTCAAGGTTAGATTTTGAATTAATTATACCTTTTTATTTTAAACAATTCATTTGTTCAAAAATAAGACTTAACCATTGAGCTCTATAAAATTACAAGAAAGAATGGATGCTGAACTAAGATACATTCGAATTTAATCTCTTGTTTTTTTTCGAACTATACAGAGAGAGATGAATAAACTCTAGTATCACTAGATGTCGAAGTTATAAAATGTTTATATGCCTTATACATACGTTTGCCGTTTATGATGAAACTGTTCTCTTTTCATTCAAATCAAAAATAACCTTGATAAAAATGATTTATATTAAGTAAAAATAGCATCTCAACTACCATGTCTCACTTGATTCTCGTTTCATCTGTTATTAGAATTTCACACATATTTATGATGTGAAAGCTTTCTATGTGTAAATCTCTATTGACTATTCTTCAGTTATAAACAGGTGAACTAAATTCAATCAATCTAGTCTTTCTCCAGAAAATTTTGACTTTAATTAAATTGTTCAAGGTTTCTTTAATGTAACTACAATTATTTCTATTGAACTTTTTGAACCTAAATTTTATTTGAACACAAAAAAAAATACATATATATTCCGTAGACAAAAATAATTTTTTAAATAAATCTACTTTTATTATTTGTAGTCGAAAATGAAAATCATTGTGATTTTAAAAAATTACGTGAAAGTCTTATTGAAAAAAATATGCTTGATTTAATTGAAACAACACATTCTAAACATTATGAAATATTTCGACGTAATCGTTTAACTGAACTTGGTCTTAATGATAATATTGATGGTAAACCATTATCAATAAGTGATACACTTGATATGAAACGTAATGAACTTCGACAAGAACTTGAAAAACGTGAACAACAACTTAAAGAAGCATTTATTCAAAAAGTTAAAGATAAAGAAATTGATTTAAAAGAAGCAGAAAAACAAGTAACAAACGAATACATTTTTTTTTCTTCTATATTACATTTTCAATTCTTATTATTTAAGATTAATGAACAATTAACAAATATTAAAAAACAATATAAAGATCAAAAAGATAAATGTGATGAAAAATGGCGTATACTTGAACAAGAAATGAATTTATTTGAACAACGTAAACGTGCTAATGTTGGTACGATAAAAAAAGGCACAAAAAAGAAATAAAAAAAAAAAAAAAAAATCTTTTTTACAAAATTTTTTTTTTTTTCGAATATATATTATATGCATATGTTGCACATCGTTTTTCTTTCCACAGATTTATTCTAATGATCATTCGAGAACAAATATATATCAGATAGATTTGTCTACAAGCTTATTTCAATATATATGATAATAAATTATCTCACGCTATTATTATTATTTTTTAGAAAAATAGCAAAACACTTTATTTGTATCCATTTTGAGATTTTCTTTTTCATGTATAATTGAAAATCATTTTTATGTATATGTGCATTTTTTGGTTTTTCGATCTGTAATAAGATAATCAACACTTTTCTTGCTATTTCAAATATTATTTCATTAATAAATACTCATTAATAAAGTTCTTATCTATTTGTGATTCATATTAAAAGCCTTGACTTTTACGATATGAAAGGTGAAACATTTAAATAACAAAAAAAAGAAACGAATGAAGTATGTGTTTTAAATGAAAGAATATCGACAACTAGAATTTTCGAAGAATGTTAATCAAATAACAATAAAAATTATGTATAAAGTTCAGCGGTGACGATATTTTTGATCAGTAACTTTCTTTTTTAAGCATTTATTTCATGTTTTTATTTGTCAAGTTGATGATAAGCTCACTCTGACACTTTTACAATCAAAGTCTAGTGTCTAAAATAAACAATATTTTTCGGTACTTCTTCAGATCATCAGTACCATGGCATTCATACTCTTTGATATGCTCTGTCAGTTCGATCAAATAATGTAGAGAATATTGTCGATCGCGAAAAATGAATCTCAAGTTTTGAATGTAGATGAGGACTTTTATGAATTGTGTAAAACTACTCAAGAAAAGATGATGAAGAAGACGTATTACTAATCTCTCTATGACGAATACTCGATACAAAGTTTTCATGCTTTATTGTATTCAAGATCAAATCTCAAACAAAATATCTTACTTACTACGTTAGTTATTATTGATCTTTAAGATAGAAAGATTCTAACATAAAAAAATAACAAAATCAGAGAAGCATTAGTCGCTAAGTTTGATATGATATTTAAGCAAGTAATTATTATGCAATATATTATGAAATATCTGACAAGGAGAATCATATGGAAAAGATATCGTTATCAAACATCTTATAGTAGAATCCATTAAGGGTTTGATCTTTAATCAATGTGCATCTGCTGCTGTAATCGATTCTTCCTCGCACAATCATTGGTAAATCCTCACAAACTCAGTAGTATTCAGAGGGAAATTATTTTTCTCTTGATGCTATTCTACTCAGTGCTTAAACATTTTAAATATATTCTTAGGTACAACTATTCATAAATAAGAGATATAACCGAAAATTGGTTATAGAAACATCAAGCTGTTACAAAAACAAAAAATAGGAATTCATGAATAAATAGTAGATGATTTGGGTTTTAAGCTGAGAAATTAGAATAAAGAATACATTCTATTTATTTACATCAATCTTAACAAGAATCAAATCGAAAGATGTAGTTCTATTTTTTTATTATTTGATGCCGATTTCACCAACAACTTCAATGATGAGTCTTATTTGAAGATATAAATCTTAATCTTTTTAACTAGATCAATTATTAACAAACGCATTATATTCGTCTCTTGTTAAACCCTTCCCCACCCCCTCACAAAAAGTCAGTTTTCGTTAGAATGGTCAAAAGTGAAATAAATACATAAAGAGATAGCCCGTCATTTGCTCTTTCATAAATGATAAAAACTTCTCTTTGATATCTTATTTTTTCCAAAACACTTTCAAGATTTCTGGCAACTCCTATACAAAAAAACCAGCGATTTTTTGAAAAATCAAAAAATCTTTTTCATTTATTTTCGGTTTATGATATCTCGAACGCGCAAACCAAATTTCTCTGTCGATACTCATTCAATGTATTTATTTTTGCTTTTTGTTTGAAAGAGCGTGTCAAGACGTAATGCAGTTCAGAGCGATTTTTTTAATTAGGGTTTTCTGAGTCACTGAATTTTCGATCTCTTTTTTTTCCAAAAAAAGTAAGTATTCAAATAAAAGACTCTGTACTGCTTTACATCCTGAAATGCTCTTTCAAACAAAAAAATATTTAAATACATCACACGCACCTGGACTGAGAAATTTGGTTTGTCAAATAAACTATTTTTGACACTTGTTTTGCTGGTATCTCGCCAAAACATTATGGTATCGGTCTGAAAATTTTACCATAGCCTTCCCACACCAACCCCAACATACCGTGAAAATTTCATATCATTTGAACGTGCCTGGGCTAAGATCGATTTTTGAGGGAGGGCTTCATAAAAAAAAAAATCTTCGAGTAAACTTACTCAAAGACAATTGCGAAGTAAGTGATTTTTTAAATCAAATTAGATTTTATTTCCACGAAAAGAACCAAAGAGAAAGTTACTACTTTCTCACTGGTGATTATTACATATAGATACGATAATAAAGACATTGTATACGACTACTTTCAGCGATCGGAATCTCATCGTAGATTCCTGAAGCGTTTCTAGCAAATTTCTGGGAAGTTTCTCAAGTGATTCCCTGAATATTCTTCTAGTATGAGTTGATGAGGACTAATAATTCTTCAAAGTATATTCACTATCTATTTAATTTATTGCAATAATAATTAAAACCAACGACATCTATGAAATCAAAAAAAAAAAAAATAGAACTCAAATACAACTAATGTTTTTCGATGAAATAAATATTTTTTCACTAATATATCTAATTCAATTGTTAATTCATTTTCGTATATTAACATGTTAAAATCATTTACTCAGTGTTTGTAGAAAAAATAACAGAGAAACAATGTCGTCTATAAATTCATTAATCATTTGAAAAGATTTTCTTTCTTCATCTAGTTCATAGCCGTTAGAGTTCAACTTTATCTTTATATTCTTCTTACTGATAGATATTGAAAGTTATCCGTAGAAACTAAACTTCACTTTTTTTTTCAGTCATTATACATTTATCAATTTCAAATTTTTCCATAATTATTTTAATTCTATACGAGATATAGTCTAACGACCATCAACATTATTTAATCAGACGATAGTTATACTAGTCATATTTATCGATTATCGTCATGAACGACGTTTATTCTAGAACAATTTTTATCATAGTATTCTTTAAATTACTATGCAATAGTCATAATAATTAGTATTAGAAACAAAGATTTTTAGTGTTTTATTTATATTTCTTTTTCTTTCTTTCTCTTTCGATCTCGTCAGTTTGATTTCTTTTTCTTTTTCTATCCAAATAGATTTTGACCGATGGAGAATAAGTCGCGGTCGAGCATTTATTTCATATGGACGAAGACGACGAATACATTGTTTGGTCGTTCGTTTTTTTTTTCCTCTTCTTCTTTTTTCTATTCCTTTGCACTGCAAGAAACACAAAAAAAAAATCTGCATATCATTTCAGTCCGACCATTTGACTGCTTGGAAAGAAAGGAAAAGAAAACTACGTCGTCATTGTATTCACGTGATTCACGTTCTTTGTTTGACTAGTAGAGAATGTGTTGCTGTTGTCTGACATGTTCACAATCATTCTATAGACTATTGAATGTAATAAGCACACGTTATTTTTTCGAAAATAAAATTTTTCTATCGGTTGATGATGATATTTATTGTGATTGAGATGGATTTTAATATTATTCCATCATATGAATTACATTCACAATGCAGTGAACGCTGAGACCGAATTTTTGTATGTTGCTAAAGAATTAGTTGTTTCTTTTGTTTTTTTTGTCTGTAGATCATTTTTCTAATTCATTACTATTTTTTTTCTCTCTCTATTGATTATTAAAATGCCAGGTGGCAAAGCTGGTTAGTTGAATATTCTTTTTTCGTAATTTTATTTTATTTAATTAAAAATTATATTTAGGAAAAGATCATGGTAAAGCTAAAGCTAAAGCTATTTCACGAAGTGCACGTGCTGGTCTTCAATTTCCTGTTGGTAAGTGACTTCTGTTTTTTTTTTTGTTTATTATTTTAATTTAATATATATATATATTCAAGGTCGTATTCATCGTCATTTAAAATCTCGTACTACATCACATGGTCGTGTTGGTGCAACAGCTGCTGTTTATACTGCTGCTATTCTTGAATATTTAACAGCTGAAGTACTTGAACTTGCTGGTAAGAATTGCAAGGAAAGAAAAAAAATTTCATTATTAAGTTTTTCTTTTTATTTAGGCAATGCATCAAAGGATCTTAAAGTAAAACGTATTAATCCACGTCATTTACAATTGGCTATTCGTGGTGATGAAGAATTAGATACATTAATTAAGGCTACAATTGCTGGTGGTGGTGTTATTCCACATATTCATAAGGTATGTTTTTTATTTAGATGATTGATGATAAACAATGACTGATTGTTTGTTTTAGTCACTCATTGGAAAGAAAACACCAGTTCAAGGTAGTTTACCTCAAGCACCAGCTAAACCAGTCGTACAATAAAATAAAAAAATAATTAATCAACTAAAAAGAAAAAAAACCGCTCTCATTTTTTTTTCATTATTAATATCTAGTTTGTTCCTTTTTTTTTCTTCTTCTTCTATTTGTTCTTGTCATTATTTGTTAGTTAATGAAGATCGATCTAGAGAATTAAACATTTGTATAGATCTTCTTTTGTCAAGTTTTTTCTTTTTCTTTTCTTCGTTGTTTGTTGTATATTACTTATCATTGCATCAATGATATGTTATTTCTTCTTGATTTCTATTGCTGTGGATTTATGTATGAGCGTGTTTATGTCTTCGATAAAGATGTATATTCTCTCTCGCTTTGCTTTATGTCATTTGCCTTTATGTGTGTAGTTATCATAAGAAACATATGAAAATAAAATGAAATAAAATTATATGAATTATTTTATTGATATGAGAAAATGATACAAGTTTTGAATGTTATGAAAAGAAGAATTTTAATAATATCATGCTATGCTTCGAACACATGTAAAAATATTAGAGTTACACTAAATCTAAACATATGCTAGAGATGATTTTTTTTCTTTATTAAGGATGTAGTTCGTTGTATTTTGTTTGTAATAATTATGATCAAGTTTGCTTGTTCTATCCGAGCTTATAGTTAGAGTTCATGAAATATAAAACGAAAGTGTCTGAATTAGTGGAGAACTCATAATTTTTAGTTTTTTTTTGATTGATTCCAGTTGATTTTAAGATCTGCTGTTTTGCATTAGACACCCATGTCACAAAAACCGGATCAACTTTAGCGGTAAACCGCGGTTCTCTGCGGTTAACCGCGGTTTTTCTATGACAAGGAGTGAGTAACCGAACCGGTAAAACCGCGGTTAACCACCGATTTTTATCACATGGGCAATTGTTAATTCTTGAATTCATGGCGATTCTTCATATCCAATGTGCTCAATTTTGAATGCTTTTTCTGAATCTATTCTTAGACTTTGTCTAATGTAAGACGCAGGCCTGAAAATCAATTGGAATTTATCGAAAAAAGCTGACAAGTGTGAATTTTCGACCATCTCTGAAACCTTTCTTTTATATTGAACGATTTTCGACTACAAGATCCAGTAGAGCAAGAAAACCGGATTAAGACTGATATAAACAATTCACAAGGATTTCTATTATTAATAAGGAGAAAAAATATCATCTTTGACAGCATATTGTAGGAATCAGCGTATTCCTATAAAATATGATCGATTACTTTTTTTTTAAAAATCTATTTCATATCTAAAAAAAAGAATCAATTTTTTGAATCTTATAAGCTTAGATGAAATTGTGACAGGTATACGCTTAGTTTGCTTTTTTTTATTTTAAATTTTAGTAGGGATACACAGAAGAAGACCACGTTTCGACTTTCTCAAGTTTACTTGAAGACACTTTGTATTCGTTTGTAGCTCTATGATGCCCGAGATTTTTCTTTGATTGGAATCAACCGGTTCACTTTTTCAACAATGTTTAAAATAATGTAAATTTGTTCGTCTTTGAAACAGTCTTGTGAGAAAAACTAAGTGAATAATTATGGACAGTAACGATTAGGTGATTCACTGACTTCATAATCACTGTCTAGTTTGCGTCAATGAATAAATTTAACATACATTATGATTGGAAACACTGAAATATCTTTTAATTATATATTAATTAAGCAATTTTAAGTTTATCAGCTAAACAACTGGGTTGATTCTTTTTTTAGATGATTTATGATTTTGTTTTAATTATTTTGTAACATAAGATAATTCATATTATCTTGCGGTCTATACGGTTCATTGAATAAGAATAACGATGATGAAATAGATTTTTTTTTTGATTTATACGTTACTACTCATGAACAGTGTCGTCATCGATTAATCGTGATTGTGTAATGATGCTTGATTTTCTTTTATGATAAAATAAGTAGAAGAAGGATTAAGTGGTACTTACTTTTCTAAATTGTGAATGTATCTTTAAAGTTCTAATTTTTCAATTTCTGCTGTTCACTTTTACTGATCATCTGACAATTCTCTAGAGCGTACACATATTCTTATCTTTATTATAACTTTAGCAAGTAAACTTCCATTATATAAACAGTTCATCATATGAATTGTGTGACACAAGATTTATTAACAATCAAAACTAATTCTTGTTTTATGCTATTTTTTGATTTAGATTTGATAAAATTCTTAATTATAGTACATGAATCTCTCAGAAGTAAAGAAATGTCTATGATTAGTTCATTGTTAAAAAGTTATAATGTACCAATAAAAATATCTGATTGTGTTACATGACATAAAAAAAATATGAAGAAAAACGTTGAGCGAATGTCTAATAAATATGATAATGATTATGAAAGTTTGATAGATTGTATCAAAGATGATATATTAGATTATCGTGAGTAATTATTTAAGCAAAATTATTAGGAGTCTAATACAAGTATATATCGAATATGATGCATACAGAAAACTACACTATTGCAAATGTTTATCTTTCTTATATTTTGTTTAAGACATGATATAAACGAAGTTTTGGATTTAATTTGTATATATAATCATGTGGTATTTAGTTTCGATATATATATGAATTGACTATTGACCACTTGCCAAGTAGACTGGCTAGAATTTTGCCAATAGAATATTCAACAGTAGCGTAAAACAAGCGGTATATTGACGAAAGTTTCAGAACTCCACCAAATTAAGAATCAAATAACTTTGATCGTTTCTCATTTGATATTGTTTTGTTCCAGCATTTGAAATGTTCAGTTCTAAAAGTCTATTGTGTAAATATTGAAAAAACAGCTGACAAAAAAAAAGAAATGACTAAATCATGTTTTCAGTCAATGAGAAGTTTCCAGCTATTGATGCGAATCAATTTTCGTTTTTTTAAATATACACGTGTCTCTCGTGTACGTTTAATTGCATGTTTAATACGAATTCCATATAGTGTCTTTTAATCGCGTAAAATAATAACTTTCAAATCTAATCAAACGAAAAGTTTTTGAAATTATTGATTATTCAGATATTAAGATATAAGTATATTCTAAAAATTTGTTAAAAAAAAACTTAGTTCCATAACTTGTATATGATTGATCAAAACATCGAAGCTTGATGAAAATGCAATATCTTATATATCTTTGCACACGGTGTGAGCAGCTCTACAAAACTATTTGTAGATCATTTCCATTCTCAATGGTTAGCGAAATTTGATAAGGTTCTTTTTTTTTCTATTGATATATAGTTCACGTAACTCTGTTTACATGACGCGAGATGCAAGCGAAAATTGCTTTTGAAAATACTGGCTAGTACTCATTGTTAGTTCGAACTAATATGGGTACGGTTGTTTAGCTTTTTTTTTAATAAATTGTTTGTGTTTGTAAAAATAGTTCTGTACTGAAAGAGTTACGAAATATATAAGCCAATTAAAGCCTAGCAATATAGTTGCTGTTTTAGCTATAAATCTTTGAAATTCATATTATTGTATTGAAAAAACTGCTTCGCATTCATTTGTTAAGATTTTTTAATGCAAGACCGTGCATATATTTTTGGTAGAGTGCACAACAAACGAATACAATAGGTTTAAATTTATAGCAAATAAAATGTGTCAAATCAATAAAATAGTTATAAAAAGAATCCCACGTAAAGAAAAATAGAAGTAAAAAATTGTCAGATGATACTCTTAGAAATGATAAATAGATAAGATATCATGCAAATAGTTTATGTAATTTTTTTCAAGACGAAGAAGAAGAAGAAGAGAATAGTATCAAAATAATAAAATCTTATGGCAACAAAAAAAACTCGAACAACTCAAAGTCCTAATAGAAAGGTATGTATAACTATCTTACAAGTCTTCATATAAATATTTTTTTGTTTTAGGCACAAGTACATCCCCAACATAGTATAAAGTAAAGAGAGTTAATATCTATTTTGTTTTTTCTTTTTATTAAGTATATTAATAAAAATCTTAGGGAAGATGTTCCACTTGTTCCGCTTGGAGGTTCACAGCGCACATCAGGTAATTATTTCCTTGCTGGTTGATCATTGGTATTTATATTATTTTATTGTTTCTAGTAATCGAAGTTAATAATTTATCTGGTCCAAAAAAAGAAACCATTTCTGTAAATACTAATCGATTTTTTTTCTTAAAACTTTGTTGTCTTTTTTGAACTCATATTTTTTCTTTATTCTAGTATAATGGTTATGAATATCAATTGATACCAGTTGAAATTCCAAAAGTTTGATAGTTTTAGTTTTTTTTTCTTTTCAATAAATATTAATGTTTACTTATTTAGGAGGCAGAAATAGGTCTTGTTGTTGGTCATATTGAAGGCCAAAATTGGGTATTTATTGATGAAATCCTACCAAATGGAATGATCGAAATGCATGGTAAGTTCAAATGCAAAAAAAGAAAAATAACTCAAAATTTTCAAACTAAAACAAGAAAATTCTATATGAACATGTTTCAAATTCGGTTTAAATAGTTATTAAAAAGTTATTTCAACAGTTTAAACTTTGTTCGTAATATTCTTTGTTATCAACTGTGTCAGCGTCTACAGTTGAATACTTTTGTTGTTTTTGAGATGAAAAATATTTTTACTGTAATCGACAAAAACTGATTCATTTATAGGTGTTCTTAAAGAAGGTGATTATTTAATTCAAGTTGGAGTTTATAGTCTTACCGGAGTCAATATCACAAAAGCTTTGTTACTTATTGAAAGTGCATATGATGAAGGACGAAATGTAAGTTTTTTATTGAGATTTTAATTATTTCATAGATTTATTTTTTTTAGAGTTTATCATTTGTTGCTGCTCGTCAAGAAAAATCGGATGCTAAAACATTACAAGCAATGGAAACACAAAATAAAGACAAAATAGTTCATGTAGAACCTCGTAGAGAATCAAGAGCACGATCATTTCTTGAATATGAAAATGAAGAAGAAGAAGAAGTAGAAGAAGAACCAAAAGAACAAAATAAACAACGTAATTCAAAAGAAAAAGTTGATCGAAATACAACAAAGTTCTAATATAAAATAAATAAAATTTAATTGACTAGAATGAACATTATTTTTAACAAATATTATTTCATTTTCAATATTACGCCAATCGTAAAGAAGAAAATTTTTCTCAATTCCATTCATTACAATTAATAAACCATGAGGAAAATTTTTATTCAATAAACTACTTGTTGCTTCTATACCATCTGTTTTATCAGCACGTGTTTTTATTGATTTTATATAAGAATTTGTTTCTTGACGTTCATAAATATGAAATATTGATCCATTTATTATCTGATCAGTTATTATTAAATATCCATGTTTATCAGATGTTTTATATAAAGCAAGTCCTTCGGAATCACCTTGCCATAGATTTGTTGTATTTATAAAACCAATTTGTTGAGTTTGATTTGTTTGTGGATCAACATTATATTTTCGAATTCCATAAGATTCATCTGAATAATAAACAAAGCCAAGTTGATCATCAACAACAATTGATTCAATTTCATCTCCTTGAAAATCACCAAAATAACGAATAAATTTTAAATCAATCGATTGTCCATTCCAAATTAATTCATATTGACCAAGATAATTATGACTAGGACCTGATTTTCGACTAACAATAGCATAAATTTTCCCTTCATCTATTCGTTTGTATAATGCTAGACCCATGGGAGCTGCATGATCGCCAGAACTATTAATAAATACATTTGTATTTTGTCCAGTTAGTTCATATAATTGACGATTATTAATATTAATTGAAAACATACGTAAACGTCTTTGTAAACGTTCTGTAAGAACAACTAAATCAATAGAATAAGTTTCATTTATTTTAAAACCATATTCAACATCAACATTATTTGGTCGATCAATATTTTCAATATGTTGAAGAATTTTACCATCAAGATCAAAAACATATAAACCACCTATTCTAGCTGTTTTATCTGTAGCAATAATAAGACTTAATTCAGGTTGATTTGGATGAATCCATATAGCTGGATCATCAGGATCTGTTCGAACAGGTTGAGTTGCAATAGTTTCTTGAATAAACGGTATTAGTTGATTATTATTTATATTTTCATCCAAACAAATATAAGTATTGAAGAAGAAGAAGAATAATAATGTTAAAACAAAGATCATAAAATGTTTGCTAAAAGCAATAAATATTTAGTAAAGTAAGAAAAAAAAAATAAGAACTTGATATTTAAATATATAAGATAGGATTACGTTTTTGTCTCAATAAGCTGTTTCTTTTTAGGCTTAAAAAGATTCTATGATCGGAATAGATTATTTTTATTGTAAAATCATGATACTCAACTAGTAATTCAAACGATATTTACTAATATTATATCAGTACCTTGCTTTTGGAAAAAAAAACAATCAAGTATTTAATCATCAAGCTACTGTAAGTCACTTTTTTCTTTTATTATACAGGCATTCTATGACAGCGAAGGTTCATTTTCGTGTGTATAAAAGAGACTATAGAAGATGAAAATGACAGCAAGATAACGTCAAGCTCAATGTATGTTACATCTATTTAAAAAATAATAATACGAAATGACTGGAAAAGTATGTACATATATTTATTGAAAATGTTTCACTCGGTTTTAACTGACAAGAAAACAAAACTACAGAATTTCTTAAGAAAAAATAAAAGTAAATCTTTTGCTTCATTAAATATATTTAGAAAAAAAAAAGAACTTTATAATTGTGTAAATAACTTATTTTAAAAAAGAAAATTATATTCAAGTAATGTTTCGCAGCTTATTTATATTCATCATATTATTATTCTTTGTTCGTGTCTTATCTCTACATAGATATCTTCTTTGCAACAATACCGATACCAGTGAAGTTCTTTATTTAGACAAATATACTTATAATATCATCGATTCTGTCACAAAAAAACCCATTTATTTAACTAATTGTAATCTAGCAACAGTATTTGTTTTATTTGTGATTTACTATTATATAGAACTTTGTCATCATAGAAATATCAAATGATTTAATCTACATTTATTGCATCGTTAGCAATTAAACATTACATATTTGTTTTCAAAGTTTATGTGTATAACATAGCGAAAATATCAATAAGATCTATATCATATATATATATATATGTATATTGTCTTACACAAGAAAAGCCTAAAAATAAACATGTAATATATATATATTTGAAAAATCATAGATTGTTTTTTACGTTCGAAGCATCAAAAACCATTCATAATATTACGTGATTTTTATGTTCCGATCAGCTGAAAGATAATGGTTTTCTTCTAGATTACAATTTAGTGTGACTTTAAGATTATCAAATAAAAATAAAAATTTCATATAGAATGAGTAAAACTTCACACTAGACAATAAACACTTTAGATATTCTTATTATACATTAAATCGTTCTAATGCCAGACAAGAATAATATTCACGGTACTTGCCATTGGGCAAAAAAAGTTTTAGCTATTCGCCTTGGCATATTATCAATAATAACAACAACAATGTCGATCGAATGTCATGCCTTACTAGAATACGACAGAATGATCCTTTCATATCGCAGCAAGAAAGTAAATGCGCAACTTCTATTTCCCATAATATTCTTTTAGAACCAAAACATTATACCAACAAATATACATCAACCAAGCAGTTGTTCGATTCTTTTTTTGGTCTATTCGGAAAGCCTAATTTGACGCATACTACCAGACATATATACATCGGCAACCTACAGAAAAGAAAAAAGAAAAACGCTGATATATATATACGGATAGACACACACCGAGAAGAGAAAAAAAAACGGAATGATACATCGATAATTTCCTTCTTTAGATCTACATGGTTGTTCTGTTGTTTTTTGTCTATTGCCATTTCTATACGCATTAAAACAATGTCGTCAATGCATGGTGGTGCAAGTAGTTACCAATATCCACAAGGATCAACAAGATCTAATAGTCAATCTATGAACTATGAAAACAATCAAGTAAATCAAGATTATTCAAATCCACAACCTCGTCATCTTGAACGTCGTGGAACAAATCCTGCATTAATTCTACCATCTGATCGAATACAATATATTCAACCAAATACTCAAAATTATTCAATACCACCATCTCTTTATGTCGAACGACGTCCAGCAAATCCTGTACCAATTACACAACCAAATCAACCACAATATGTTGAATTAAAGAATTCAAATTTTGGTTATCAAGGTGCTCGTGCTGTACAAGCTCAAACAACAGGCATGTATCATAATAAAAATCCTGGTACACCATCACGAAATGTAAATCCAGCATTAAAAGTAAATCCACCACCATCATCACAATCTCAATATGCAACATATGGTAAAGAAAGTCTTTTTGCTAAAAAAGAAACACGTGGAGAAATTGATGATTCACCAATAATTGATCCACGTGCATTTCAATATTTAAACTTAAATGAACCAAAAGTTCAAAAAAAAATAGCAGCAAGTGAAAGTGGCATTGATTCACGACCAATCATTGATCCACGTGCATTTCAATATTTAAATGAACAAAAAGCTCAAAAAAAATCGACAGCAAATGAAGGTGGCATTGATTCACGACCAATCATTGATCCACGTGCATTTCAATATTTAAATGAACAAAAAGTTCAAAAAAAATCAACAGTTGATGAAAGTGGTATTGATACACGACCAATTATTAATCTTGATGCTGTAACACAATTAGAAAAACGTCGACAGCAACAAATTGAAAAAAATAATCGGTTACGTGGTGATGACGGGTCAGGATCAGGTATTGATGGTAGACCCATTGTAGATGTAAATGCTTTTCGTTATATTGAAGCTAAGACAAATAAGATTAAAGATAATGAACAACAAGGACAAGATATGACTGGTGGTATTGATGAAAGACCAATAACTAATCTCGATGCAATTAGGTAAGTTTTGACTTTTAATAATATAAAAAATTATACTTTAGAAAATTTTCTAAAGAGATTTAGAAGCAAGACGTGAACATAAACCATCAAATACTTTAAATGAACCATCGATTGATACACGACCAATAATTAATCCTGATGCATTTAAATATTTAGAAAAACGACAAGAAAATCTATCGAAAGATAATGATGAAAGTGGTATTGATTATAAACCAATTGTTAATCCGGATGCTTTTCGTTATTTGGAACAACCTGATCCACCACCTCGTCGTAAAATTGAATCAGGTGTTGATACGACATCAATGGTTAATCCAAAAGCATTTCAATATATTGAAAGAAAAGAACCACCTAAACCAGAACTAACGGAACCATCTATTGATTATCGACCTATTGTTGATCCACAAGCATTTAAATGGATTGAAAAAAAAGAACCAACACGTCGTGTTGATGAAGGTCCTGATGTTGATGAACGTTCTTATGTTAATCCACAAGCTTTTCAATATATTGATCGTCAACCAGGAAAAAAAAGTGATATATGTGAACCTGAAATTGATACACGTAGTTTTATACTTGATCGAAATCCAAATGCTCTTGTTCATCTTGAACGTCAACCAAGAAACATAAAAGAACAAACAGAAAGTGGAGTTGATGAACGATCATTTGTTAATCCAAAGGCATTTAAATATCTTGAAGGTATGAGCGATGATTTGCCTAACACTTCTGTACATTCATCAGCTGGTCCAGCAATTGACACTAAATCTTATGTTAAACCAGATTCATTTCGTCATCTTGAATTTAAAGATAGAGAAAGAAAACATGATGATAATGATGAAAATCAAGGAGTTGATGAAACATCTTTTGTATCGCCGGCAGCTTTTCGTCATTTAGAATTTACTGGTGAACAATCAAGTCCTCCTGCACAAATTGATTATGCAACATATGGACAAACAGACTTTTAAAAATTCTTTGCTTTTCTTTCTATAAACTGGCTATTTGTCCTTTTTTTTTCCTCATATTGTAACTTATTTACCTTATGATAATAAATTTAATTTTTTGATTTTGAACATTTGACCACAGAAAAATGATAACTAATCAAATGATGAGAATTGAAATTTCATTTAAATAAATGATCATTATGAACAATGTTCAATTTCTAAAAATTAATTAGCAATTGTTTCGCTAACTTCTGTATTATTAGATAAACTTATTTCATTGATCTTTATATTCTTAATGAAATCTTATATAAGATGAGGATTTTAAAATCAGACAGATATTGATCGATAATTTGTATAGATGGAATTGGTTTGATTTAACAACAATAAAACAACGCGAATCGATTCTAACTAGAGCTAGATCTCAAGCGATAGGGCTAAGTCGATGAAAACTAGCTCATGAGTAATCGACCTTTGATCCAACCCGTAGGTCATTCATCTAATTACATTGGACATATTTTTAACATGTAAATGAACAAGCATATTTCGCATGCCAATAGTTAATGTATAAATAAACATTCGGCAATATATATGACAACTTACAAGGCTGCCAATTTTCTAGACATCATCACTAGTTTCTGATTGTTTTAGTTGAGAAATCAAAAACTTACTAACATAAACAAGTGTTTAATGTTTCACTTTTTATAACAGCATACATCCAAGGGTTTTATTTCAAAAGAAATATTATTTGTTTGCATATATACTATTTGGTATGTAATGAGATGAATCAGGACCAGTAGATAAAGTATTAACAAAAATTTATGATTGATAAGAAGAATAACATTAGAACTAGAAAAAGTGATTGATGATAATGTTGATCGACGAAGAGAAACTTAGGTAAGAACATTTTCTTTAATATAAGGAAAACTTTTTAAGATCATATCAATATTATCTTTTATTTTATTATTCACGATAAATCTTGAATAGATTCTAATACAAGTAGAGAAAAGCAAACATTGCACCAACTATCAGCGACATCATTCTATTTCTTGTGAATATTTTTCAAACTGAACATTAATATCTATTAACATTTTTGTCTTCATTTGAAAAAGAAAATAATTATTTCTCTCATAATCTTGATTTCATAATTTCATTATCTGATTTGTTTCCATATCAACAAACATATAAAATGGTTGTTTCATTTATGACGTACTTCAACTAAACATTCATTTATATTTTACAATCAATTTTAATCTATCTATATATTTTATTTTTCGTTTATAGCTTAATTCTATTAAAATGAGTACTCATAGTGATGAAGATGAAGATCTTTCTCAAGATGATGAAGATCATAAAATAGATCAACAAGTTGAAGAAGATTTAGATGCACAACAACAAAATGCTTTTGTTACTGATGATGCAGATGTTGAATTATCAAATCAACAACAAACAGAAGAATTTGAAGATATCGAACCTATTGAAGCTCAACCACCAAATGAAATCGATGTTGATGAACAAGAAAGACAACAATCTGGTACACCTGCTTTTCGTACACTTGAAGAAGTAGAAAATAAAATCTAAAATATTTTTATTTTGTTCATTTCTATTGTTTTTTTTTTTTTCTTTAAAGTTATTTAAAGATGGAGTTCTTACTGGTACACAAATGGCATTACTTAAATCAAAATATATCGATTTACAAAATGCTTTAACACAGTAAAAATAAAAACTAGTATACAGATTTGTTTTCTTCTTATGTTTTATATAATTTAGATCACGTCAAGCTGAAGCTCGATTACGACAAGAAGAACATACATATTTAGCTCAAATTGAAAAACAAAAACGTATATTAGAAGAAGGTGAATCATTTCCAGATAAAATTACAACTGAAGTTCAACAACGACGAAAAGATTTACTTAAATATAGTAATGATTTAGCATGTACAAATGAACGTTTATTTGATCTTGAATATAAAATAAAAGCGTAAATATTGAAAATTTCTATTTCTATTTCTATTTTGAATTATTTTTTAGTTTGGAAGAAGATAAACGTGCTTTAGAAAAAGAAAAAGCACGAATACCAAATCAACATGATATTGATGAAAAAATTAAAAATTTACGTAAAGATTGTGATGAATTAAAACGACAAATTGGACAAAAAAAATCTGAAATTAATGATCAAAATATTTTATTAGCAGATAAAAAAAAAAAATTTACTATTACAACAAAACAACATGATGAACTTAAACATACAATTGATACATTTGAAGTAAATTTTTTTTGTTGATAATTTTCTATTATTAATTTATTTTATTTTAAGTCCGAATATATTCAAATAACATTACGACCAGCTGAATTAATTAAACAAACAGATAGTTTTTCTCTTCAACGAGAGTAAGATTTATTTTGTTTTAATATATTAAAAATTATTTAGAGAAAAATTATCTATTCTTACAGATTTTAGAAGATTTTTAATTAAAAACCTAAGCGTCTGTATAAATTTTGCTGATTTGCTGCTATTTAAATTTTACTTGAATACATTATAAAAAAAAAAAAAATATTTGTAATTAATTATCTTTTTTCTTTTAGTCAAACTGAACAAGAAATTGAAGAAATGGATACACAATTAAAAGAACAAATGAATTCTCTTCAACAACTTCGAGATGAAACTGAAAAAATGAAAACTTTATCATCAAAAGAAATAAGATTAAATGATCAACAAATTCAACAAAATGATAAATTAAATGAAGAAATAAAAAATGTTTTAAATTTAATTGCATTTGAAGAAGCTAAATTAGCTAAAGAACAAATAGACGAGTAAAATTTTTAATATTAATCTTCTTTTGTTTTTTTTTTTTATTCTAATGTTATTAATAAACAACTCTTTTTTTTTTTTTATGTAGACGTCAATCTACTGAAGCTGTAAAAAGTACAATACAAATGGGTAAACAAATTCGTGAACAACATGCAAAAATACAAAAACAAAAAGAAAGATTATTAAGAGATTTAAAACGTGCTGAAACTCAATATCGTCATGTTAAAGATGAATTATCAAGTGCTAATATGACAATAGAAAAATTACAACTAAAAGTAAATTTTTATTCAATTAAGAACAATATCAGATTTAGATTCAAATAAAATGAATTTCTAATTTATAACTCATTGACTTATTTTAATACTAAATGTTAGATTTACTCCTGATATGTTTAGCATTTTTTCGAGTTCGAGAATATTGAAAATATCAAAACAAAAAAAAATACTTGTTAGAACATGTAAGTCATTCAATTGTAATAAAGAAAAGTCATAACCTTGTTATTTTAATAATCTAGTAAATATGAAAAATACATGTCTTCGAATCATTAGACAGGCGTCTTCTGATATCAACATTAAGTATTACGTGTGTATAATAAGTCTATTATAATGAGCGAATGTTTTCAACTGATCAATCTCTTAAAATTTTCAATTCAAAAGAATATTTCCTACCAAAACTACTCCTATTCCATGAAAGACACTAGAATCTTCTAGTTTTTGGAACTATAATATTTCAGAAAGAAAATATTCTTGTGAAGGTTTTTCAAATTACACTGAGGTCTACATTATGCATTGAGTCCGAATTCCAAAGCAAGCGATCAATTCAAAACGTTTTCTCATCAGATAAGATAGTTATGTTATAAAGCTAGCCATGGTACTATATTTATAATATAATCATATAATTCAGTGTTAAATTTCGCAAGTTTGGAAATTTTCTAAAACAAGCTCTTCAAAGTACTGATAAATCGGATTCAGTTTATTGTTTAAGAAATATGTAAAATGTAGATTGGAGACGTTTTTATTACAGCTGAATATCATAAATGTTACCTACAAAAAAAAAAGAATTTGAATATCTTTATAGTTTTGTCAGTAAACACTAGACTAGAAACGTTTCAAAGGGCATGTACCCTTGTTACGTATTAACTGAGCTATTGAATTTCTACTAAATATACCTCCATAGAATTCAAGCTCATAGAAGCCCAACTGCGCTGCTCTCTTCAATAGAACTTCACATTTTCAATAAAATTTTATTAGTATGAAATTCTAACTTGAAACTTAATCCTCACAAAGTTTACGCTTCAGCTAATAGAAAAAAAGAATCAACCATTTTAATTAAAGCACGATCAAGATATTCAAGTTCTTCGAGAGCATATGATAATAATACTTCACTAGTATTTTATCATACTTTTAAAATCAAAATTATGTTTTTTTTTTGTATGAATAAATTGTCTACAAAGGAAATAGTATTTTACAACACTTATTTGTTCTATACAATTGTGAATTACGATTAAGAAATAAAAAGTATGATTTCTATTTGTTTTTAGCGAGCAACAATGCCAACTGATGATACTGATCTTGAAGTTCGAAAAGATAATTTAAAAGATGATATCGATAATCTAACAAAATCACATGAAAAACAGGTTTTGTTTATAAATTTTTTTTTTTTACTATAAAATTCTATAAAAAAATTTTTAGGAAAAAGAAATTATTGTAAAACAAAGTATGTTAATAACAGCTCAAAAAGAACATGAAGAAGTTTTATTAAAACAAAGTGATTATCGTCGTGATGCTGTATCAATGGCACATTTTGCATCTGTTGTATCAAATGAACGTGAACAAAAATGTCGTGAAAAAATGAAAGCTAAAAATCGTCTACAAGCTGTACAAGAAGATTTACAACGTAAAACAGGTGAAATTCATGAACATGACAAACGTATTGTCGATTTAGAAGTTAAATTAAAAGAATTTGCTGCTATGTATGATATTATTAAAAATGAACGTAATAAATGTGTTAATTCAATACAAATAAATAGTCAAAAAGCAAATGAAATGAAAGAAAAATTAAAATTACTTCAAAATGAAATTGAAATTTTACGTACTAAATTAAATATATTAGAAAAAGATTTACAAAAAAAAAATTTACTTGTATTAGCATCTGTTGTTGAACGTGATAGAGAAAAACATAAAGTTGAAAAACAACGTACTTATTTACGTGAACTTAATATACAAGATCAACAACAAACATTAGAAAATCGAAATTATAATAATTTAATTGCATTTGCTGAAAAAGAATTAGTTCGATTAAGAAAAGATTATGATACAGCTGTTTTAGATAGAAATGAACGAAGTGTACAACTTGTTGAAAGATATAATGAAGAAGTTGTTTTTCAAGTTTGTTTAATAATGATTTTTGTTATATTTAGTTTATTGAAATAATTTTTTTTTTAGGAAAAAGTTAATGTTCAAGATGCTAAATTAAAAAATGCTTATATTGAATTAAGAAGTCGAGATGATGAAATTCGATTATTAGAATTACAAATTCAAGAAGAAAAACGAGAAATTGCTTTATTTAAAAAGAAATTACCTGTAAAACGATCATTAGATCAAGAACTTGAATTATATCGAATATGTGTAAGTTAATAAAGAGAGTTAATTTATTTGTATGTTTTTCAAACAAATGAATATACAATATTGAAAGATTTCAAATAACTATGATTTTATCCATTGATTGAGTGACTAATTAAAATTTATATTTCACAAAGAAAATTTCTCAAATAATTAATTGATTTTGAGCTGAAAACAGGTACATCATGTATATCCTAATGAATTCTGAATACTAGAAAAAGAGTTCGGATTTATAACTTATTACCGTCGATATATTTCATTTGTACAGTGTTCTCTAAAATAATACCGGAGCTCGCGGTTAGAAACACTAAGAAAATTGATTTTCGAAATCGAACTTAAAACTTTACATAGAAAGAAACCTTAGTGAGAATAGTTAATCATAAATATATGAGATATTTTAAAATCATTTTTTTTTTTGATATTTCTGAGAGAAATCACGGTATCATATTGAAAAGTATCGTAAAAATCCAATTTGTCACTGCCAATTAACTATGAGGTCGAATACTTTTTGCTGTAGTCATGATCCATTAGTTTCTGTACGGTGTAGATAGTTCGAACTTGAAAATGATTTATCCATTGTGAAACTTTCCTCATAAAGAAAAACCTGTTGAAATCTCATTATGTAGACTTTTTCAAGAAATTTCCAATCAAATGAATCTATTAGTCTAAATGTCATGAAAATGATTTTTAAATCTTTCAAAAACTTTATATTGATCTTATTCGATAATAAAACACATGATTTTGTTGCACGAAGGATGAAAGCTTTCGTCTATATTAGAATATCTAAAAACTAGAATAAATAAATATCAAAGACAATTTGAATTTGATAATTATACTCTATTATTGAACTTGTCTATATCTCTGTAAAAATATTATCTTTCTCTTATATTAATGTATCTACTTTCTAGCTTGAATCATGTCAAGATCGTTTAATTGAACTTGAAAAAATTCTTGAAAATCCAAATGATCCAGCACGTGTACGTTTTCTTGATGGTGCTGATGATTCACCTGAAGTAATCATGGAAAAACTCGAACAAGTAATTAATTTATTCTAAAATAATCTCATCTGAAATATTTTATCAAAACAAAAAAAAAAATCAATTCTTTTAGCTTGAACAACGTTTAGCAACAAAAGAAGAACAATCACTTGAAAAAGATCTTATTCTTGAACAAGTTAATCGTTTAATTGAACGTTTATCAACAAAAGTTGATGCTGGAAAAGATGATACATTAGCATTAGCAAAAAAAGTTAATGATTTACAAAATAAAATTAAAGATATAACACGTAAAATGATGGCTACATTATCAGAATTAACTATTTATCAATCAGATTCATTAAAACTTCAACAAGAAAAAAATGTGAAAGATGTTGAATTACAACAATCTTATGCACGAATGGAACAAGTTTGTTATGATTTTATTTTTTATTCATTAATTTAATGGTTTTTTTTTTGTTATTAGGGAGAACCTCCGAGTGATGAACTTGAACGTGAATGGCAACGTGCAAATGAACTTGAACAAAAACGTAAAACTGAACGAAGAATTCGAGAAGAAGTTCGTTATTATTTATAAATATTTTGGGTTTTTTTTTTTAATTCATCGATTTTTTCATTATAGAAAGAACGTGAAACTGAACATTTCTTACTACCAGGCGGCGTAATTACACAAGCTGAACCACGTCCACAAGCTTATGCTCCAAATGATGATGCAGATATTCAAGTAGCAAGACCGTATGGTTCACATGCACCATTTAAACCCAGGTATGATAGATAATTTTGTTTATGATAAAATGAAATTTATTTTTATTTTTGTTTCTTTTATTATAGTGAGCCCGGTGCTAATATGCGTCATATTCGAAAACCGAATCCAAAACCAATTGAAATTTAATGTAAACAATGAGCTTTCTGTATAAATAACAGTGATTTAGAGCTTATTTCATCTTTCGTTATGTTTCGAGCTTATTATTCTTTTTGGATATGCCCCCCGAGTTTAAATGATTCATAAATAAAATTTAATAGACATTATAGTCAATTGATAAATTATTATTAATTTGTATCTTGTTCATTTGTACAAGTGGAAAAGAATTCGACTTAAAAATTAAAACAAAGAATTATATTAGAATAACTTTTTATAGAAACGCAAAAAAAATAGCTCACAAAAATTATTGCTAATCAATGGAAATATATTTCTTTTGTTGGATACAACCAATCAACGACTAATGGCACTAAAGAATGCAGCTGCTCTTTTCTTATGATTGATCGTTTGCAAATATTCTTATCTAGCATTACAACTAATAATAGATTTAGTTCTAATGTTATTCTTTTGATTAATTTTTTTTTTCTCCTCAATTTTAATTTATCTTCAAATACATTTATCAAAAACAAATCCTATTCTGATAGTTTTTCACATTATATATGGATATGCAAAAACTAGACAATATACGTAATATGAGCCATAGAATTCATCGAATTCATATAAAATTGAGAAAACACAACACGAACAATTACTATCAGAAGAGAAAATCGTGAAATTTGAAGTCTTTTGGACGTAACGCTAATGTAATTATTAAAAAGAAAAATTTTTATTCCTCGTTTTCATATTGACAAGTGTTCGTATGTATGGTGTATATTGTGTTAACAAAAGAATTTAACTATTTCACCTGCAACATCGTAGAATACATATTAGTTGTTTTTTATGGTTGTCACTTCAAAAGCATTCGATGCTAAAACGTACTATAAATGCGAACCGAACGAAAGAAAAATAACTATGATACTATGTCCCAGTTGTCCTCATAGTTTTTGGTGCAAATATTTTAACAAACATCGGGATGAACTTAGAAAAAAAAATCGTAATTATGGTGTCAATCAAGATGATGACATTTTTCAAGAGTTTAAAATAAAAATCAAACCTTTGTCAAAAAAATAATCAATGCATGTTGTTTCGATAAAACAGATGAACATAATTCTCTCATTGTACGATTAACGTCTATAACTCAACAATCAGCAAAAATGTTTTGAACTTTGATCTTGATCGATGGATAAAAATATATTGAAGAATTTAAAAAAAAAATATTATTAATTGAACAATGCAATTATCACACCAGACATAGACTGAAGAGCTTAATATTTCAATACGAGAATGTCAAATATTACTGATCTAGAGATTTGAAATATTGTTTAAATATGTTCACTTCAGTTAAAATAACATTTATCTATTATACTACAAATAAACAATCATTGCTCAATCGTCATTTACAAACGATAATTGAGCCAAAAAAGATGATAAATCGCTCACAGATATTAGAAGAATTGTCAAAAGCACATTCATTGAATTTTACTATGGTTCCTAACTTAATAAGTTAGACAACATAAAAATATACTTCATGCAAAATTCAGCGTATCACAAATGTGCAGAGAATGTTCTGAAATAGACTCTATAGAAATTGACTTTTTTGTAAATCTCGATGAAATTTATGAAATAAATAAAAGCTTTCGTAGTTAGATTAATTGAAAAGATAGACAGAGTTTTAATCAATTTTCTAGCTACACACGTATTGAAAAACTGAAATTATCAGATCTTATATATTACCAAAAAATTGATGTATATTATGCATAAAGTAATAGATTCATCTAGATTTAACATTTCTGAATAATGAAAATTAAGAACTTAATAATAATTATCAAAAAAAAAAAAAATGACTACATCTATGAAAATTTTATTATATCTTACCTTACAAGATGAGCCGATATTAATTTGAATTATTCCATAGACACAAACAAGAGTCATTGTCACAGATCATTTGCATAAATCTAGAAAGATTATTATGTAAATTCTTAGATGAAAAATTAAAAACCTACTCGAATTGATTAATCATTTGAAACAAAGAAAATAAAATGTTTATTTTTTAATATTCCAGTAATGAAAATTCTTCTATTTAATTTAGACAAAAATGACATTGGCCGCAAGATACTATCGCCTGTCTAATCTAATGATTTCTGCATCATATTCCACATATCCAGGTCAATGATTTGTATATATGAACAAATAATCGTTTCTACATTAGAAGCGACCATTAATTAAGCATGTTCTTCTTCTTCTTCGTTTGCTTATGATGTCAATCACGTAATTTCTCATGCTTATATTCTCTCAATACCAGATGTTCAATGAGAGACAATAAACAGGCATTTCCATCATTCAGCAGAATAAATATTCTCATATACAGTGCTTATCTTTTTTTTTTTTTGTTTCTTGGTGGCATAAATTAATGTTCCTTGTTCGGAAGCATTTTTTTATTCTATGGTGGTCAAAATCAAAGTATCGAAGTCGATATATGATCATTTTTTTATTAATATTTTTTATACTTAAAATTGCTAGTATTGATGGTGCACGAGTATGTTTGAATTTTTGATCTTTTCTTTTCTGTTCTTTTTTCGTGTATATTAGACAAAACAATGTTCTGTTTTGGAATTACCTAAACATGGATTTTTCTTTTCGGGTTATTGTAAACGAACACCAGGTTCATTATGTGGTCTTGGATGTTTAACTGGTTATCGTCTTGTAAATGGAGATAGTTTTCGTGAATGTCGTCAAGATGGAACATGGAGTGGACGTGAACCACAATGTGAAGGTAACATAAACAATTAACATACAAGGTAAAATATTTTCATTTATTGTTTTTTTTAAGCTATTCGCTGTCCAGCATTGAAAATTCATCCTCGAGTAATACAAGAATGTTTACCTCAACAAAACACTACTAAACTTCACTTTGGTACTAAATGTGAAGCAAAATGTAATAAAACAGGTTATCGATTGATTGGTCCACGTATTCGTGAATGTTTAGTAATGGGTAGATGGACAGGTTATGAACAATTTTGTATTGGTAAGTAATATTGATATACATAAAAAAGAATATCGATGTTTTTGTTTTTTTAAGTCGGTATTGAAACAACACCTTTTGTAATTACAAGTTCAACATCAACTCATCTTTTAACAACTACTCCAAAATATTTAGGTATAGTTTAAGTTTTTAAAAATTTTTTTTTTCTTTATATTGTTTTTGATTTATGATAGATTATTCAAATTATACTTTGCATATTAACAATAACGATACTGGAATCATTTTGACGTCTTTTAATTCATCTGAATTTACTATCATCTTTTGGTTCTATTTGGAAAATAATACAAATACTAATATAATTTCATTAAAACAAAATAATAATAATACTCTATTTGAATTGGTTATTCTTCAAGGCAGGTAAGATGTTTTTTTTTTTTCAAACTTAAAGACATATGTATTATGTCGTTACTTTGGTTTTCTTATTTTAATAAATAGACTAGCTATTTGTCATTTACGACAAAATCAAACTAAATCTACAACAACAACTTATGTGAATATTCCAATTGAAAATTGGATACATTTCACATGGACTTATTCAAATAAAAATCAACAATCAAATTTATATATTGATGGTGCACGACAACAATCGATCGATTTCGGAGTAATGAGCCTCGATTTCGAAAGCAAGTAAGCCTATTGGAAAGGCATGTATAAATGATCATTTCGACTTTTATTTATTGAATTAGATGTTACAGGACTAATTCTATTTGAACGATTATTTACTGGTCGTATAACACGTATAGAAATTTGGAAACAAATTATATCTGAACAACAATTACTTGTTAGTTATCGTGATTGTCGAAAACAAAATGGAGATATTTTTTCTTGGTCACAAGTATCTAATGAAATATTAATTGATACAAATAAATTAAAAAGTTCATCTTTTTGTTCAGGTAAAATGAATGTTTTCATTTTCTATTGATGAATTTTGAACTGATAAATGATTATTAATTAGGATGTTCGGAACCAGCATCTATTCCAGGTGGACTTTATCGTGTATCTGATTATGAAGTTGGTTCATCAGTTGAATATGAATGTAATTATGGTTATGAAATGATTGGTGCTAGTCGAGCATTTTGTATGGTACCATCAGAATGGTATCCATTACCACCAATTTGTAAATGTAAGATATAATTTTAGTGATTTTAATTAATTACATTATAATTTATAATAGATAATCCATGTTCATCTGAGTGTGAATTATGTGAGAAAAAAACAGGTGTTTGTTTACGACAACAAGCTAAATTAAATCCACTTATTTGTGATCCTCCATGTGATGAGGATGAAGTATGTATTGATGGACAATGTAGTTGGTCAAATATAGATGACGAAAAACATGATTATCAATGTAATCCACCATGTCCATTCGGTACACAATGCATTAATCGACGATGTGAATCATCTTTAACACCATATTGTCCAGTAATTTGTCGACCTGGACAAGTTTGTGTTGATGGTCGATGTGGTTGTTTTAAAGGTTTGTTAGGTGAATTATAAAATTTCATTTTCTGTTTTTTTTTCTTTCGTATGTTTCAATTCATTAGGTTTATGTGAATATGATCGTCCATGTTATGAAATTTGTGACATTGGAGAAAGTTGTCATAATTCATCATGTAGTTGTGGTTCTCAAGGAAAATGTGGTAAAGGCGAACTTTGTCAATTAGATATATGTATGTGTGGTAGAAAACGGGGTGGTTGTCGTCCATATGAACATTGTATTAATGGTATATGTGTTTGTAAAACAAGTTCATGTGATCAATGTAATAATACATGTAAATCAAATGAAATATGTTTAGATGGAAAATGTATATGTACAAATCAGTGTCAAAACGGTAAGATTATTTTTAAAAAAATCAAGAAAAAAAAATAAAAGATAAATTATATTGATTTTCTTTTTTCTAGCTTTTTGTCCATTTCCATGTTTGAATGGAGGACGATGCACAGGTTTTTATCAATGCACTTGTCGTCGAGGTTGGCAAGGTTATCGATGTGAACGCCGTGACTCTATTCTCGAAAAATAATGTCATTTGTTTTTCAAGATAAAACTATAAAATAAAATAATAATGAAAGTCTATTAAGAAAAAAAAAATGATTGCTTCGTTCATGACGAGATAAAAAAAAACAAAGAAAGCTTTAAACAATAATTATTCTGATGTTTATTTATTTAATCAACAAAGACTGCATTTAGAATAAATATAATATTACTTTTCCTAAAAAATCCAAATTACTTCACCAGAATTATTTTTTGAGTTTGCACGTACTATTCTTAGTGTATACTCACATGTTGTATTGCTCAATATTCTTTACTTGATCGAACAACATCATTTGAATTACATATCAAATGTTTAGCTATGCATATTATATTGTTGACAGATTATTTGATTGATTTTCATCTTTATCATTAATTATGTCAAAGTCAGAAATTTTAATTAAAAAGAAATATATTATTTAGTAACACAAATAAACTTATTTAGATTATAATATACTCGATATAATTTTACATTTTTTGTTTTATTCGAAATTATTTTTCGTATTTATTCAATGTAAAAATGGATTGTCTATCAATAGAAGATTGTAATACATTACGGTCACCATTTTGTGCAAGATATTTAATCAGTATGAGTTATACAATACACATTTTTATTTAATACTTGATTATTTTTTGTCTACAAATTTTTCTCGTTTGTTTTTATTCAAATATGTTTCATATATATATATTTCTATTACTATTTTCAGCTAGATTATATTTTTTTTCTTGTTTTGTATTACAAAACATTCTATTTTTTTTTTAAGTACAAAAAAGTTAAAATCAAAAATTCACACTGGTCTAATTATAATTATTGCTAGACTAAAATAACATTAAATTTTAAATAGTATAAAAAAAATATGATGACGATTTTTGTTCTTATGAAATTTCAAGTGCCCATGCTTCATAAGGACGAAAATCAAGCCAATCTGATTTATTATCTTGTTCATAATTACTAATTAATAATTGTTTATGATTCTTTAAACGTTGAGAAAGTTCAATATCATCAATTTTAGTTTGTTCTGAACTAAAATTAGATGCAATTATTAATTCTTGACCTTCATCATTATAACGTTTGTATATAAATATATGTGTATTATCTCTATGTAATATATCATAATTACCGTGTACTAGAATTGCCATTTGTCGACGTAATTCAATAAGTTTTTGATAATAATAAAAAATTGATTGTGGATCTTCAAGAGCTTGTTCAACATTAATATCTACATAATTTGAATTAACATTAATCCATGGTATTACATCAGCTGCACCATTAGTAAAACCAGCATGTGGTAATTTACCAGACCATTGCATTGGTGTACGAGCATTATCACGTGATTTAGCATAAATAGCTGCCATTATTTCTTCTAATAATAAACCTTTTTGAATTGCATCACGATGAAAATTTGTTGTTTCTATATCACGATACTCGGCTAATGTTGAAAATCGAACATTAGTCATACCTGAAGAAATGAAAATTCGATATAGAAATTTAATATAGTGTATGAATTCGAATTCATAAATAAAATTCAGTTTCATTGTCGAAACTTAGAAAGTATGTTAGTTTTGGTATAGATCACAACATTTCGACGATATATGAAAAGTATGTAAGTGATTTTAAATCGAGAAGGACATGAGCAGACGTTTACTTATGAGTCCCGTTCAAAAACATTCCGAGACTAATTTTATCTAAAAACAATACAAATCCGTGTTGCATTAGTATTATTATCTGTGTGTACTTCGTACAATTTTCAATCTATGAACAGTTAAGTATTGCTGTTCAGATATAGCAATACGTTTTAGATCACTTAATAAACACTGAGAGAAATCTAGAAACTTGAGTAAAATTTTATGTTTTATATCATAAATTTTCATCCAATATCTATGAATGTATGGTAGTAACTAATACTAATAATGGACTATCGCCAGCTATGGTTTTTAAACGGACTCGTCGTTATAAAGATGGATAAGTAAGCATCGATATATGAATGATATGTAGTTTTTTAGGTGCTGTTGGATGTAACCTTCATTTTGAACAGATTTGAGTCATATGTAATTGATCATGTAAAATGTCTTGTACTATGTAATTGATTTAGTTAGTGTCTGCTATTTGCTGTTTGGAGTCATGTCGATGACTAAGATCTTCGAACTGTTTTAGTATTCGATTCGTTCACATCAAGGATAAAATTTTCTATCAATGTATGTGCAGTGATCTAAAAAGTATTGATATACTATCTATACATAAATACTTAATCGATTAGAGCTTGTGACATCTATAGATCGCGGACTGTATGACCTACACATACACATAAATAACAATACTAAGATAGAAATGCTTCTTGCTGTTTGTAATGGTAATCAATCTCGACATTTTTTGAACGACCCTTATACATATATCATAAGAAAAACTGTAAAATTTTGGTTTCGAATCCAAACCTATGGATTTCTTGATGAACATTCTGAATGATATATTTGTCACAAGGAATATTGAAGAATACTTTAATTAACAGGGAACCTTGAAGTAATATAAAACAGTTTTTGATCCTATGAGAATATCTATTTCTTTGAATGATGGTTGTGCAGCATAACTAAAGATACGATATAAAAAATGGTAATGTATGATTAACTCATTCAATCGAATTCTCTTCTTCTTTATAAAACTATAAGGAAAAAAAACCCATTTTAATTTATTTACCGATTTCTTCTCCTTGATAAATATAAGGTGTTCCACGAAGAAAATGTAAACATGTTGCAAGCATTTTTGCTGATAATACTCGATATTGTGGTGAATCATTTCCCCATCGTGAAACAATTCTTGGTTGATCATGATTATTCCAATATAAACTATTCCATCCTCTTCTATATAAATATTTTTGCCATTCTGTAAAATGATCTTTTAAAAGTCTTAAATCAAGTAATTTTGGTGTCCATTTACCACCATCTAAATCCATATGTTCAAATGTAAATATCATATTTAATTCATTTCGATCAGGTGAACTAAATAATTCGGCATCTTTTAAACGACCACCTTTGAAAAGATCATATTAAATAAGAACAAAACAAATTTTCGTTGAAATCAATTTTACCTGGACATTCTCCAACAGTAACTAGATTATAATGTCTTAAAACTTTTTCATGCATTTCTTGAATATAATCATGTACATGTGGTCCATTTATGAAATATGGTGAACCATCTGTATGTTGATCATCATCAATAGGTTCACCTTCTGGATAACCATCGGCTTTAGAAATAAAATTAATAACATCCATACGAAATCCATCAACACCTTTATCAAGCCACCAACGCATTATTTTATAAACTTCTTCACGTACCAAAGGATTTGTCCAATTGAGATCTGGTTGTTTTTCTGTAAATGTATGTAAATAATATTCACTGGTGATAATATCGTATGTCTTTAAAAAAAAGAAAACAGAAGAAAAATATTTCTTGAAAATCAATTATATTAATTTGAAAAATAAAATCTTTACCCAACATGAACCACCAAAACAAGCTCGCCATCTATTTGGTGGTTGTCCATGTTGACCAGGTTGCCAGTGATAAAAATGTCTATATGGATTATCTTTAGCTTTTTTTGATTCAAGAAACCATGGATGTTCATCACTTGTATGATTAACAACAAGATCCATAACTAATTTTAAATGACGTTTTTTCATTTCTTTTAATAGAAGATCAAAATCATCCATGGTACCAAATTCAGTCATAATTTTTGTATAATCACGTATATCATAACCATTATCATGATTTGGTGAATCATAAACTGGACTAGAAAAATAATAATAATCAAAATTATGATTTTTTTTAGTAAAGAAGATATTTTTGTTTTTCTAACCTTAACCAAATAATATCGACACCTAATTTTTTAATATAATCAAGTTTCATTGTTATACCATGAATATCACCAATACCATCACCATTTGAATCAAAAAATGAACGTGGATAAATTTGATACACAACTGAATGACGCCACCAATCTTTATGAGATTTTTCAGTTTTTTCTGTCATCGTAATAGAATTCGTTTTTGTTAAAAAATAAACAAAATCTTTTCTATTAAGAATTCGTTTTTTACTTAAATTATATACAGAAAGTTTTCTTCTTAAAATATAATTGGAATGATATAAATAATTGAACGTTCTTTTTGACAGTAAAGTACAAATTTGTGAGACGGCAGACATTATATCATATTATACTCAATGAACTTTCCTACAGATGAAAACGTTGGCGCAATGCAATAGACAATAGAATAATGAAAAAAAAATACAATGTATATTTATATTTCGAATTAATCAGTTGAATTGAATATAAAAAATTAATAATTATTATTGGTAAATTATGCAAAATCAAAGTAGATGTCACTGGTCGCTTGTTCGAATTCTGGAAAATTTTTGATGATAAAATAGTACTATTGATTTGAAGAATACATTCCTATTTTTTTCTGAGAAAAAAAATTATTGAACAAGGTCATGGACTTTAACTTGTTATTCATGCCTCTGTAGAAAAAAAAGCCTGACAATACCTGTAAAAGTATTATATCTTATCTTGCTCATCTATAAAGTAATATTCGTTAACTATGGTTAGTGAGGCGTAACTATCTGACGTTTTTCATTCGCTTTCTTCCTTGAATAGTCGTGTATAAGCACGTATCTATTCTTTTTACGTTTTTTTCATTCACCGTCTAACCATGGCTTCAATATCACCCGTAACAACTCCATCTTCTCATAGTTCTTCTACAACTCATCCATCTCAAATAGTTATTAGTGAAGATCTTAAACAAGCTGTTCTTGATCATTTATCTTATTTAAAAGAATATTATGATCATCCTGAACATTTTCAAAAACAATCACGCGAATATGCTGTGTATCGTTATGAAACATTTTGGCTTCCATTTATAGCTGAAAATGCTGATTTAGATATTGTTCCACCACTTGATGTACTTTTTGTTTGGCATTCACATATGTTAGCACCAATAGCATATGCAAGTGATTGTGAACGTTTATTTGGACGTATTATACCACATCGTATACGTACACGTTCACCACAATTAATTAAACTTAGTGAACAATTATGGACAAAAAAATATAATCGTACAATGCCTTATCATTTAGATTATACAACAAATATTCCAGTTATTCCACCATATACAAGTAAAATAAAATATGCTTTAACGCAAGCTGTTGAAAGACAAGCAGATTTTTATTATAATGTTTCACTTGGTCATTTTAAAGATTCTGATTTTATTAATGAAGCTATAAATCGTTATAAAAAATTTATTTATCTAAAACGTTTGAATCCACAATTATTTGTTGTACCAATGTATGATATTGATATTATTTGGCATACACATCAATTATTTCCTGAAATTTATCGTCGTGATATGATTGAAAATCTTCAACATGTTCTTCATCATGATGATGCAACAGTAGATCGTTCACCGAATTCAAAATTATCAACATCAGATCATGACACACGTCATAAATGGTTTGAATTATATGGTGATCGTTTACCAAAAAATGGTTGTATGTATCGAGGAAAAACATCAAAAGGTCTTTATCAATATATAACTGATTTTAATTTTCTACTTGAATGTCAACGATATTCAATGTATGTACAATTAATTGAAAATAATGTTCCAACAGCAGGTGCTACAAAAAAAGATATTGATCATAAAGTTAGTACAATTGTACCACTTCATGATCAGCCATTAAGTGAACCATTACGTGAACAATTATTTGCACAATTTAATTCATCTGATCAAGAAATTTTTGCTCGTGGTTCATCAGGACATATTGAAGCACATTTTGATGCTGATTTTAATGATTTTACAATAAAACTTACACTTAAAATGCAACGCAAAGCTGGCTATTGGCCAATGAATTATTATAATTCAATTGAGGAATATGATTTGCCATCGGAAAAACTGCTTTCTATTGTTCAATTTACTCAACCTGTTCAAGCAGATAATACGTTAGCAGATGATGATGATTCAAGTGCACTTTTTTATTTATATGATAAGAATGTCGAACGAGATTCTGTTCTTCGAGAAATTGTACCCAATGTGAAAAGGTATGATATATTGAAAACTATTATATTTTAGCAGATATAGTTATGCGATTGTCATGAACAAACTATCATAGAGTCTCATGTCTCGAATCATTAATCTAATTGCTAGTTGATAATATCGACACACATAATATAAACTTTGATCAATGCGTCATAACGAAGGACCTTAGACATTAGGTGTAGGGATAGCAGATCAACTAGCAATCAATCAATGATAAATAGCCACTTATCACTTGACAGGATTCTATTTCAATAAGATGATGTAATTTTATTTGAAAAAAACAACACTATTCATAATATAATAAAGCATTCAAAATTCATTACTAAAAAAATTTCTTTTTTTTTTCTCTGTTATTAGATTAGTTGTTGGTATTCCAGCTATTGATATAAATACTGTAATTGTTCGGTATGACACATCTGAATATGAAGAAGTAACACTCGATCAAAATTATTTAGCTCAATTAGGTACAACATTTTTATTTAATCTTGAAAATCTTAAAGTTCAACAAGCATTACATAATATTACACCAGTACATCAAGAAGAACCAATCTTACTTAATATTCGTCATACTATTATTAATGATATTGATATATTTACAGCAACATTTGATAATGCTATATTTGCATCATGTCATACACTTAATTGGTCTCAATTACCATTACCTAATCAAGTATCGAGTATACATGATGTATCTATAATAACATTAAATCCTGATATTGAAGAAGCACTTATCATCAAAGATCATACAGGTGATTGGGGTATCCTAAAATTTAGTAAAGAACTTTTTACGGAACCAGTGGATGAAGAAACAACTGAAAAAAGTGATCAAGTTAGTTTATATCGTTTTATGCCTGATGGTCGTGTTGAAGAAGAAGTCGTTTATGTTGAATGGGAAGATGATAAATGGCTTGTTGGTTCAAATAATTTTTGTATTGATATGAATACATGGTCAATATCAGTTAAACGAGTGGAATTAAAAAATTCTATGCAATATATTTGCTTAGGATCAGCACTAATATCACGTTTTGATACGTTATTTACACAAATAGTTGGCAATAAAGAAGATGAAACAAATTTAGCAACAACAAATGGAGACCATAATGAAAATGATGTATTAGCGAATGATGTTGGAAAAATAGATTTGAATGGATCAACTGGTATTAACGATATTAAAAATACGTTAAATAAAACAAAACCTCAAATGGCTACGAATAATGTTTAAAAATAACAAAAATAAAAACAAAGCATAAAATCAATATATTTGATTTAAACAAAAAAAAAAAAAACTTACAGTTGATCTTTGTTTGTTAACTCACATTAAAACTACTAACAAAACCTTAACCAAATAAGAAATAAAAATAATCATGACTAAGTTTATTTTTTAGAGAAACATCGATAGCAGTGCATAAAAACACATTTTTCTTTTAAAAAACTGTGTACATAGTGAATAATATATTTGACGCTGTATAAATTTGATTGGATGCGTCTTTCAAGAGTCACGTGAAGGAACGAACAAAATAATTTATTCAACTAGGTTTTTTCTCAGACGATGTTGATTTAACGATATTTCATACTTTTTTCTTCCAACTGCAATTTTTTTATTAACAAAATATATACGCACATGTACTATTATTAATAGTCTTTTCATTCAATAACATAAGTGGCAAGAATAAAAAGATGACCAGTCATAAAACTAAAGGTGGAAAAAGAAAATTGCACGGTAGGAAAAAATATCTATGTGTAACCATCCAATGTATGATGTGGTTAAAACTTATAGAGAATTCAAATGATATATCAATTGATCATTGCTTCGTTGCACCATATGAAATATGTGCCAATTCTTTAAATCTTTTTCAATTTTTAATATCAGGATATTTATTCGATCATCAATCATTTACAAGTTTATATAATAAAAGGTAAATGACAGATATATTATTATGAAAATTATTAATAGAATAATTTAGTTTAAATAATGGATGGAAAGAAATATTTCTCAACGAAAGGGAAAGATTAAAGAAAATAAAACCAAATGAAAACTCAGTAGTAAAATGTTTTCTTTTAAATCGATTACTTCATGAATATGAACAGGTATGATTATATAAATTTTTTGACTAACTCACATTTGATAAAAAGAACAAAAAAATCAATATATTCATCCTATTTAATATGTCATATTAGAAGTCTTTCGAGTTTTAAAATCAAATAATACTGTTTCTTCTTTTTTTTTTTTATTTAAACAATTTCAATGGTTTATATTTGAGAATCCACATGGCTTTGTTCAACAAACAAAAGATTTACATGATGAAATTAGTTTACGCATGTGTTCTCATTTTCCCAAATGGGTATATTACTAAGAATGTATTGTTATATCAGACAGTTGGATTTGAGATTCTTTTAGGAATGTGAAGATCTATTTCGTGAAGTTCGACACTGGCGAGATATACAAGATCGACGACATCTATTTCATTTTAATTATAAAGAAGAAAATCATAGGCATAGTTTGCCTACTATTTTGATGTTACAAAAAGCGTATGTTGCAATATATAATAATTAATACTTCTTATGAATTGTTCCTTTAAATGATTAGTATGACAAGCTGGTGTCAACATTTGATTCAGTATTGTCAAACAAATATGCCTTATTGGAACAATGAAGGACGTGATTCGTTTATTAAACTCATTGAACAGTGAGTTTTGTTGCTCCTTTTGTATAATAAATATGATTAATGTTCATTTTTTTGCAGTTCATTCATTATTGTTGTTCAACCAACTGGTCCAGATGGTTTTCCAGTTACATATTACAAGAAGGACAATTTTGGTCAATCAGCAAAATTAAATGCACGAATCATCTGTTTACTAGATTCTGATGTGCTTCAAAATTCTGTACAACTATCAAATATTGGTATAAGTGTTTCTGTGATATAACATTGTGATCTATATTATTAGTCTGTCTTCAGATGTGACACTTTGTTCATTGAATCCAGATGTCAATGATAAAGGATTGATACAAACACCCATTGTATGGCAAACGCAACATATTATGAGTGCTGAAGGTGAACTAATATCAATCTTATATGCTGAAGTCCATAATCTTACAGTTAAAAATGCCTATTCGAAACGTAGCAGTGGATTGTTTTATTCAAATCTTTGTCAATTAAAATTTCGTACAAAAGTTCAAATAATATTTCATCTTGCTGACAAAAAAAATATGAGATTCGATCATTATATAGAATTATTATCACAACCGTTTGGAATTTCCTCTCATTCACAACATTCTTCCAGTATTGTTGCCAAAGTTTTCCTTTACGAAATTGGACAAATTTTAGAAAAGGTGAGCTAGGAAAAACACAGGGAATAATAGTCATTGATCCATTTTAGGAACAAAAAGTGATTAACACAGATATTCTGACTGAATATACTTGTCGATATCATACACGTATGCTAGGCGTAAAAACAAAACAACATACAGCTCAATTCATTCGCGATGTCTTTTCAAAAGCATTTAATGGTTTAGTAGTTGATAATTATAACTCTACAAATTAATCAATATCTATTTTAGATGTCGAACATCGTATGACAACTATGACTTTAAAATCTCTGATTGAAGTAAGTTTTAATTCGATGATATATTGATATTATCAATTATAATTTTTAAAGAAAAGATTGACGCAATTTATAAGTCAAATAAAATTTTTTGTTGACTATCCAGTTTTGGCAATAATGTATGATGATAGGTAGTATGCAATAATGATTGCTTTTTGGCTGATTACTTTTTAGTATTATTTTCTTATAGTCTTTTTCTTGGTATATGCAATAAAACTAAAGTAGATGAAAGTCTATTAGGAACTTCAGAAGAACCACAAATGTTGTTACGTTTTAATGATCTCTGGAATCATTCATGCAATGAAAGTCCTGAAGTTCGATGTATTATTCATAATGGTAGAGATCAAATAAGCAGATTTTATCTTTTAAAAATAAAATATCATTTAATTCTTATAGGTAAAGTTACAAAAGCTTCTATTAGTAGAAAAGCATTTATCGATGAAATGTGCATATTTATCTATGAATCGACAATAGAAGCAGTAAGACAAACAGTAATTTTTTCCTACTCAGGTAGACATGTTCTTCGTGATTTTCAACGGTATTATGGTAAGTGATTATAATTGATGTGAAACGTTAAATATCATGCGATGTTATTTAGATGAAGCAATATTTGTATTAAGCAAAAGTAAACCTCCAGGCGCAAATGATTATCAACCATTGATTCCTATTCTTTGGTATTTACGATAGTTCTATCGAAACGCGTGATTATACTGTTTTAAAATAATAATCTTTTCTCTAGTATAGAAAAACTAATGTTCTATGAATTTGAAAAAAAAACGGCTTTATTCACAGACAGAATATTTATACTAACACACTTTAATTACCATTAGTCTTAATTCTTTGTTCTTACTCTATGTATTCTGTTGAGTAATTGTAAATCGTATGCGACTTCATCATTTTTTTGTCACTATCTCAGTGATTTCAATAGTAGTGAACATGTACTATTACTCTATTAATAGAAATTATATGAAAGCTATTGCAATTCATAGAGAAAAGACAGATTATTTATTGTTTAAATTGTGATTTATTTCGAGTTTTTACGTATTTTTTTTAGGAAAACGATGCCCCAACATAATACAGATGAGAATTTCCAATTACAATCAAATAACTTATCAACTGAGTCTCTCTATCCTTCAAATTTGAGTAAAATACTATATGACTGTTTGTGTCTATTGCCTATATGTTACACTTTTCTTTATTTAGTTAATGATCGATTGGTAATCACATGCACAACGAATCAACAAGACTTGCAAAATAATTCAACTATTTTGAATTTTAAAGTAACAATACCAGTTGCAGCAAATATAGATCCTGTTCCAATTGTTCACAGTTTGCAAGAGAAATTTCGAGAACTACTTGAAGTTCAAAATAAAAATTTCTCTGAAACTCAGTCTATTCAGTCTTTACAAACAAACACGTCTCCACTTCATATAATCGATGTAGACATGAATCAAGGCATAGACTCATTCATTAATGTGTTCGATAATGATCAAAATGGAGGACTTCGGGTAAGATGTTTTCAAGAATAAAATAGCTACAATATTTAATTTTTTCAGACTCCGATGTTGCAAACAGATTCCCTATTTGGTTTTCTCGATGATGATCCTCAGTCGTCTGGACAATACTAACTTCTCAATCATGAGGTGACGAATATGTTTATTTTCAGTTCATACAGTCGAAAAAAAAATGAGTCGCTTTTTGTAACAAATTGTCAATGTTGTCGTTTTTTTCAATAACCAAAAACTATATTGTATCCTTGATAACTATAATCAAAATATGATGCATTTAAAGGTATGAACATAAGTTAGACTTTCAAAAACTCCAATAACAAACATTTGCTAAAGCGAATGAAGTCATTATCTTTGTTCACTAAGAGTGTTCTGCTCATTATGATCTAATTTTGATTATTACTTGAAAGGGAAGAAAAACTGATAGACAAAGTTTTATTTGTTACAATAAGGAAAAAAAAGAAAACACGGTTTTAATAAAAATGTTGTGGTTGAATTATTACTGATAAAGTATGATCCATCATTTGAGATCGCTCGACTGCGTTAGAATTTCCACCACAAAAGACATACAATTTTATTGAACATCAAAATTACGCATGCACGATTAATCTTGAATTTCGCAAAGGGCAAAGATTTATTTATTTAACTGGAAACACTAAAGTATATATCTCATATTTCTTGTCTAATAAAGCTAATTAATTTTCAACTTTTTACTTTTATCCCATACTGTCATTGCAAATAGATGGCATTCAAAAGAAAGATTTGATATATTTAAATGATAATTGTGCAAAACTAACAAAACAACAAATACATTCAGTATCACTTGATCAAGCACGTCGGTCTATCGTCATATGAAACGAATAGAACTAAGTCGTGTTTTTAATGATAAATCCTAGTTGCAATCCTTTGCAAAAGCAACAATATTACTAGTCAGCGGTGTAGACAGGAATATGGTTATCGGCCCATTGTTCCTGGATTTTTTTGAAATTATACCAATTCTGCAATACCTAAAAGTCTTGATAATACACATGTACAAAGAACTAAGTAGTGTAATTTAATAGACTGTATGTTTTCTGTGATTCAATCAAGTGATCCAGAAAGTTCAGTTGACTACTTTTTTTATTTAATCGATGCTAACAATGATGGCTATTCAATGGTATTTGTTTATGTAAATATTCGTTATTTTACTCAAATCCCCTAATAGTTCTATAAAGGGTGTTCACTAAGTTTTGATCCGCTGAATCCATAAATTTATGGATTCAGTGGATCAAAACTTACGAAACACCTTTTATGCGCTTATTCATGCTTTGTGACATAATATATTCAAATATTTGAAATTTGAAGGGTACACTTGTGAAACTATAAATAAAGCGAACGAGCTCGAGTCTTATTGAGATTAACAAGCTTCTTTTCAAAAAACATCAGTTTTTAAGATGACAATAAATTTTTTAAAAAATCCAGTCCAACTGATTTTTAATTTTTCAACGCTAGCCACTTCTCAAAATAATTTAGTTGAAAAAAGACCCATGGCTTAAAAGTTTCTGGCCGTACCAATACCTCTGCAGATTGATACTCTTGCAGTCATTTCATTTTTGTTCACATGTTAGATTGAGTATAGAACAATTATTTATTAGCTTCACACACTTCTAGTATATTCATTTGCAGTTAGTAATCAATGATCATTGTATTAGTGTTTTTCAGATGCTGGTTTGCATTAAATAATAAATAGAAATCAAAGATACCACCTATGACGTGATTGCTAAAGATTATTCATTTGCGTCGATTATTTAGAAAAACTCCTTCAGCAGCAACCTTGATTAGCTTATTGCAAACTTTGCTGCTATTTCTTTCTCAGCATGGAAGTATATGGAAATAACATTTTTGAACTTGATCAAGGTCTAGATATGTTATTCATTCGTGAAAATATGAATTGAGATGCTAAATATCTGATAATAATATTAAAACTAACATAAATGCCGGAGATTGGCAATCGATTTCATTGGTTGAAGCATCATGTACTTCATTAGGCTAATAATTTTGATCACTTGTCCAGAATCACGTCCCGCTTTACAGAAAAAATTCAAAAAGTAAACAGAAAATATTGCTGGTGTCATCAACGGAAATGAAATGAAACGAATAATCGTGGCTAATTAAAAAGTTGAATGGTGTTCTTAAAAAAGACAAGGAAAAAAATGTACCTTTTAGACAGATCCAAAACAACTGTGTAGTTGTAAGCAGTATCCGTGATGGTTTGATCAAAACCCAAGATGATTCGAGTGATTGCCCATAAATTTTGAAATTCATTGCCCCAACGGACATTTTCGGCACACTTTAACAATCAATTCAGATGATAAATCGATATATCAATGTCGCTAAAGAATTTGAAATTGAATCGAAAAGAGACTTCTTGTTTATTCTCTCTGGGTCCGAATTTATGAACTTAGAGTAATAAAGACTTCACAGTATCCGTACTTGATCCTGGCAGCGCGAAATGATGCAATTCCAATTATCACCTTAAATTCTGTTAAACACTGTAACGACAAGAAATATGTGCAAACTTGTAATGCAAAAACGACATATTATAAACATTACTATATATAATGGATGATTTAAAAATATAAGAACAATTAAATGAAACCTTTACTATATAAGGTGAAACTTAGAATTAGTAAGATGCATCAGTACGTTGAAAGAAGAATTCAAAATACTTGAGCGTACAAATGAATATTCCAGGAAGTTTATATTTAATCCCAACCAATGAGAAAGAAGAAACGGATGAAACAATATATGGCATTGAACCAAGCGCTGATGAAATAGACAGTAGTTATAGACTTAGGCTTGTATAATCTTCTTGAAATTATTTTCCAGAATAGGATAATGTTGAAGCTCGCCTCTAACGAATATTTATCATTCTATAACTAAAAGCTTCACACAAAATTATAGCGACAAGTGACTTTTTTTAATGATTCGTATGTGATTCTCACAGTTTCTATTGTGCTATTTTATGTTTACTTTGCCCTCCACACATGCTTTTATTTGGTCTTTCGTTCAATAACAACTGTATTCTACACTGTTTTTCTTATCTATATGTGTACTTCAAACATTTGTTGACATGGACTCGCTCCTGAAAGTCCGTTTTTCAAACGCAGGCGAATAGTCAAACGGAAACGTTGGAAACGTTAAGAAATAGATCATTACTGAAAGTTCATCCAGGATGTCCCATAAAACTATCATGTCAATGCGACGGTGGGTGTTGAAGATGGTAAAGCAAATATCGGTATCCACATCCACACTCTAGACCTACAAAAAATAATCAGTTCGATGCATAATATCAGATTACGTACTAAACCTGAAGCCAGAACATTAAAGATTCGACAGGTCATTTTGTAGACTTATATGCTCTCATTCTGTTGAATTTTCGGCCTGTTACTCCAGCCTACTGTAGACGGTAACTAGAATTAGACTAGAATTGACTCACTAAAGAATCAGATGATCACAAGAAATTCTAAAAATTGAATCACAATTTTATTTTTATTAAACAAAAAAAAGATTTTGAGTTTGGGACTTTAACCTGAAATAGATGAGTTCAGGAAAAATATAAACGAATATTCATCACAACTAATATGAATAACATGAGGAAAGCATAATTCTGTTATAAGGCATTTGTAGGATTTCCAGCATTGTAGAGCAGATTAATCTCATCTTCACTAAGCTCCTTGCCGTTCCAGAACGCAAAGTTGGAATACCGCCCACTTGCTCCTCCACAATTAATTGCTTTGCCGCTAGAAGTGTCATTCGAAAGCACAAACTGGTCGGCATTTGGCGATGAATATGACATGTAGGTCGGTGCCGTACCAACATATTTTCCATTCACAAAGAGCTTGGCAGTATGCCCATTAAAGGTCATAGTGAATAGCATCCACTCCTTGTTGCCAAGGTTACAAGATGAGATACGATTGTTTGCTTCATCACCACCCAAGTGAAGACCAGAGGGACCATCAGAGTAAGTAAATAGACCATACGAACCGGACGGATGTTTGACATCGTTGCTCCATAACATCATCGAAGTCATTGATCCTGACCCAGATCGATACCAAGTAGAGATGGAGTGTTGAGGAGTAATGGTGATCCCTGCTGGTCCCAGACGATAATGAGCTTGGGTGTCAGCAGTAAATTTAAGAACCTGAAGGGAAGAAACAGTCTCATCTGGTCCAAAAGTGCAGGCCTGACTGCCAGCACATTGAGTGGTCGACACTTTGTTCTTGAACCAGGTGGCATCCTTGCATGGAAACCAGATTGCAGCACTCTGATACAACTCCTTTAAACGAAGATTTCCTGAAGATACCAGAGAACGAGATGTTATAATTTTAGGAAACTGTCACTGACATTTTTATCATGTCTATGAGTGGATAGGTGAGTGTGGATGCATGTGAGAGTGGATGGTGAATAGCACAATAGAGGACACACTGATAAACACTCAACCCACATCCGTGCCCATACCCGAGCAATTGGTGACAAAGATTTTCTCGAACATTTTCTATGAGGATGGTAAGCGAAATATCTTATACACAAAGACTTGTGTGTTCGAATCATATTCAGCAGATGATCGTGAAAGGTTCTTGGAAGAGAACTGATGATAAGATACAGTAACTCAAACTAAGTTCACTGTAAGCAAAAAGAAGATTTACATCTGCATCTCAGTTATTTAGCTACAAGTGAAAACCTACTATGCAATCGGACAGAGTCAATTCCTTTTAAAAAGTCTATCAGGTCGATACATATCTGGGTTGTGCTTAAAAGGTTTTCTCAGTTGACTTTCGAGACATGTTTTTGAATATACTCAACAGCACATTTGTCGATGGTTGTCAAAGCTACAAGATCGTCACTAATGCTGCAAAATGAATCGGTCACTTTTTATTTTTCTCATATACCAATTGCATTTTATGCCGCAAGCGATATTGTTTACGAACATAAAGGGTGTTTGATAAGTTCTGATTCCTGCCGTATTTTGACTATAACTTTTTTTCTTTTTGATCTTTAAAGTTGATTGTTTTTCAAAAAGATGCGCCGTGAAATTCTCTACAAAATCATAATCAAATTTATTTCTGTAGAGAGGTAAGAAAAAAAATTAAATGAAGATTATCCAACACATAAAAAATACCCAACTATCGAAGCTACCGGGTGTCCCATAATCAATGACCAGTATTTGTATCTGTTTTTTTTAATCATCTAGTATGTTTATTTTAAAACAAAGTATACCATAAGATGCAGCGTGAAAAGCTCTACAATTTACCAAGAACAACTTATTATATATAGATGCACCTTTTGTTTTTAAAATAAGTAAAATTCTGTGCTACAAATAAATCATCTTATTCGCAGCGTCGAAAATTGGTCGCACAGATATTTACCCATTTTAAAAATGAAGAGTGCATATATAAAATAAGTTTTTTAATGCAACTTGTAGAGCTTTTCACGCTGCATCTTATGGTATACTTTGTTTTAAAATAAACATACTAGATGATTAAAAAAAACAGATACAAATACTGGTCATTGATTATGGGACACCCGTTAGCTTCGATAGTTGGGTATTTTTTATGTGTTGGATAATCTTCATTTAATTTTTTTTCTTACCTTTCTACAGAAATAAATTTGATTATGATTTTGTAGAGAATTTCGCGGCGCATCTTTTTGAAAAACAATCAACTTTAAAGATCAAAAAGAAAAAAGTTATAGTCAAAATACGGAAGGAATCAGAATTTATCAAACACCCTTTATGTACCGTCAAAGTCTACAAAAGCATTCTTATGATTTCACTTCGTACTATAAACCAATAGAGTTATGCTTAAAATATATTATACGATAATAGCAGTTAAACTTGCAAGTGCCGACATGGTTAAGTGAATGCATTGTACGACATGGATTAGCAAGATACTGTGTTCAAATCTCAGAGATGGATAATACTAAAAGATCACACTTTCTCTAAAATAGACTTGCAAAGAGCTAGTATGGTTAAATGGTGAAGAGGCTTGACACATACTCAGAAAGTGCTGTGTTCGACCGTCGACTCCATCAGTCATAAAATGTCCTTGAACAAGTCACTAACGACTGCCTTATCTTGGATTACCTAACCGATAACAAACCGACAACGTGGTTGATATACACTAAAAGCCATTGTGGGTAGGATGGGGCTAGTCAGCATATATGGGGAGCTTAAGTAATTTAGCGGGAGAACTATAATTAGACCAGTCTCCTATCCATACATAGCTACATTCAGTAATAGATGTAGGGAAAATATCGGGCTCTCAAAACTGTTCCTGAACAGCACCATGCATCGCCCAGGTCGAATTCACCCTGTCGAATCCGATAGAAATTCGCCGGAATTTGTCGGAATCCTAACTACAGGATTCCGACAAGTGGTTCTGGATGTCGGAAAGTGTCGGAGTTTCAGGGATTTCGCAGGATCCTGATTATTCCGACATCCGGAACCTCCTGTCGGAATCCTCGGGCTAGGACGCCGACAACTTCCGACGAGTTCCCGTCGGATCCATTAAAATCCGGTAATTTTTCCGATATAATCCGATATAATCCGACGTAATCCGACAGTCGGATCGAATCACCTGGGCGCAAGATAGCCGAAAGGCGGAGTATTCTTCTTCTTTAAACTTACAAACTTGGTAGTTTTTATCATACGCTGTATATGTGATGTCGTCTCTTTGGTCTATAATGTGGAATAGAATTGTAACAACGGCTTTGTAGAGAATGTTACAGGGCATCTTTTAGCCAAAAAGAAAACAGACAAATCATAAAATGTGACTCAGATATGAGCAAACTACAAAGAGACCGATTAATTCTAAAACACTCTTTACCTGTGCGCATATGGCAGAAAATGACACTGTACGAAACACTAGAAAAATAAATAGATACAGGGGCGTTATTATTCTACACTGTTTTTCATAGTGAACGCAGCATCAGTTTCTTACATAAAATGTGTTTTTGTATACTCACCTTCTTTTCTAATACAGATTATAGAATTCCAATCAATTTTATCGTTGTCCATTATGGTCACATTCGTACTGTTCGGCAGAGTCAGTTGTTGCAGTGATAGTTGTATTTTATCGATTTGTTCTCGAAGTCGTTCAATATCGGTTTCGACAAAATCTTGTTCCCCATGTCGACTACGAATTTCTGTTGTGAGCTGGTCAATATTTTTTGATAATGTTACTTTCTTTTCATTGAGTAGTTCAGTGAGTTCACGGCGAGCTTTTTCAGCTGCTTTTTTAACTTTATCGATTGTTTCCTTTTCCCATTGATTAATTTGCGAGAAAATGTTCGCAGAAGAATTATTCAATTCTTCAAGTTTGTTAATTTGGTCGAGAAGTTCGTCGTGTGGTCTAACAATATCGTTATCAAATTTCACTGAGAGCTGTTGTACATGCTCTCCAAAATGCTTGAAACAGAAGTACGCGTTACAACCAGCACATATAGCCTTGACTGACGATTTCTGACAGATCAAGCATATATTCGATATCGATCCAGTTGCCATCGCTTTGATGTGTCGATCAATGTTTGTATTTGGTAAACAGCAGAATTATGTGAAGCTTTTGCATAGAATATAAGTCTACTCCGTTCAAACTGCGCCTAGGATAAAAATGAAAAACAATCTCTGATGCGATTCATTCAGTTAGATTTCATTTAATGCCTTGGTACTTTTGTACATCTTATTATAACATGTTCTTTCATCAACTGTTTAACTTTTCTCAAGCACAGATGGAAACTGATATTGTCAAGGGTTCAATGTTTGAAAAACTTCAGATGTGTTCGACTATATGAAGCTATGTTTTCGATTCGAAGCTTCATAGTAGCAGAACAGGTGATGAAAATAAAAGCAGTCCTCTTAAAGAACGTCAATAAGGACTGTTTAGAAAAAGCTTAAAAGCTTGATCACATAGTCCGCTACTACTATTTTAAATGAATGAACATATTTTCTTCTTGCAGTGCGACATATTCCTTTCTGGAAACATTACTATAAAGAGAGTTTTTAATTGTTGGAATAGCACATATGTGTGTCAATTTACGCCACAAGAAAAGTGATCTACACTAAGAATGCCTGAGAAATGAAAAATCAACGTGTTAATGGTTTCTAACCTTTTATAAGTTCAAAATATTTTTAGATCATCAAGAAAATTCCAAATCGTATTATAGTCTCATCTCTATGGAACTTACATATTGTCTAGGAAAAGGACATTAGCTCACCTCAATAGACGCAGCACGACAATATTTTTTGAAAGCGTGAAAAAGCGAACTGAATAATCAAAGAGTAACTGCAGCGTCTCATTTTTTTTCACCAATAAAGTGTTTCGTATTTCACGTGTTCTCCTTTCCTTTGATGAGAAAGAAAATACTATGACTCTTGTTTGTTGGCAATAAATAGAAGAAAGAAAAATTTGTTGACAATAAAAGAATGACGTCTTTAGAAAGTGTGATACTCGACTGGGAATGATGTTTTGTCAACAACAGCAAAATAATAACCACAAGAACAGAAGCAAGGAACGATTCTTACAGACAAGTAGGGTGTGTGGATAAGTCTGCGACTCAGTAGGTGATATCAAAGAGAAGATATACACCTATGCCCAAACATTCACACCCTCCTCGCTGCAATGTATAAGTTGATGTATAATCACATCATTGGTGTCGGTTGCTGCACCAAAACATGTTTGAACACGGCAAACTATGGTCAAGAAAGCAGTCGACAGGTGACTTTAATTCTATATCAGGTTTATTTCATGACCTTGTTTATATCATTGTTAATACATGATAGTCAGGAGAAAAATAACAAATCTCTTCTGAATTCATGAATTGCTGATACAATTGAAAATTAACAACAAATATTGGAACGAAAATTTCCGATTGGATGGACAAACTGATTGGTTAGACCTGGAATGGTACAGTTTCAATGTTTGAGTCAAAAGCACAATAGAAGGGTGTGGGTGTGGATGTGGGTGTGAGTGTGGGTGTGCGTGTGCTTGTGGGTGGGTGTTGATGTTCTTCATTTCTTCAATTAGACCTCACACCCACACCCCGGCTTCCGCTTTGCATAAAGCCCAACACAACTACAACAACAAAGCGCCAGATGGCTACTGAAAATTCTCCCACAGCTACCTATCGCTCATGAGAAACAACAGTCATTATGAATTTACCCGTGAATGCTTTGTGCTATCATGGATCTGACTCCACCATTCGATAAAGCAAGTCGACTTGTACTCGAAACTCTCCTGGAACAACCTGGAACACTTTCTGGGCGAATCGGCGCTGGAATTACTCTGAGGTATACCTGAGTCCTATCGGAAAAAAATGTATTTTTGAATTGTTGCACGAATGCTGCAAGATAGCATAAATTGGATTTCACCATTGGATAGAGCAAATGAAATTGTGCTTGGAACTCTCCTGGAACAACCTGGAGCACTTCCTGGGTGAATCGGCGCTGGAATTACTCGAATCGGGTGCTAACTTCACCTACGTACCCGTTCAACACAAAACAATGGCAATGTCTACCAATGGAATATCTCTATGAAGAGTATCTCAATCCGTATTTGACTGCCAGAAGAATTTTCTTTGAAAACAATACTAAAGATTTGAATGATTTTATCTTGTGGAACAAGACAAGTTGTATTACAACCAATACTTTGTATCGACGTCAAAATTTATCAGCTTCTGTTCGTAACGAAACTTGCCTACGACAACCCAATATTATGCCTGAAGTTCATCAAGTCGTCTCATTTTATAAGGATCATACGAAGAGATGCAATTTTCTTGGAGAATACGACGAGAATAGACCTGGATCGTTCTTAAATCCAACTCGATTTGGATGTCTTCCTACGATCTCAATGAATCCTTATGTTGTTATTAAATCATACGACGATCAATATGAACCTCTCGAGCCAAGTCTTCATTGTACCGATCACTGGTTTTACCATCGAGGTATTCTTGTACGATCGGGTGCAAATCGTAGGCAACAATGCTTTTGTTCACCTAGTTATTTCGGTGATCGATGTCAGTGGCAAAGTCAATGTGTTAGTTTAACACTTCAAATTGTATTGCGTAGCTTCCTATCGATTCCGATGGTTTTCCAAGTTATTATTATGTTGGTGGATCAATTTGGACGCATAGTTCAAAGAAGGATGTAGGTGTGAATGTGGTTAAAGTGTGTGAGGACATAGTTGAATAGAAGACTCACAAGTACATTCATAAGTGTACCTTTCGTAGAATTTCAAAAAATGAAACTCAACTTCATAGAAAAAAATGTAATAAATAAGCGACTAATTTCAATTCTGCGAATAAAATGGGAATCAATTTGAAATCTATAGTCTTGAGATCACTTCCATAGCTTGGTCTTAATTATTATGATTCTTTTTAAGATATTATCTAGATAAAAAAAATGTATTCGTAGAAATCATTTTTATATATTCATATGTTATACAACTAATTGCTATTATGCCAACAAGTTAAATGATGTATGTTGGTAGAAACATAGAAAGAAATAAACAAATAATATCTCAAGAAAGAATAATATAAATAGAATGTGACATGTGATGCAAACACAGAAGTTGTTTTCGCCGAAAATTGCAGCAGCACTTCACTTCGTCGTAATAAAATGACGAACGATAAAATTCTCAGAAAAAAAGAGTAGGTGTGGTTGATTATTTTTAACGTTCTTTACCATTTTTGACGGAAAGATGAGTTTATTATATATAAAATTGTCAACATTTGAAGACAGCAACCTCATTTTCGAAAACAGTAAGAAACAGATCAATATAATATTGGATTTGAGCAGAAGTTGCTAAACAATTTTTCAAATAAAATGGCTACAGAGAGAAAACTTCCGCGTCAAGCAACCAAGAGATCAGGTAAGGCAAAATTTATAAGAGTTTATGCGTTATATGATGTTGTAAAATAGCGTCAGGTTCTCTGACAGAAGGGAAACATACCAACGACCAAGACCTTGAATGTACCAAAGATTTATCAGATGACGATCATTTTTTAGCACCGAATGAAATAAATTTTAACGCAATTGGACTACTTTTCTGGTTGACTACCAAACGCTTGATTAGCATCTCTTTTTCAAGTTTATATCATCGAAGGTATTCAATATAGTGTCTCTATATACCGATTACATAAAAATGTATTATTTCAGTCAAATAACTGGTTGGATGGATTTATTCATCCGTGAACGACGAAATTTGAAACCCAATATTAATTCAATTGAGAAATGCTTTATGCTCAATCGGCTGATCGCTGAATACAAGAAGGTATAGTGTACAAATGAGCATTCCTAACAGAGTTGAAAGGCTTTTGATGATAACATAAGCTAGCTGAGAACCAAGCTACTCATGTTAAGATAGAAAGCATTGATGCATGTACTGATCATTTCATATGCTCAGTATTTATATATCTATCTAGCATAAAAACGTTAATACAGATGCCATCGTTTCAAGCAATTTTGAAATAAGTGATTCGAGTTTGGTCGACCTAAAGTCAAAATTCTTCATTTGAATTCATATAATAAAATCTTACGCAAAGAGACTCTGTTAGATAAAAATCAGCCAAATAATATTAACTAATTCTTCACATATATAACTCTACAGTTTCGCAGAAATCGATTTGAAATTCTTCGTATTAGGCAAAGAATTAAAATCAAAATATTTTGTCGAATCAAATTATGTTCTTGCTATTCTCTGCATAGACAGTAAATCTTTTCATTCTTTTTTAAAAGTGGGACAAGTACATGTTCTGCTTATTTCGAAATATATCATGTGTTTCATAACATTTTCTTAATAATTGAAGAATCCAAATGAATTTAATCAACAAACAACAAAGTTGTACGAAACGATCAAAATGCGCATGTCAATCAGAGTAACATCATTTTCGGTAAGATATGATGAATATACAAAGCAACCAACGAAATAGTGTATTGTTTTACAGACAGCAGAGTCTTTGTATGATGAAATTGAAGTTTGTCGAAATTTACGATGTCAACGACGATTATTTCATATAAACTATGACAAAAGCAAACCAACACAATCTTTATTACATCTACAACAAGCGTAAGAATACCTAGTGCTCATAAATGTATTATTGTGAAGAATTATGAATGCCCTTTCTAGCACATCTAAATTGTGTGAACTATTGGTAACTACATATGAAACTAATACCAATAATTTACACACTGAAGCACATAATCATTTCAAAAAACTTTTACAAAAGTAAAATAATTTGAATAATAATAATAATATTCATTCTACATTGAATACAGTTCTTTCATAATCATTGCGCAGCCATCTACTCCTGAATGTGTTGTCGCTGCTAAGTATGAAAAGTTCGGAACTAACTATACAGTCAAATTGAATTCGCGCATAGTCTGTCTGTTAGACGTTGATAAAATTCAGGCTTATTTTATATTTACAAGCATTGGTAAGAAATCCTGTCCTTTTCATTCCATGTCAATTTTTTAAATTATTAACAAGATGTTATACTCAATTTATTGGATCGTCAAATTGGAGAACAAGGTGAAAAGCAAACAGCAATCAAATGGAAAACACGAAAAATTTTTGATGTAAATGGTCAATCAAGATTATTTTTCTATGCTGAAGTTGAATCTATCAAATTAACGAAATCAGATCCACGAAGTTTGCGTCGTCTGTATAACTCAAAACTTTGCCAACTACAGTTTCAGCTAAAGATTAGAGTAAATATAAAATTAGAATGTATCGATTTCATGAATAAGTTATATTAGATTAAGCATCTAAATATCGAAGAAGATCTAACATTTCATTCGCGACCATTTGGACTCTGTTCACATGCTCAATATTTTCCTGAATATGTTGCCAAAGCAATCATCTATGAAATTGAACAAATTCCTCAAATTGTAGAAAATACATATAAATTCTGGATCTGAAATTCATTTATCATTCTAGAATGGTCATGTGATTCAACCGAATATTATGGCTGATTTTATTTGTCGATATCATACACGTATTGCAGGAGTCGAACCAAAACTTCATACGAGACATTTTATTCTTCAACAATTACAAGCAGTTTATGGTTTTTATCATTTCAAATCATGATGTAATCGTAATCATGTATTTCCATTTTAGAAGCCAAAAAAAACAGTATAAACATCACTTCAGTCGATATCTATGAGGTACAATAAAAAAAACAATAAACTTTTTTGTTCAAATTTCTTTTGAAAGGAAATATTAGCTAAAATAATTAGTCAAATAGATTTATTTGTTGATCATCCTTTTCTTTCAATGATGTATCATGACAAGTAATAATAAATTAAAATATTTTGAAATAGATCTTCGACATTATGTATTTATAGTCTATTTCTTGGTATATGTAATAGTGCGATTGATAACGAAATAAATGGTACTCGAGATGAACTTCAAATATTACTACGCTTCAATACACTTACGGAACATCAATCAACACAATCAGCATCTGTTCGATATATCGTACATAATGGTTGATATGCTTTGTGAAATATTCGTTTTCTTTAAACAAATTGAGATGTTTAATCTTCTAGGTCAATTAAACAGAGCAAGCTTTCATACAAAAGCATTTGTTGATGACATGTGTCGAATGATTTGTGAATCGAATTTTGAAAAAGCTAAAAAGTGTCGCCTCTTATCAGATATACCAAATCGTAGTTTTTATGATTTTAGTTTATATTTTGGTATGTAATATGATAGCAAGGGTACCTAAAGAATGTTGTTATTTGGAATATAGATAATGAATTATTTCGACTTAGTACTGTGGCACCTCCAAAAAACGAAGATTATAAACCACTGATACCTGTTCTTTGGTCTACAATGTAATTTGAATTTGTTTTTTTGTTCCCTATTTCATTGTCTGCTTTCTAGGAGATCAACTAGTGATGATGAATCAAAACAATTATCCAGTAAGAATAATTCATTTTACAGATAAATCAACAGTATTATCATTCATTCTTACTTATTAGGTTCACCATCATTCGATGTTGAATTAACAACAGTAAGTAACCAACTGCTCATTTTAAGTATCTCTAATAATAATTCATACTTTTATTCAGTCAAATAATTTATTGGCAAGTCAAAGTAAGATTAAGACTATTTTAATTGTTTATTTGCAAATTCATACTTTTGATACTCAGCTAGTCTATCAAATGTAACTGTAACAACTAATTCTTCTATGATATTGAATAATAAAATGACTTTACAAACGAATAATTTTATAAATTATCTAGTAGAAAAACTTCCTGAAATGTTTATGAAACTTCAAACAGAAAATTCTTCATCAAATTCTAATCCTGCAACTAAAACATCGACACATTCATCAATTTCAACCGACGATATTGTGAAAAAAGAAAAACTATTATTATTCAGTTTATTAAATAATTATTTACAAACAATGTCTCATGTTCAAGCCTCTACACAAATAATAGACGAGAACAAGGATACAAAATCTTATGCTTTCTTTTGCTCAACGTCAAAAGATACATAAACGAATTCGTTGAGAAGATTCGCTTAAGTACTAATAAAATTACCGATTGTCTGAATTCATGCTTAAATTTATTATTTGTGTTTTTAAATAATATATTAGTCATGACTCTAAGGAGGGTTCTGTATCCATACACTTGTTTCTTTCTGATAAAAGAACGCATTACATCCTACATAATAAAACGAAACGAAAGTAGGAAGAGATTTGTTTGACTACTCTTTTTTTGATGATAACTTATGAAAGCGTCGGTAAATATGTTATCAATACTTACAAATATTTGTTGTTGACTTTGTATAGCATAGCAGAAGAAAAAAGGAAATAGATAATTTTGTCACTTAATACTGAAAATATAAAGTCTGCTTGCAAAGATGATTATAAAGGAGAATATTGCGAGAAACGTAAAGCAAAGATGAAATCTAATATGTTGTACTACCAAGTTAACATGGCTCACATTAGTAAAATAAAAATATTAGTCACTAAAAACTTTCTCATAAAGAGATTTAACACATCTTTAAGTGAAATCTGATGTTATGTATAAATTGATCTTATGAAAATGATTTGACGATTTTAATATGCTTGTCTCAAATGATTAGTATATAAAAAGTATAATTAGAATTAGAATACATTTTATAGTATGTTTAATCAGACGCGTGATACTTAAAAAAACTTGCAGCAATAATGCAGGGTTGGTAAAAATATTTTTCTAGTGGGTAACATTGTGATTTCAATTAACATCAACAACAAGTTTTATATCAACTTACAGCGTATCCAACATGAAGTTTATCAATATCATTTAGTTAGGGTTATGGCAATTTTTTGAATGTCGAAGTCAGGAAATTTCTAAAATTTGATACCATGTCAGCAGAGAAAATTTCCTTTCAAAAGGCAGTTCAAACTATTGTCCAATTCAAAATAAAAGATCATTTACCATTTTTTAAATAACTTTCGAAAAGAACAAGATAGAGACCTACTATTTTCACCATTCAAAAATCCAGTCTCTGAGCAACAATTCTGTATTATATTTAAAACGTCAATAAAACATTCAGATATTAGACATTACTCTAACTTGTATGGATCCATATCATTTTTAGAATTTAAATTGAATACTTTTGCTTACAGGTTACATATAAAGGTCAAAGTATTCTCCAATTAGCCAAAAAATAAATTTCTGATACAATCAAAGAGTAAAATATTCGAGTAGAGATCGTTAATTGTGAGGAAGTTGACATTTAAAGTAAAAACATGCTTTTCTGTTAATGGCAGTTTGCAAAGTTAGAAAGCGTGTTAAGATGCTTATATCGCGGTGTAAATCCATTATTCATTAAATCCATATGTTTTTGATAAACAAATGTATGTTCTTTAAAATCACATAGAAGAGAACAGAGCACCAGCTTCAGATTGACAGATGTTCAACGATTGTCCTCTAACTGGCTAGATGTTTAAGATTTCTTTATTATCAAAAGTTACATCGCTCAAGCACACGAAAACGAACTCGTTTTTAAACGAGGAGACGCAGATGCTGAACAAATCGAAGAATAACTGATCGATGATGATATGGATATAGGGAGCAATTTGGGTGATAAGTCAGAGGACGAATCGGACAAAGAGACGCGTGACGAAACGAATGATGCAACTGATAAAACGTCAGATGATGTCATAGACAATAAAGTTTATAACGTTGTCCATAACTTATATATGTTTATTATTTGGCCAAAGGTAGTCGTGATTGACAAAATAGAATGTTTCTCATCAAATGTCAACTGTCTTACGATTTACGATTTCTACTCGAATAATCTACTCTTTGATTGTACCAGAAATATATTTTTAGGTCAACTGAAATCGTATACTGTGATGTTCAGCCTGATTAATGATACATTTTTCTATATATTTATAAATCTGGAAGGAAAATGATATTGTGTTCTGGTGCCATTCGATTACTTCCAATAAAATCCATCCCTTTTCTCAATCATTCAAAATAGAACTCCGCAGCTTGTATGGTTCTATAGAGGATACTTTGACCTTTCTAATTAATTCATCAACAAAAATATTCAGTGTAAATTCTACAAATGACATGGATCTATTAACGTTAGAGTAATGTCTAATACCTGAATGTCGTATTGACATTTTAAATCTAATATAGGATTGTTGCTCGGAGGCTGGTCTTTTGAGTGGTGAAAGCTGTAGGTCTCTATTTTGTTCTTTTCGAAAATTATTGGAAAAAATTGTAAATGACCTGTCATTTTTAATCAAGAAATGAGATGCTTTACTCTGTATTCTCTTATATTCATGTCTATAATAATCGACAATCATGCCTATATATATATGTATATCTTTGTCGTGTGCTTGAGTTAAGCTCTTTTTTAGTTAGAATAAAAAGCGTCTAACAAATATGACATTTAATACTCTTTCGAGTGCCTTTTCAAACAAATAATGCAACTCATTCTTATCTTGCAAATATTGTCACAACCTTTCCGTTGCAACTTTCCATTTTATATGATGTTCGTTTTTGTCTTTTATCTTTGTAATTCGTTGACATTTTATTGTCCAGCATCTGTTGCACTACATGTTCTCCACTTTAAACTTATAGAAAGTTTCTGTAACAGCATCCCTTGCCTTGATAAACAAATAAATAGATAGACTGATTGGATAGATAAATATTTATATCATTAAAAAATATATTTGTAGATCGACAAATAGATTGATAGGCTAATATATGGCTAGTGAATTAGAATTATCCAATCAATGTCGAAAGCAAAAATGTTCAATAATAAAAAAAAATCGAAGAACAGCATTGTTACCTGCCGTCAGTATGACACTTTGTGAATAATTGGTTAGATAGATAGGCAGATAGGTAAGTAACTAGGCAGAAAGGCGGTTAGGAAATAGCTTGATTAATAGTTAAACAGATTGTTGTATGTATTTGTATGTAATTCAATGGGTATAAATACATAGATCTGTTATCTGCGTACCAAGTATTGATATTATATGAATGACTTAAATCGTAAAAAAATTATGAGAAAACAAATGAGAAACGGTGTGGAAATAGAGAAAAATAAGGGGGCATGCAAATGCATAAAAACTCTGAACATTTCACAATGTTCATAGGAATTCCTAACTGTAAACCTGAACGTATAACAGAAGCAACTGTGAAAATAACCAAAACTTTGTAAATCATGCACCGTCAAAAGTTTTAGATTATGTCAGAAGTGATCTTTTTCATGCCACATTTTGCTGATCATCTTAAAAGTGCAATCGGAAATCGCGATTAACGTTAGAAAATGATTGAAATATTTGAAGAATTTTCACGCTTCTGTTCATTTATTTTATCTTCTTGTGTATATTCCTATGATTTAGTTCTTAGGACAATAGCCTTATACCTATACTCGACTGTCTAAATGCTTTATCAGGTTTGTTAGATAGAGAATGGAATAATGTACATCGAGCAATAATACTGTATAATACGGTGTGAATCAATTCATTGTAGGCTATTTTATTGAACGAGTACTGCTCGTTGGCAGTAAAGCTGGTTGACAAACAAATAAGATAGAAAACTACGGTAGTCTTATAAGTTCTTTACAATTGGTGTATACGATTTCTTACGATAGTATTCGAATATCGTTTATACTCGCATTATTGTTATGTTAGTCGTAATACATTGACAAATTTTGTTAATGGTGACTATAAATGAATAACTTATATGTTTGTCGTTCTCTATCATTATTGATCTATGTATGACTGTGTATGTTTAGTGAAAAGTGTTCATGAAAAAAAAAATGGAAGTGAACGCATTTATCAAAAGATGAAAAGCTATCTTGTACACAAATAGCGTGTCCTATTGTTTGACGGATCCATTTTAAATAAAACAATAATACGTTTTATATTGGAGTAAGCACATTCTTTATCTAAATAACATACTTTCTGAGTTGTTTCATTAATTATTTGAATGATTCTCTTTTCCTTCTTCTTTGGAATGCTCAGAATAGGAATGTATCCAAGTGAGATCCCTTTCTCTGCTTTTATTGCGAAAAATACCTACTATTACATTCTTCAAATTGATAAACGCTTTCTAGACGATTCAGCGTCATTCTTGGAAAGAAAAGAATATGTGCTCTATCATTCTCCAAGTTGCTTTATGCTTTTTCGTGAATATAAAATCGATTGTCAAAAAAACAGAACGCATTCTCATTCGTTTCATAAGCTCAATACCATTGTTCTGTTACATTGAGAGAGAATATTGATTAGCTCCAATTATATTATTCAGTTTTCTTAAATTGATGAAATTTTTCTAATTTTTTCTTGACTGAAAAAAAATAATCACCAAAATTCGTAATCGTCTTTCGTGAGCATTTATTGTCGAGTCTAAAACCTCAGTTGTCGATATCGAGCAGTTCAAATTTTCAGTACGCTGATAGAAAGAATAAGAGTAAAGTAGAAGTCATATTTCTATATTAAGAGCAACAACATCACTACAATAGATGCTGTAATAGTTTACAACAGAGAGAGAGAGAGATTAAAATAAAATCAATGAACAAGAAAATCTATTTTTATGATTCTTTAAAGTAAATAATGAAGATTAATTAATTAATTATTTTCTACAAAATAAAGAAAAACATAAAGCTAATAAAGGAACAGGAAAATATTTTTTTAATGATGAGATACGTAAAGACGGAAGAAATAAAAGATAATATGCTTGTCACTTATCTTTAATCAATAGTTAAATGATCACAAAAGTCATGTTTTTACTATAAAAATATTCAGCCGTAAAAATAATTTTCATATTCCTTTTTTCAATCTCCTATTTTTCTTTTCTTTGTGACAAATAAATGACTTACGTATCGTTTTTTCTTTATCTTTTATTTGAAAAAATTAAGATTTCATTTGCTTTTTGATCTTAGAAACCAATATTATTTTTATTCTTAAAAATAAATATACTTTTATATTTGTTAAAGTAAATATTATTTTTATTTTTTTTTTTCATAAAAACTAAATTAACATTCCGGTCATACTCTTCTTTCTACTAAATGTAAATCGAAACAAACAATTAAAATAAAAGTTTAGATGAAAATGATACTCTCGATAAAATTTTGTCTAGTCTATTATTTTATTTAATTGATATAATTAGTATTGCTGGTTGAAAATAAAATATGCAACTTAGTCTAGTGGATAACAGATCAGCCTTTTCAACACAGTTGAATCGAAAAAGAAGAACCTGTTGTGAGAAAGAACGAATAGCTTACGAATGATTTACAGAAGAAGAACAGAAAAAAAAAAGAGTTCAAAAAATTTGAAACCAGTCTTTCGTCATTCTTTTTACGGAAATGGCTAGGAACACTTTCGTAGCAAAGGAAAATTCACTATTCATTATTTTAAATAGAAACGATTACAAAAGTGTTCCGAAAAGGTGTAAATTATCTTTTTTTGAGAAAAAAAAAGGGTTTTTTTTCAGGGTTTGAAACGCATTCTTTACCGTTTTATTTAACTGGGCGATTCACCTACGCAATAACTCAGTGACAGACTACCATGTTGACTAATACTAGTTCCTAAATATATTGATTAATTACAGTACAAAATAATTTGTCTTTGATGTTCTGATACAAAATCGATTCATTATTGACACTTTGATTCTTTCATTACTCTATGAAAAATTGCTTCTTTGTAGAGCTATTTTTGTCCATATTCAGTTATTCTCAATTTCAATGCATTGTTTAAATGTTGCAAGCTGTCGTTGTCTACATAATTCTATAATTTGATTCAATGGTGTAAAAATGATAATTATTTGATTATTGTGATATGTAAGGTTCGTGTGTTCATGATTCTATCCGATGCGTATGATGAAAAAACGTATTTTTTTTAATGAAGAAGAACGAAAAAAATCAAATATACTTTTGTAATCGATGAAAATGAATGCCACTTTCAACGTTCGTATGATAATAAACGGTAACGAGCAGTGTCTTCATAGTACTCAACAGCATGCATATAAATCGTAATGTTTTCTTTTCATTTCTCTTTATCATCGTGGGAATATTATAGTATGATCTTCTATTACATTATATTTAACACATGGTTCCTATTCTAATATATGTGGAATGTGAATAAGTATACGGCAATCTAACAAACTGCTTTCAAATATACTTTTCACTATTCAGTCCAATGATATTTTTCGATTGTTTTTTTCAGCTTGAATTATTCCTGTAGGTTATGTTTTCTTTATTACTAAGAGTTTCCTACGAAAAGCTAAAGTGGAAGAAAGTAAGTAAGTATAAAAACGGTATGATCTATTACACTTCATGAAGAGTCTTCTGAAGTGTTTCTGTCAATGAATTTTGGTTAAATGAGATTTCTATATCCACCTAATTTGAAGGACGTATGGTCTTTTACATAAAAAACTGGGTTAAAAAAAAATCATACCTCTTTTGTCCAAACGGCAAGGGCTGAATGACTCTAAAAAGCGCAAACTGTTTCTTAAAACGTCAAAAGGGGAAAAGTCTAACACGTAAACCAACGAAGTAGCGAAAAATTTTCATAATCACCATTGTAATTTCACTCTCTCACACTCAACCTTATCCTCATAGTTTGTTCTGTCACTCAAGTATGCACATAATATTATATACGCTCTTTACCTGATTTTTTTATAGGATACGAGTCCTGCAAATCTACAGCATTTATATGTATCAGTGTCATTGTGATTGTGTGTGTTCTTTTCGCTCAAACACTATCATACTCACATCCTACAGACTTGTATTTAATAATAATGCAGTGCAGGATATATAACGAATATACTACTATATAAATTCTACAGACCTTCAAAACTCGCATCTCAAACAAATACATAGTATGTAAGGTATGGATGGTGATATAATTCAACAGACCGACAAGGTCCCTTTTCTATTTGAAACTGAGTGCCCATTTTTTTTTGAAATTCAAATTGAAACGAAATATACAATTGTATGCAAGAATGTGTTTGTTTTAGACACAACACAAATGTATGCAGTTAAGACATAAGCAGAAGAACTAGAGAGAGAGAATAGAAAGGAGCTAATGACAGAAGAGAAGTGACAATAACAGTGAGAAAACAATATTATTATTGATATTATAATACATCGTTTTAGTATCATGTATTGTTGTTTAGAAAGCGGTTTTCACTAATCTCAGCCATTTTCTTGAACATGACTCATTATAAAAAAAAGTTGTATCCTTGAGTATATATATCAAAGAGAAGTGACTCATGTCAGTATTAATAGTATATAGGCGACAAACGTCTTGTATTAACCCGAGTCCATTGTCAAATGTTTTTTCAAATTTACTTTCAGATTCATTTACGTACAAGAATACAGTACCAGTTCGACAGTTATTATGAGGTTGCCTAACAATGATTCGACTGTAACTGGATCGAATCAAGGATGTTGGATCCTAAGATCTTTTCATTTCGTGCTTGAAAAATAAGATAAGAATATTATCGAATTCGATTGAATTCGAAAGGAATCATAATTGGTATTATTATGAAAAATTTTTAAAAAAGAATGATAGTAGATTTCAACGACAAATCCAAAATGGTGTACCTATGTTGAATAGAAAGTGTTTTCATGTTCTTGTCATAATCGAATGTGTCGTGCATGATGTTACATTCTGCCACGCATACGACACATTTTCGTGTTGTGTGTATTGTGCGGTGATTGAATTCTGTTAGTACCGAATATCAAATTGTATACTTTTCAATTTTGTCTTGATTTCTATTAACTGATGAAAATGTGACGTTTTTGGCTATATTCAGAAGATCAGCACACAGATTCTAGATGTCTAGAAATGCTTTCTGAAGAATCAAGTTGTCTAATCAATTGCAGAATCTTTACTCGTTTTCTATTAATGTTCTCTTGCTTGATAATCGGCATTTGAAATCATCCTCGTGTCGTATTTTCTGTAAGAATTCGGCTCGTGTACTATTCAGTTCATCTGATTGTAGAATGATTTAGTGTTACATAAATACTTCATAATGTTGATGGCAAAGTAAGCCTAGCCGAAAATAGATTAGAACTTATAATTTTTACATTATGAATATCTTTGCCTAAAATGCTAATCTCATTTACATTGCATTTGTTTAGACCCTGACACTCTGTGCAAAATACAATTATAAATAACCTTTTTCTAAATAATATATTAGGCATGTTTCATAGTTTAGACCTAAGTTGTTTAATCATCTTTCTTCTCACTAATCTATTTACCTGAGTACTTACAGACGTTTACTATGGTATCCACAATCTATGCAAATTTTCATAAAAATTTTTCAACAAATTTCTAGGGGTCAAATAAAGAACACATAAGTCCTTTTAGCTACCAATATTAATGAGCATACCTCATTGTATATTTCTATTTTCTTTTTTAATAGTAATTTTTTCTTTCTATCATTACACAGTAAAACCTCTCTATATGAACATCTTCTTATACTGTGCGGTACAGAGTATGCTCGAACGAATTTTGCAGGAAATGAGCTTCTATATTATGAGAAATTCCTTATTCTAAGCAGTGAGCGGTTATTTCCAGCTCCATGAGTAACAACAATCTTTATAATTTGAGCAACACACGGTCTATCACTAACATGCAGAATGAGAGAAAAAAAGCTTGTTATTGCAGCCTCTTTGGGGCTGAAATGTCGAACTCACATATCTTGTTTAGTTTCATTATGGTAATGACAGAATATACAATGTTTAAATTTCCTAAAAGACTATAGTTCTTTTCTAATGATAATCGATCTTCAGCAAATGCTGTTTTTTTTATTTCTATACTTCGAACAGAAAGTTTTTCTTTTTTTTGGTGAAGCTGCATGATCTGTAATGCAGAGGGAGGGTGGGAGGTGGGAGAGTCGCTAAACCTCAAGCTTAAAACTTAAACTCACTATTTTCTTTGAAAACATACGTGAGTTCCACAAAATTATATTATGATAAACAATCAAACAACATTTGTAAGATGAAAATGGATTAACTATGTGTGGTAAAACATTTCTTCATTTTTTGTTAACAACTAATGACATCAAATCATGTCAACATATATTGATTTATCTTCGGCTAGGAAAAAATTGAATTAATAATTTATTGAAAAGAAGAAAAAGATTACCTAAGGTAATTGAAAAATGATTGCAAGTGAATATTTATTGTAAAAGAAATTAAAAACTTCCTAACAATACAAGCACCTTCGTAAACTGAACACTTTTGATCAGTATCGATGGTGCTCACATTTGAGGAGTTTTACTATAGATGCAAAGAGTATGCATGTTTGTCTCATGTTAGTAGCTACTGCATTGACAGACTGTCAAAGGTAAACCATACTAATTGCTTCAATCAAAGGTTTTTAAACGTGCCATTTATAATTTACTAAATTTAAAATGAAAATTTTTATAAGAAAGAAAATTATTAAGAATATAACACTATTGACATAAAACGTATATTCTATCGACCGACTTTTTTATTATATTAGTATAATAAAAAGGACTGACTAAAAACGTAAGGAGATACTTAAATAAATTATAAAAGAAATTGTTACAATTATTATAACTCTTTTTCTAATGACGAAGACATTCTGTGACATTTCTTCTATCCTTTATAGAAATTGTTCATTTAATTACATAGTTGTAAAAACTCTTGTTTTGTTTTTCAAAGATAAACAAAAATGGTATGGTAGTTGAAATTGTCAGAAATATTTTGTAATTAAAATTTTTTTTTTTACAATTCATAAAGTCTCATTCTGTTTTTGGGTACCATGACTCATATATTCATTAATTCATTATTTAACTACTCAACTCAAAAAAAAACAATTTTAATCTTAGTCTACTAGTTAACTTGCTAATCAAAAGAATATTATTGAATAAAAAAGACCTAAATAAAATAAGAATGAAACAAACAAATGTACCCTTTTTAGTAGTCACTAATAAATTAGTTAATTATTTCGAACATAAATTCTTTTATTTTTTTTCTAGAAATGATGTTCACACGTCTTCCTGTACGCGTAACTATTATATTCATGGTATGTGTTTCTATTCTTATGATTATTATTTTTTCGCGAAATTTTACTAATCATATGTTGCGTATTGAAATTAGCCAATTCTATTTTTCATTATGTCGATATTCGTCCACAATCACTGATAATCGTATAGTTTTTGATAATACATCACATTTTATTCATCACTATCCTGAATTTATCTGTCCACAAAATTTTCGAAATTTGGCTGATTGGGTTTATAGTTGGCCTAAAAATACATTCAATGAACATATTGAAAGTAACGCTAATGATAGTTATGTGATTGCACCTAATCTTCCACACGGTAGTATAATCTATATTCAACCCAACGGTATTTCCACCTTTTTTCAGAGAATTTATCCATATTTACAGAATAAATTTGTATTGATTACCGGTCAAAGTGATTATTCAGTACCAGGTCAAAATCTTTATTATCTTGAAAGATTCGATTCAAAAATTATTCACTGGTTCGGTCAAAATGGAGATATCCATTCATGGAGAAGTGAGCGCTTTACTCATATACCTATTGGTAAGAATACAATATAGAATTTATTTTATTATGTATGTTTTTTCAAAAAGAAAAGCTAAATATTTTCCTAGAAACACAGAATGAATGAATTTTGTTTCCTTTTCGTTTTTTTTTTTACTAAACTTATCAAAAGTTAAACTGTTTCATATTTTACTCTTTTGCCGTATACGACGATTAACAGCTTTCTTTTATCAAATAAAGCTATTAGAATTTGTACTTTAGTAATTATTAGATATAGTGATCATCAGATCCCTTAGATATGAAATAGTTCTGAATTTTAGAAATAAAATAAGTATCTATTTGATGATCTTTTATTACTTATGCCTTTGACATGTAGTTTTACGAAAATAATACTGTAATAAGAATGATAATTAATTAGCATTCTCTTTACGAATATATGAAAAACTATAATTAACATATTCGTTTTCTGAAAGTTTCTTTGTGTCTGATTGAATCTGTTCTACAGGTATCAATTGTTTTGAAATGGCAGAAAGTATTCGAGGTATTCATCAACAATATCGTAATTATACTCTTCCATCAGTATTCAATAAAAGTATGGATGAACCACTTTATTATGTACAACCATTCGATATTACACAAAGTGTATTGAATAGTCATAATCAATCGGATAAATTACTTCTTCTCAATTTTCATCCTGACACAGATCCAGATGGCTTACGTCGAAAATTATGGAAAAATATTTGCGGAAATAAAAATAAATATTCATTTGCTACGTGTTTTGATAAGTCTTCAGGAGTAGATCCTTCAATTTTACAAACTATTTATAGAAGAAATCGTCAGTATCCATTATGGTTATCACCTCGTGGTAATGGAATTGATTGTCATCGAACATGGGAAGCTCTCTATCTTGATGCTATTCCAATTGTTTGGCATTCAACAATTGATTCTTTATATACAGATTTACCTGTTATAATTATTCATGATTGGAATGAAATTAATAAACAATTTCTTCGAAATAAATTATATGAAATAGCTTTAAAAAAACTTCAACAACCACCTGTATATCATTATGAAAAATTAAGACATGCTTTTTGGCGTGATATGATCTTAAAAAAATCGAGACATTCTTCTACAAATACTCATATACACAAAAATCGATGTTGGCGAGCTAAAACTATTCAATAGTATTAAATAGAATTAATTTGTAATAAATATTAGGAAAAAAACATAAATATAAATTTTATAAAAAGACAAAGACTTAAAAATTCATTTTGAATAGAGTCTAATTAACACTAATCGGATAAAAGAATCCTTTCATCATTAAGTTGTTTCAGCATTAAGGACGATAGAAATAGAGTTTGTCTAAATCAACTACAACTTTCAAATATAAGCAACAAGTCAAACATGTAACGTCAGATTAAAATATTTTGTTGACGCAGGAAAAATAATAAATTACATCGGTGATTTCATAGAAAAACTTATATATATAGAGGGCATACACTTTGTCTGGAGTCGGCGAATCGCAATTTATTTTACTTTTCTCGGAAATGCGACGTATGGTGAGATTTTTTTTGACTATTTATTTGAGAATGAGACAAACAGTGTTTTTTATTTTTTTTTTATTCGTTCTTTCTTACGAACTACTAAGCACGAGACTCGTTTACTTTTATTGAAGACATTACTTTTTTTTTTCCTGCATCTATTTGCTTTATACCACCTTGCTGTATGTCGTGTCACTATAAAAAGTACATTTTAACTCGAGAATAAAACGGCATTACATATGACGCATTATAACGATATCTTCGAAAAATCAAGTATTTCTCAAACAATTACGAGACGAAACGCATTTATCAATAAATATATAAGTATAAATGAAAATAATTTAGAATTTATTTATTTTTCCCTAATATTATTTAAGTGAGTACACATGAGTGTAGATGTAGGGTGTGGGTTAAGGTATGATGAGAGAGAAGAACAGTTGATGCTGACACCTACACTTTCAAATTCCTTTTATAGTTAAATATTCACTCTGAAGTCTATTCTATTCAAATTAGTAAATTAATTATTCAAAAAAGAGAAAAATTAATATAATTGAAAATTTGTTTATGCCTTTCAATTTAGTTCAATAAATAGTATGATAAATAAGAAAAATATTTCTGTATGATTAACCTTTTTGCTAGTGAATTATATTGCATCTGATAAATAACAAATGATACAGAAATTTTTATATTATATAAAATTTTTCTTCCTATATATATATATTACTTCACATTTGACACCAATATAAGATATCATTTGCATTGATGTTATCAATGGTGAAAAAAGTATCATATGACGTTCGATGTTTGGAATATTTATATTGAATAACTATACCATGAACAAAAATCAAGCGAATTTTCTCAATATATTTCTATGTATTTAATACGATTATTGTAATGTAAAAATTTTTCCATTATAATTGATTATAATTGTGAGTCATTTTCCAGATGGCAAGCTTCAGAATATTTTATCGTAAAAAAGCCTATATTTTCGTATGTAATGTTACTACAAAGGAAATTTTAAAATTATTTATTAAATAATAATATCTATTTTCTATGTAAGAAGAAAACAGGATGTATTGTCTACACGAGCATGATAAGTAGTTCAGGTACGATATTATCATATTTTTCGCTAATTATAATTAGAGATGTAGAAGACTTTGTTTTTCAGATGTCGTCCTTTAGAACACAGATTTATCTAATCAAAATCGAAACCAAAGCCAAATAATATTATTTTTGAATGAACTTTTTTTTCATTTATAATTTTAATTAGAATTTACAGGAGTCATTCCTTTAGTGAAGTCTATTAGATAATAAGTATCTGAAAACTTTTCTAGACATTATTCAGAACTATTAGGTATCCATGAGACAGTTTCGATTGTCTTATTGTCAGACTTAAAAGTCAAGCCAAAAACGCTGATCCTATTCATATTTCTTGACTAGTTCTAAACTCAACTTACTTTTATATACATACAATTTTTTTCAAGTGATTCTAAAAACTTGCTTCATTACCTTCTACAGGAGAAAAAAACGAAATTCTTATTAACAACATGTACTAATAGTGTATTTCCTCTCTGAAAACTTCGATTCATTTAAGATTCTTGTGGTTCATTTTCGTTAAATGTCAATACAAATAATGGAAGACAATCATATAAACAATGATAATCGATTTAACAACTATATGAACTTAGAGACAATTTTCACACACACACAAATTTCATATTATTACTTTGAGATCAAGTATCACAAGCATAACAATCATTTCCATTAGCGCGACAACGGTTTCTACCAACACAATCACAACAACAAATACATCAAAATTTCTTTTAACCATCATTACGTCCATATTGATGTCAATGTTGACGTAAATTACTTTGCTACGCCTTTAACTATAAAACTTATCATTGTACGCTCTGAAACATGTTCTATGATACTTCCTGAGATTATTCTCGTCAATAAAAATGGTCAACCTGTAGTACCAAAACATATTTTACTAGTACAGATTAATGATGAACTACCACAACTATTTTCCATCGTTTAAAACTGATACAATCTTCTATGTATCAGCTTCTGATCTATCGGAAGTTAACAGAAACTTATTCAAATTACAAATCAATTATAATCGAAAATCGAGTAACATAAAACAAATTAATCATATTATATATTATTGGTATTATAAAATAATTTTCTCGAACAGTTATTATTCCAAATTTAATGAACAATACAGTTAGTATTGTGATGTTGTATAAGAAAAAAAAATTAAATAAACATCTTTTAAAAGAAAACCACTAGTCGCTAGCCGAGATATAATCCTTTTTCAGTTGAATGAATATCTTGCCTTTCTAAACTATTTAAAATTTTTCTACCACACTGCACTTCTTTTTAGATATATATATATACATTTATATATTTTGATTTTTCTTTCTTTCCTTTATTATGAGCGCAAGTATTACAAAAAGAAAGCGTGGAACAGCATCGCGTGAGTATTAATGAATTTCAAATTTATTACTTCAAATATTATTTTTTAGAAGTACCAATATCAACACAACAATCGGTAAGTTAGTTTCGTCTTCACTTTATTTTTTGTTTTAGAATTTACAAAAAAAATATCTAAAATAAATTTAGAATGCACTTTATAGTCTTCTTGATTGTTATGAATTTTTGGCATCAAATGAATATTCTGAAAAAACAATTGGTATACAAGCATTTGTAACACGAAAATCAGTATGTGATATAAATTTTTCTGATATCATTGATGATAGTGAAAAACGTAATCGACAAGGGTAAAATAAAATAAAAATAAATTTAGTAAAAGACTATATTTTCTTTTCTTTAAATTAAAGTCAAACTACTAATTTTGTTGGTCTATTAGAAGATAAACGGAGTAATTTACCGTTAATTGATGCATCTGTTGAAAAATGTTTAATGCTTAATCGATTAATATCTTATATTAAAGAGGTAGAGAAATTATTCAAATGTATTTTTTTTTTGTAAGAAATTTTAAAATTTTTAATTTAAAGAATGAAGCACGTTTTACATCAATTATATCCGACATAAGACTTGAAATGCAATTTAAAATGGCAGATAATCAAAATGCTCCAACTTCTTATGTATACGTATTTTTATTGATTGATGTCATCTATCTTTATATATTTAGGATTTTCGGAAACGTGAACGAGAATTTAATGATCGAAAATATGCTCAAGAAGTACGACGTCTTTTTTATCATAGTCATGATGAAGTTAAACAACCTCAAAATTTGGTTTATTTACAAAATAGGCATGTTTTATTTGATTTTAGATTTATCAAAAATCAAAATATTTATGTTAGAGTTTATTTCATTACTCAATTAGTTTTCATCTAGATTTTATATTTTGAAAATTTAAAGCAAAGATAAGCTAAAGTGCACTTTAAATAATGAGAAATGTGCAATTTTTTTTTTTTCATTTAGATGATGAAATAATTGAGCTTTCAAGAAAATTTCATAATCTAAATATAGTTAACCATGCATTCTCACGGCATTACTTTTGAGTTTATTAATGTTGGTTAACATTGGATAACAAATTTTTTTTTTCATAACATTAACTGCTTTTAAAATTAAAAACATCAGTAAATGTCGAAAGAAGTTTTCTCTTGTAGTTCTTTATGTGTTTATTGATTGTAAACCAGCGAAATAGTAATGACAAAATCTGATCATTCATGCAAGAAGAAAAGCATACATCCATTGATAAAAACCTATATTTCAAGAATATTCTAGACAAAGATATGCTAAGTGTAGAACAAGAGATTTAATTCGATCTATTTTATGAAATGATAATTGATGTTTTTTTTTCCAAATATGATTGACAAAAACAGATTGATTATTATGAATGAAATTTCGTTTTTCTTTTTTGTTTTTGTTCTGTAGAACCACTGAACAATTAACATATATAGTTAATCAAATGTCTCGTGATCCAAAATCTCGTCAAAGCTATATTAATGAATTACAAACAATATTCCAAACGTAATAATAATATCTTTGATAAATAAAAACGAAGAAAAACAAAACTGATATTGATTTTCATAATCTAGTTCATTTTTGATTGTGGCTCAACCTCATTCTGGTGTAAATCCGGTGACAATATATGAACGAAAAGGTCCTGGTGAATATACTGCGAAAATTTCCGTCACTATCATTTCATTATTACATGATTTTATGCAAACACATCCAAATTTAATAGAACTTTTTGATATTGGTATTTGAATTTAAAAAATAAAAAATTCTTTACATATAATTATCTTATATATTTATATATTTAGAACCAAGTTTATCTCCTTCATCACCTTATTATAAACTTGAAGAACCTCGTTCACTTTCTTGGAAAATATGTCATTTACAAACAGCTCCAGGTGGTAAAACACGAACATTTCTTTATGCTGAATTATCGGCTATTACTATTGAACAATCATCAAAAACTGATACACGTGTTCGATTTGCTCAATTATTACATTCATTTAAATTTGCAATTAAACTTCAAGTAAATTAACATACATGAAATGATGAAAACAGTTTCAAAATAATACTTATATATATATATATATGATTTATTATAGCTTAATTTAGCTGATACTAAAGCGTCACCGATGTATCATGTTCTTTTGGAGTCATTACAGTTTAGTATTGGAGCTCATAATAATCAAATTCCACAATTATTAACACGTGTTATACTTGATGATATTCAAAAATTTTCAAAAGTATTTAAACAAAAAAAAAAGCATAAAAAAGTCCAATGTTAGTTATATTTGAATGTTTAGATTCGACCAGCTGATATTAGAACTGTTCTAAATTATATACAACGTTATTTTATTCATCGAACAGGTGTTAGACCTAATGAATGTGTTAATATTTATCTTGAACAAGAATTAGTTAAAGCATCAAGTAATTTTAAAACTTTTTCAAAATATTTTCATAAATCAAGACTAATATTTTTAGATCAAAGAAGTAATTCTCAATTGATAGAAGATATTTATTGGGTATGTAATTCTTTTATTAATATATAATTGAAATTTAATCAAAATTAAACATCGAAAATAGTACAGTTATTATGATTTTTATCTTTAGGATTTTCTTGTCAATTTTGTACATCAAGTAGAATTTATGGCTAAACATCCCATTCTAGCTATGTTTCATGCCGATGGGTAAATTTCATTTGTAAACATAAAATCATTTGAATTTATTATCTTTCATATTATATAGTCTTTTCCTTGGCATATGTAGCAGTGAACGAGCAGCTGAAGCTATTGTTCAATCATCTATATCTGGTTCACCAATAATTGCACTTCGGTTTAATTCGATTCGAGTTGATTATTCTAATGTGTCAACATCAACAACAGGTATCAGACCAGTCAAACTTCCTGCATGTGCTATTCGTGTTGATATTTATCATGGTTTGTTCTTGATAATTTAATTCATACTTATAATACTTTAATGTTTTAGATCGTACAAAAAAATTACAAAATCGTACATTTGATTCTGGCACACTTATTGTTGATATTAGCAAATTTGTATCATCAGCTCATACCGAAAATGCTAATCGTATACATATTTTATCGAATTTTGATGATAGAACAAATGATAAAATCTATTTATCATTTAGTGAATTTTCAAAATATTATCGTTAGTTAAATAAAACTTTAAGAAATATTAATTAATATATATATTTTTTTTTTTTTGAATATGATATTAGATGCACGATTACAAGAAATATTGAAAAATGATGAAAAATATAAACCAGTTACAGATCTTATCGATAAGTAAATTAAATTCATTAATATAACAATAATTTTCTTTATTTGAAATTAGTGCTAATGATGGAAATACTGATGAAGATGGTCTTGATAGTTTTAGTCCAGGTTCTACTGATTTTTTTCCATTCAGTCCAAGTATATTGTTAAATATAAATCTTTTAATATACAATTATTTTTTTCTCTCTTCAGATTCATTAGCATCATTACTTCCAATACCATCAAATGCATTCGATAATGAACAGGTAGAAAATATTAATTACTCTATTTTAAAATATTAATAATCACTTTTCTTTAGACTTCTGATGAAATGAGTGTTCATGATTATACATCTATAGCGTATGACAGTTCGACTAATAGCGTTGCATCACCACAGAATATTTTATCTCCATCCGATCGAACACAACAGCAACCACAACAAACTGCATATGTAAATAATCACGAAGCCATATTAAAATATATTCTTTCTCAACCAAATGTTGCTGAAGAAGTCATGCGTCGATATAGTATTTACAATGCAGCATCACCAGTCGGATCATCACAACAAACTCTACAACAGCCACAAGTACAATATCAACCGCCAAGTCCAATAATTGTTTCGCAACAACGAACATCTCCACAAGTATCATTTCAACAATCGCCACAACAGCCATTATATCATCAACAACAATCACCTCAAGTTTATCATCAACAGCAACCATCACAGATTTATCATCAACAGCAACCATCACAGATTTATCAAAAACAAGAACCACGGATGCCATTTCAACAGACAATAATACAACAGCATCCGCAAGCACATTATCAAAGTCTTCAACGACAAGCATCACCTTCAGTAATTCATTATCTACCTATCAATACAAATTCACCACCATCACCATTAACACAACCAATGCAACAATTACAGTTTCCAACAACAAATAGTGCTGATCATGTGCAACAAGTCGTTTTGAATCAAATTCGTGATTGGAATTTATCAAATGGAAACTTAAATCAACCAACTACAACTTCTATTCAACAACAAATACCATCAAATGATGTAGACAATTAATATTCTTTATGGGTTCAGAAATCAGACGAAAGAAAAATATTAATCTTTTAGCAATACCCTGAGACAGTCATTTGTAGCTACTATTCATGACAAATCATTGTATTTTATCCGAATAGGAGGCATAATACATCCGAGAAAGAGATGATCGTTTCTTAATTTATCTGATAATAATATTTACTTCATATTAAAAATAGAAAATGAATCTTATACTGTTTTTCAAACTTTAACTTGAAAAACAAGATAAAATTTTAAAAAAATAGTTAATATATTTAAACTATGGGTGTAGATGACACCAAGAATTCCTAGACAGATTAATTTCGATTAGGACTACACATATATTCCTAATATGTATCATTTTGACAAGAGTTTACTAGTAAATACCGTACACATAACTTCTATTTACCAGATACGTTATTGTTGTTAGTTACAGGAAAACTTACTTGATAAATCGAAAATTACAATAGTTCTAATTTTTGTTTGTACCTGCGAGGATTGATAAGCAAAAGAAACGGTTCTCTACTTTGTCAATCCTATATCTACTATAGAAACAGTTCGTTAAAAGCAAATGATAGTTTAATCAATTTTGAGAATGATTGATTCGATCATTCATAGATTGTCTATTGAATTTTAACATATAGAAGTCTTCTAAATAGAACGGTCTAGAATACGACTTATTGATATCTATATTTATCATTTATCAAATTTCTTCATTAATAATTTAGGCATCAACGTTATCCTTCGATCAACATATTCAACAATTAATCGACGAATTAACAAGTAATAAATCAATTGTAACCAATAAATAATTTACTCAAGCATTCTAAAATATATTAAATAACATATTAGTTACAACATTCATTTTGACATTAAAACACACAATTTATCCCTTTTTTTTTCATTTCTCGTTGTACAATAAAAGTAAACACAAAGACAATGAAAATATGGCACATATATAGACAGATTGATTCGTTTTTTATCTGATGTTTGTAAAACAACAGATTTTCCATTGATTTTCAACATATTGGACATTCTTGCATACGCTCATCACAATTTTGGCATACATAATGATCACATACGACGACTATTCTTTTTAATCGATCCATACATAATTTTTACATAAATGTAAACTCGTCCACTATCTCCAACATCTTGTAATTGTTTTAATTGTGATAATGTATGATGTCTTAAAGCTTCATGAAGACATGTATCACCATCTTTATCAGCTAAATTAACATTTGCATTTTTACTACATAATAACTATTTATAAACAAAAATATTACATATATTTATTTCAAATGAAATATTTTTCAACAAATTCTTCTTACATTTACAATTTGTAAATGTTGTCGACCAACAGCTAAATGAAGAGCAGTTTGTAAACTAATATTTTGTGCATTAATTGATGCATTTCCTTTAGTTAAAAGTAATTCAGCAACTAAACAATGATCATTAAGTGCTGATAAATGTAAAGCTGTAAATCCATCATCTTTTTTCTCATCAACAAGCCATTGACGATTTTGAATTTTAGAAAGAATAAGTTCAATAGCACTGAAAAATAAAACCAATCGAATATTTTATTATTTATTTCTATTTGCATATATATATTCATATACATTGATTCATTCATTCATATAGCTACAGTTTTGTTTTGTTTTCTTTCTATACATTGTTTGCACTAAGAAATATAACCGTAAGAAAAGATAAAAACAACATTTTGCCAAAGAGAAAACAAGTCATTTATTCGACAGAAAGTAACATGACTTAGTTGAAGCACATTTTCTTTCATAGTATTTAAAGATTAAAAAAAAAAACCATTCTGCATTGTCAGTTACCTTATAAAATGTTGAATGAAAAAATATTTTATTATTAGTCAGTAAAAAATAGGAAAATATATTTGAAATGATCAACACGTGATTATAAAAATTACTGACATAGTTTGTATGCAAACATGTGAATAAACAGAACTGACACTGTCGACATTAAAAAATGATGAGATTCATTTTGTTATATCTTAACACGATGAGCTAGAAACAAAGGAACAAAATGCAACATAGAATTTTTTTTCTTCTTCCTCAAGCATATACTCGTTCAATCAACAAAAAACGGAAAAGACAAAAGAAAAAAGGATTATTGTGGATCTATGTGCATGCAATCACTTGCACTCTGCACATCACTGTATGTTTGAAAATGAAAATGTAGAAGTAGATCATCTTTTTCCTTTTCTGTTCGATTATATTCATTGAACTTTTATCTCCTATTTCAGAAAACTACCATAGACTAGTCAATATGGTTTATTTATCAAAGAAAATGTTATTAAGTATGAATTAGTAGCTCGTTATATACATATATACGTATGAAAGGTCGAATGCTGCCAATATTAATGAGGTACGACGATTAGCTTGCACGATATTAACCAGTTGGCAGAATGTTAGATAAAAAGAAAAATGAAGAGATGAATGATCTGATTGTTGTCTTTCGTCAAGGAGATTCTTTTTCCCATATCGGCTACGCTAGCAACGGCATCATTTATGTATATTGTAAAATGAACAATAATGTTATTCTAGATAAGTCTATGCTCGTTTTGGAAACGATATTCATGCATGCATGCTTCTATTGCTGTTCAATTATCATTGTTTACTCATCATTCTCTCTTTTCTCGCTCGCTTGCTAAAATATGTTCTTTTCGTCTGTATCAAGGTTCAAGAGAGTTTCTAGCGATGCGATGGGCTGAAACTTCGATAGAAAATGCTTTCGTTTAACTCTATGCTAGATAAAGAACCGCTGTTGTTAAAAGCATCTACATTGTTAAAGATTTCGTATGACAGCAAGTATCTTCAAATGTACTTTTACCAGAAATAGAGTTACAATTGCTAAAAATCTTTATCTTTCAAAATATTCCCACCAGTCAGTAAAAATACTACACAAAGTGTTAAAAGTTTCACTGCAAGTTTGTCAATTTTGGGAGGAGAAAATCTCCGTCATCATCTTCCTAATCGGAAGTCCTAGTCCTTATCGATCACAGAAGAGAGAAGAAGGCGTTATTTAATTGCTTTTGTCATTTTTTTCTCTCTCAGCCAGAAATAGTTCCTGCTGCTCTGTATATGTATATATCAATCAGAAGAAGGGCGAACGTTTGTGTGCCATTTTTTGCTTCTTGTAGTATTGGCCAAATTTGGCACCGACATTACTATTATTCTGATTCTTCTATTCGCTACTACATATGTCTACGTACAAGAATAGACTGTGCATATATGTATAATACACGCACAAAAAAGAATCATCAGTGGCATACATATATATATATGCAAGAGCAATGGATGATTCTATACACAGAATCGTTTATATTTATCCTGCTTATTCTCGTTTATTAGAGTAGTACACATTCTACTACATGTTCAAATATGGTTTATCAATATGTAAGTAATAATAAAGAAAGTTTCCAATTCGTACTTCTAAGACAGACCATATCGAAAATGTATCTTATGGAATGTAATAGAAGTATGCAGGGGGCTTTCTATATCGTCATCGAAAAAGTACCATAACACAAAATGAATTAACCTATTCTTTATTATTTCTTATATCAAAAGAAGTGAACAAAAATCGAAACCGATCATAATGAAGAAAAATAAAACATATGGAAATACAATCAGTTTCTTTTATAGTATTTCAATCGGTCAATCAACATGTTTATGTGAATTAGAATAAAAAAGAAAAAAAAGAAGACTGTTGTCCAGATGTGTGATATCTGTTCTCCTGCTGATTGACCGCTTATTCGTTTAACAATGAGAAATGAAAAAACAAGAAAAGAAAAGAAAAGAAAAGAACAAAGATAAGATCTAATGACTTACGATGAATTGCCACGTAAAGCAGCATGATGAATTGAATTGAAACCATTGTTATTACATGTAGCTACATCAGCATTGTATTCAAGTAAAATAATAATTAAATCATCACGTCTTTTTGATATAGCATCATGTAATGGTGTATCACCATCTGAATCTTGTATTCCAGGATGAGCACCATTTGATAAAAGAGTTTTACATACATCAAAATGACCTTTACAAACACCTATAAAAAGTATATAGAAAAATATGATTTATGATAGAATTTTCATATGCTACTCATCATTTTATGAATATATATTAATTTAGATAGAGAGGAAATGCTTGACTTGCTCTTTTTTTGTTTTTTAATCATACTCATATTAAATAAACAACTATGTACTTGACTAATCATTGATTTTATTTGTTTCTTGACACATACATCATTGTTTTAGAAGATATCAAGGTCACAAAAGATTAAGATTTATATAATATCTTTTTTTTTATATTTATAACTTTTGGAGAAGTTGTTTTTTTTAACTAAATTGAAAAAAATATATTTACCAATATGTAATGCTGTTTGTCGTCGTTTATTTCTAGCATTTAGATCAGCACCTGATTTTGCAAGTAATTCTAATACTTCAGCTTCATCACCAAATGCAGCATGATGTACAGCTCGATCAACATCTTTATCCTAGATAAGATATTTGAAAAATAAGAATGATTTTTGTTATGTTGAAAAAATATAGTTTTACTTCAATTTCTAAATTAGCATGATGTTGAATAAGTAAACGAATAATATCTAAATGTCCATTTTTGAGCTGCTGCTTGTAATGGTGTATGTCCAGCAAAAATGCCATTTACCTAATTATAATAAATATATAAGAATGTAAGATATATTCCTTTTTTTTGAAAATGATTACATCAACGTTAGCTCGTTTTATTAATTCTTCTACCTAAGTGCTTGCCGAAAACCGCAGCGGAACCGCCGTGAGTCATAACATACCAAATACAACCGGAAAGTCATTTATTTTTTTCTACTTCACTTCATTACTCCGTTACAACATCACACCCACACTCAACAGAACAACGAAGTAAAGAAGTGACGGAGTAATGCAATAACGTAGGAGATATAGTAATATGAGCGATACTCTTGAAATATTTATGAGATAAACCTGAGCTGTTGCATCGCGAGTTGTGGCAACCTGTGCTTCTACTCTTCTTGTATCATCGAAAATTGATGAAATAAGAAGAACGATAATAGAAAAATAATTTTATATATTCCACCATTGGTTGATGCTTTAAGAAGTTCTTCATGAAAACCACCGATAATTTCGAAATACATGTGTTTAGATAGAAGAGCCATCATTACGCACATCTTACCACTGCATTCTTGTTTGACAACACACAATAGCTTAACTTAGATTTTTATATCCTTGGAATACTTTTCTAAACGTGTTACAATAGATTCTTTCTTTTTTAAATATTATTTCAACGTTTAACTGATAACTGTTCAATATCTGTTTCCGTCTTCTATTGTAAATATTTAATTAGATTAATATAAGATTTGTTTGCTGATGATATCTAACAAGATATACTCTTTTTAACCATAATGGAATTGTTGCTGAAAATACAATCGTTTGAAGTTTTTCTTTGTGTCGTCAAATAGTTTTCACGATAAAATGTATATGTACATTATCCTAGAAGAAATAAATTCAATAAAGAGATAAACAAAACATATTTTACCTAAAAACCTATATCAAGCATTCTATTAATTTCAGGTAAAACAGTAATTTGACTTTGATGAGAGTAATCATTATTTTTTTGAATTTAAGAAACTTTTAATACTTCTGTGCATAGTAAAAAAAAATATCTGAACCTGGTTTTAATGATAATTCTGGTCGAGAATATTCTTTTCTATCATAAATTATTCATATTATAAGAAAATGAGATGTTATTGATAGAAAGTCAGTTTTCATTTGTTTTCCAAGTTCTCATGTTGATTCTGAAACTAAGCAAGAAGTATCATGATTCCATACATTCGATATTTGTTTTTGAAGGTATACAACTATTAGAAGGAGAAATGATAACATGTTTTTCTTTTCTAGTCTGTTTAACATTAAACAAATATAAAAAGATTTTTACGAAAAGTTAAAGGCTTTATTAAAAAACTTTAGCTGAATTAGTAAGTTAATTTAATAAAACATTGTAATTATTTTTTTTTGTATGTTTATTAACACTAAAATGTTAAAATAAACAAAATGCTTATTTATTTTATTTAAGATAATCAGAAAATAAATAAAATACATTGGATAATCGAAGAAAATGGTAACATTGTTATATTGATAACGTTGATTCTACTCTGAATCAAAGATTTTTCTATCCTTCATAACATCTCGAATATGACTAGATTGAGAACAACGAGAAATGAATTGAACAGCATAAGTGAATATTTGAGAGTATTAAAAGATCTCATCATCATCATCATCTCAACACCAATAACAATAATGAAAACAAATCAATATATTAGTTGAAATTTCACTAACCGAACATTGATCATCTGCACGCAAAATGGAGGATCGTTCCATTCTTCTTATGTATATTTAATATATATATTTATTATCTATGACTACGTGGATTGAACTGTCAGTATTTTGTTTTTATATTGAACAATATACATATCTTCAAATAAATTATATTCTTTCCATAAAGATATTTGGTGGCTGTTACTGCTTATGACGATATGTATTAATAATCACATCATAAGATAAGCATTATGACTATCAAAATTTTTGTTTTTTCATAATTATATTTTGGTTTTTATGGAAGGAAAGTGAACAGATAATAAGAAAAAAAGAATAATGGAGAGGAGCTACTTTTAGGAATAGATGACATTCATTAGTCATTATTTTGACTGTCAAATGGTTTATATGTGAATTGAGAATGAGGTTTATTTATTGTATCATGAAAACGGTAATTGTTTCATTACACATGCAAAACTATTCTTAAATATTATAGAGGCGAGTAGAAGATTCTTCAATAAACAAAAACTAATTAAAATGAATTTTATATTAACGGTAATGAAGATTTTGCCTGTGAACATAATCAAAAAACAAAACCTATTATTTTATTTGAGCAATCGCCCAACCATTACAAGCATCTGAAGACATGCTTCTCACTGTTAAGCTTTCACAATCTCAAATTAGCTTGACAACGTTAGTAAGAAATTGCGAAATTATATCTGTCATTTTTAATAGCTAGAACTTTATTTCTGATGTAAGAGAAGCAAAAACAACATTATTTCGTAAACTGATTTTAAGAGAGACGTGTAGGTGAAATGCGAAGGTTTGGGTAAGACTAAAGAGAAGGTTCGCATCTACACTGTCACCTTTTTCAGCAAAATAAAGAGTAGCTGTCACAATGAGGATTTGGTTATTATTTTAATTAGATTGATACCAGTTTTCTTACCTAGCTTCTTCGTTATGGTACCCTTCTTATTCTTAAGTCCTAAACAATTGGATGGTATTATAAAACTTGCATCAATGATAATACCGAATAGATAAGAAACCAATTATTGAATGCCTGATACGATTCGAGCCACAATGAAACTGCAAACAACTGGTAAATACAGAAGTAAACAACCGTCTATGAGATGTCAAATACATTTTTCCAGAACTTTTATTTCGGAAAAGTTCAGTAATAGAAAGTCTTCTTATCACAACTATCATCAAATATTTTTATTCAACGATAATCATGCTTCTTGAAAGTGCGGTTAAGATCAGAAGCGTAACAGTTAAAGTTCCAAATAAATAAATCAGTATGTTTTCCTTGTTCGTTGGAGCTTACACTAATTTCGTCTTAGCCATCACTTTATGAGTTTTTCATTAGTAGTTAGTTATTTATTAATGACTCATGGACGAGTAATCATTAATCAATAAACTTATTGATTATTAGTGAAATTATAATATCAAATGGCTGTGGATCGATGGATGGGTATAACTATAGTTAATACTCATTTATTGACGCCCATACACTTTATCAGGCGGTTGTCTTAACTGTTAAACCATTAGGAATCTCTTCTCTATCTCACATACAGATGATTATTGCTCTGTCACATCATTTTTGTCTCAAACCTACTCTATCCAATTGAAATAGACTAAATATCAGTCTTAAAAACAATAATAAATGATGCTTCAACAAAAGTATATTTCAGTATTTCTGTACTCGTCAGACTATGAATTCCTACTATTTGACGTCATTTCAATGTTGATCTGTTTTCTAACTACACTAGAAGAATCAGGAACAGATATATTGTGGAAACAATACTTAACATTGTTTAGATTTTATGACTTTTTATGATGGTATGACTCTCAAACTGTAACTCTAATTGCCTAGATTATATCCAGTATATAGATCTTTTAATAATATAATTGATTTTGTAATTTTAGTGTTTTAACACTATCGAAAAGGCGAGTCTTCGAAAATGTGCAATGTCCACCTAGATGATTTCTTCGCATTTATTTTGATACCAAATACTAATTTTTTGTTAACTTAACCTGCGTGCTGAAAATGTAACCTGTTGCATTTGATAGCAATCAGTAGTAATAATCATATCATTCTTAGCTTTCCTTATTTTCTCTTATATATTTCCCATAGTTTATTTATCATCGTAATAGTATATATGAAATAAATTCTCTGGTATACAAATCTCAATAGTAATTGTCAATATATTCATTTCTCACGAAAGAACATTCCGAGGTAAACGAATCCGATTGTATGAGAGTATCCAATGGAAATTTGGGTTAAGGAGTCGCTAACGGCTCCGACATTCAAATTTCAATGAGGTTCCGATGAGATCCAACTGTCAGAATCGATAAATATTTCCATTGTCGGTTTCTGATAAGTTTTCGATAGATTTTCACCAACGTTTTTGAATCTCTGATGAATCGTATATTTTATGAAAAGATCCGTCATTCGAATTCTATCGGACTTTAACTGAAAATATGTATGAGCTTTGATTATTGAAATCTGGTGTATTTCTTTCTAGCGGAATTCCAATGAAATCACACAATATTAATAGATATAGTCTTAGTGTAATAACTGTTGACAACGTTAAAATGTTAGTTTGAACGGAGAAATCCTAATCTGCAATACATACATGAATAAAAGTTTTCGAGTTAGAGAATCTCGGTCAGATCACGCATACTATAAAAAAAATTCGGATTTGTTATAAACATTGATCAAAGCTTTTCGAAGATCAGTAATCCATACTAACTATCAGTTTTAAAAATCTTCTGGCCAGGACTTTCGGTTGGAAAAGTGTATGTTAAATTGTTCTTCTCTCAGAATAGGCCAATAAATTTGTTGCTACCATCAGTGAAATCTCAATGTATTTAATTTAATTTAACGACTTGATAAGTGTGAGAGTCTACAGTTTCTCAAGCTATTCGATAAATAATTAAATTGAAAGACATATCCCTTGTTTTTCTAAACTTCAACTCTAACAAGAAGATAGAGTAAAAAAAAACGTTATTTTATTGAAACTATAAGTGAATACGGCAAGATAACGCATTCGTCCGATAGATTTCAATTAGAATTACACATATTCCTAGTATTTATCATTTTTACGAGAATCGAATACTAAGTATACAATTACAAAACTCTTATGTATTAACTGTTCCGTTGTTATCAAGTTCCGAAAAATTTCTGGAATAAATGAGGATTCAAAGTGGCTCTAATTCTTATTTGCCAACTACAACTACCAACGAGCACTAGTAAGAATTCCCGTATTTTGTCAACCGTTCTTACATTGTAAAAACAGTTAGATAATGTCTGATAATTAGTTGAATTAACTTCTTATGTGATTGACACTATCGTCAAGCTGTTGTCCGTATCATTGCAACATATGAAAAATTTCCAAACAAAACCTTCCTAATTAGGATCCAATAAATATTTATATTTATCCTTTGCCGCTCCCAATAGACATAAGTGAGACCAGTAAATAAACTATTTATTGTAGTACTATTCCTGACTATCACTTCATTCATTTATTCTTTATAAACAATTGTCACGTCTGTCAGAAAGATACGCAAAAGAAGTACTTCATCGATCTAAATTATTCCTTTTGATAAACTGACAACTTAGTCAATTTGAAACATTTCATATCTAATTTTTCTTCTCAAAGACAATATATATATATATAAATTTTCTATTAATAATTTCGACATCAATGATATTCTTTGATAAAAAAATTTACACCGATGATTGAAGAACTAACAAATAATAAATCAATTCAAACTAATTATTAATTTCTCAAACAATGTAAAATATATTAAACAACGTATTAATTAAAATATTCATAGTGACATTAAAGCACACATATAATCTTTTTTTTTTTATTCTTTGTTCTACAATAAAAGTCAACACAAAACAAATAAAAATATTGCGTATATATAGACAAAACGATTACTTTTTTTATCCTATGTATATAAAATAATAGATTTTTCAATCGGTTTTCGACATATTGGGCATTCTTGTACACGATCACCACAATTTTGACATACACCATGACCGCATAAAAAGACCATATTCTTTAATCGATCCATACATATTGGACAATGAACTTGTTCACGAATTTCTTGTAATTGTTGTTGTAAACGAGCTAATGCTATTGCATCACTTACATCATTTGATGGCGTTGGTGTTGGTGTAGTTGGTGTTTCAGATTTTATTGAAACACTATCATTATTTCCACAACAAAGTTCATTAAATGACACTATTGAATCAATCGCTACTCGACATACAAAACATTTTTCCGTTAGACCAGCACATTCTATGAATTAAATAGATAAATATATATATATATATATTAAATATTATTTGATTTACCTTCACAAGCAATTAGATGTCCACATGGTTTATACATAACAGATGCTTTACGTTGAGAACATAGTTTACATTGTTCAATCTATATTAATTATATGAAAAACAAAAATAATATGTTCCACACAAAAAAAAAAAACAATATTTATTTTTTACTTTAATTCTTGTTTGAATATTTTCTTTACATAATAAACATTTTTTAACTCGACTAGCACATAAATGACATGTAACTACATGTGAACATGGTTGAAATAATGTATCTCGTTCATTGTCAGAACAAACAAGACATTCAGTTAAACTATTATTTTGAGACAATTGTTGATCATTATTATTCTCTCGATTATATTCGCTTTAAAGAAAAAAAAACATAATGCATAATTTACAAACTTCAATTAATTTTATATACATATGTTTTTCTGTTAATATTCGACATAAATGTGGATCAGGACATAGATCAAATGGTTTTTGATTCTTTTTATTTTTTGCAGATAAATCTGCACCATGCATAACTAATGTACAAGCAATAGCTACACTTGGTCGTTTATCATAACCATTTGTATTTGTAAATATATTTATTAACTAATAAAAATAAAACTTAATGTTAGTTTAAATTATAACTTATTTTAAAATGAATACAAACTCGTCCACTATCTCCAACATCTTGTAATTGTTTTAATTGTGATAATGTATGATGTCTTAAAGCTTCATGAAGACATGTATCACCATCTTTATCAGCTAAATTAACATTTGCATTTTTACTACATAATAACTATTTACAAACAAAAATATTACATATATTTATTTCAAATGAAATATTTTTCAACAAATTCTTCTTACATTTACAATTTGTAAATGTTGTCGACCAACAGCTAAATGAAGAGCAGTTTGTAAACTAATATTTTGTGCATTAATTGATGCATTTCCTTTAGTTAAAAGTAATTCAGCAACTAAACAATGATCATTAAGTGCTGATAAATGTAAAGCTGTAAATCCATCATCTTTTTTCTCATCAACAAGCCATTGACGATTTTGAATTTTAGAAAGAATAAGTTCAATAGCACTGAAAAATAAAACCAATCGAATATTTTATTATTTATTTCTATTTGCATATATATATATCTATTCATATACATTTATTCATTCATATAGCTACAGTTTTGTTTTGTTTTCTTTCTATACATTGTTTGCACTAAGAAATATAACCGTAAGAAAAGATAAAAACAACATTTTGCCAAAGAGAAAACAAGTCATTTATTCGACAGAAAGTAACATGACTTAGTTGAAGCACATTTTCTTTCATAGTATTTAAAGATTAAAAAAAAAAACCATTCTGCATTGTCAGTTACCTTATAAAATGTTGAATGAAAAAATATTTTATTATTAGTCAGTAAAAAATAGGAAAATATATTTGAAATGACCAACACGTGATTATAAAAATTACTGGCATAGTTTGTATGCAAACGTTCGAGTATAGAGAACCGACGATGTCGACAGAAGAAAAAAAAAAGATGGGACTAATTTCGTTATAGCCCGGCACGAGGAACCAGAAAAAAGAAAAAAAACAGACAACCAGGCATTTTTCGCTCTTCCTCACGCACATACTCGTTCAATCAGCAAAAAAAAAAGAAAGAGACAGAAGAAAAAAAAAATTATTGTAGATCTATGTGCGTGCAGACACTTGCACTCTTCATGTCAGTATATGTTTGAAAACGAACACAAAAAACTAATAGATTATGTTTTCCCATTTTTTTGTTTCATTTATATTTATTTATGTTTTTTCTTGTATATTAGAAAACCACCACGTTTTAGTCACTATCTTTTAGTCATCGATGAGGATGTTATTAATAATAAGTTCGTTATTCTGTATCTATATATATGAGAAAGGTCGCATGATGCCAACATTGATGAGGTATGACGATCAGCTTGCGCGATGTTAACCAGCTGGCAGAATGTAAGATAAAAAGGAAAATGCAGATGGATGATCTGATTGTTGTCTCTCGCCAAGGGGATTATTTTTTTTTTCCATGTCGGCCAAGCTAGCAACGGCATCATACATGTATATTATCAACTGAACATCAATGTTATTCTAGAAACATCTATGCTCGTTTTGGAAACGATATTTATGCATGCATAATTCTATTCCTGTTCAGTTATCATCGTTTGTTCATCATTTTTTCTTCTCTCTCTATCTCTTTTTCTTTCTCTCCCTCTCTCTCTCTCTTGTTTGGTATCTTCTTTTCGTCCTTATCGATCACAGAAAAGGAAAAAAGGCATCATTTTATTGCTGTTGTCTTTTTTTTCTCTCAGCCGAAAATACTTCCTGCTGCCGTATATATGTATATATCAATCAGAAGAAGTGCGAACGTTTGTGTGCCGTTTTTTCTTCTTGTAGTATTGGCCAAATTTAGCCCCGACATTACTATTATCCTGATTCTTCTATTCGCTACTACATATGTCTACGTACAAGAATAGACTGTGCATATATGTATAATACACGCACAAAAAAGAATCATCAGTGGCATACATATATATATATATATGCAAGAGCAATGGATGATTCTATACACAGAATCGTTTATATTTATCCTGCTTATTCTCGTTTATTAGAGTAGTACACATTCTACTGCATGTTCAAATATGGTTTATCAATATGTAAGTAATAATAAAGAAAGTTTCCAATTCGTACTTCTAAGACAGACCATATCGAAAATGTATCTTATGGAATGTAATAGAAGTATGCCGAGGGCTTTCTCCTTCATCATCATGAATAATACAAAAACACAATAAGAATCTACGAATAAATCTATTCGTCATTATTTTCTTATATCAAAAGAAGTGAACAAAAATCGAAACCGATCATAATGAAGAAAAACAAAACATATGGAAATACAATCAGTTTCTTTTATAGTATTTCAATCGGTCAATCAACATGTTTATGTGAATCAGAATAATAGAAAAAAAAGAAGACTGTTGTCCAGATGTGTGATATCTGTTCTCCTGCTGATTGACCGCTTATTCGCTTAACAATGAGAAATGAAAAAAACAAGAAAAGAAAAGAAAAGAACAAAGATAAGATCTAATGACTTACGATGAATTGCCACGTAAAGCAGCATGATGAATTGAATTGAAACCATTGTTATTACATGTAGCTACATCAGCATTGTATTCAAGTAAAATAATAATTAAATCATCACGTCTTTTTGATATAGCATCATGTAATGGTGTATCACCATCTGAATCTTGTATTCCAGGATGAGCACCATTTGATAAAAGAGTTTTACATACATCAAAATGGCCTTTACAAACACCTATAAAAAATATATAGAAGAATATGATTTATGATAGAATTTTCATATGCTACTCATCATTTTATGAATATATATTAATTTAGATAGAGAGGAAATGCTTGACTTGCTCTTTTTTTGTTTTTTAATCATACTCATATTAAATAAACAACTATGTACTTGACTAATCATTGATTTTATTTGTTTCTTGACACATACATCATTGTTTTAGAAGATATCAAGGTCACAAAAGATTAAGATTTATATAATATTTCTTTTTTTTTTTATATTTATAACTTTTGAAGAAGTTGTTTTTTTTTAACTAAATTGGAAAAAATATATTTACCAATATGTAATGCTGTTTGTCGTCGTTTATTTCTAGCATTTAGATCAGCACCTGATTTTGCAAGTAACTCTAATACTTCAGCTTCATCACCAAATGCAGCATGATGTACAGCTCGATCACCATCTTTATCCTAGATAAGATATTTGAAAAATAAGAATGATTTTTGTTATGTTGAAAAAATATAGTTTTACTTCAATTTCTAAATTAGCATGATGTTGAATAAGTAAACGAATAATATCTAAATGTCCATTTTGAGCTGCTGCTTGTAATGGTGTATGTCCAGCAAAAATTCCATTTACCTAATTATAATAAATATATAAGAATGTAAGATATATTCTTTTGTTTTGAAAATGATTACATCAACATTAGTTTGTTTTATTAATTCTTCTACTCTTCTTGTATCACCTAAAATTGATGAAATAAGAAGGACAATAATAGAAAAATAATTTTATATTTTTTTACCATTGGCTGCCGCTTTAACAAGTTCTTCATGAACATCACCAGTAATTTGTGCACTAAATAATTTTTTAAGCATTGCATTAAGTCGTTCTGAAAAACACAAAGTCAATAGAAATAATTTATAAAATCATGTCACACAAAGAAAACAAGATAAGAAATATAAATTAGTTGAAAAGCTTTTATGATTACTAAAATGTTTCTATTAATATATATTTATTAATTATTCTGACTTAGAGGTATATTAAATGGTGAAAAGCATGGATGCATCTTGTGCGAACATTTTTTTTTATTGAATTGGAGGTCAACATCAATTGCAAAATGAATATTCAGTGTCATTTTAGAAATGTAAGACACACAGTATTTTTTTTTCTTTTAATGTTAAAGTAACATTAGATGTTCACGTTTTTTCTGATCTACGATTACGATTATCTTTTCTTAGAATGATAATCAATTTTTAAATAGTTGGAAAACAGATACTTCAAATATCCTTGGATATAAACTTGCAAATAAGCTATTATATTTACCTTCATGCCCATCTTCTGTAGTTTGTGTTGAGTCAACTTTAGTAACAGCGAGTGGATTAAAAATCCAACAACCACCACCAACTTGAACTTTAACATCACCATCAGCATATAAATGAACAGCTCGACCAATTTTTCCAAGTGCCTATAGTACATATTTATTAATTATAATGGATATAAATCTTATTTTATACTTACAGGTACCATAGCTTCAGCCCATTCACCATGTCCACGTTGAAATATTTTAATTCTTTCTAAATCACTACATATTTGAACCATATCATTAACTTTCAATGCTTGATTAGGCATTGATGAAGCTGTTGTTCTTGCCATATTAGCTGCTGTTTGTTGTCGTTGCATAGCTGTTTGTTGTTCGGGTGTTAATTCAACTCGTGTTAATAATGCTGGATTTAAAGTCCATCGATTTCCACTTGGATAAACAACAACAACATCATGATCTTCATCAAGACTTTGTACCATACCAGTTGTACCCAAACATTCAAACATATTATCTGTCCAACCACCATGACCATGTTGTAATGATTGAACTATTTCAAGTTCTAAATCAATATTAACATAATCACCCACTTGAAATTGTTGACTAATTTCACTTGTTAATCCAGATGATAAATGTTCTCGAGAATAATATGTTTCACCTTATAATAAAGAAGTCAATACTCAACACAAATTTTAACAAAAAAAGCTAAAATTTTACCAAGTAATGGAGCATGTTCAGGATAATAATAACCACCTTTGCCTGGTGTTACTGAACGTAAATCAACCTAAAATTTAAAGAATATTTTAGTTTTTTATTTGTCATTAACAAAATGCATTTCCAAAAAAAAAAAATATTCTTACCATGCCATTAAATCCTACACGATAAAGGTTTTCTCGATCATTATCCCAAACTACATAAGCAGCACTACGTGGATGTGTTTTTGACCAATCTTGTATTTCGATGATTTTACCATGTTTTTTCTCTCCAGAATCTTGATCACCATAACTCCAATCTGGACCACGAGCAACTTTTGCACCAGGATAAAGACCACGAAAAGCTAATTTTTTTGCTTTTCGTCTTGGATCAATCAAAATTCTAAAATAAAATGACATATATAGCGTTCAAATGAAAAAGAAAACTAAGTGTAAATCATCGTAGAAAAGAAAATTAAAAACGATCAGCGATAAGCGCATTAACTTACCATGCAAAAATCTGTTAAACAAACGACCAAAAAGCAGGAAATAAGTGAGAAAGGTATAATGACATTTAACAATTGAATAATAATACAATACATATATATATATTTGACTTACTTTTCACCATGTGGAGTTACAATACGGCAAAATCGATGACGAGTATTATGTCGATCACTATGATAACACATGGAACAAAGGTCAACATTTGGACAATCACCACAATGCCAACGAATACCTAGGATAATAAATAATCATAACTATTCATTTATCATTTATTCACCTACCATATATTGGAGTTTGTCCACATCCAGAACACACTGAATTATCATGACAAATACCTATTCAAAAGTATAAACTAAATTAGAATTCTTCTACATCGAAGAAAATCTTACCTGTTGCACTATTATCTAATACTCTTAAATCAAATTGTGTTTGACATCGATAATGTCTTCCAACTTCACCATGATCCCAAATAACAATAACTTCTTGTTGTTCATTATCATTTTCATTTTCAAATGCTTTTACCGTTCCAACATGTCCTTCTCCACCATCTTGTTTTCCATATTTCCAATCAGGACCACGTACAACTCTTGTTCCACATATATATTTATCAACAACATGATTATTTGTTGTTTGATTAATTAATTCAATATTTGATCGACGATTTGTTGCTCCACCAATATTATTATCTACCAAATTATTTTTTTTGTTTTCTGTTTGCATTAATTTAATAAAATAACAATAATCTGCAACAATTGTGAAGATTTATATTCTGTTTTTTTTTTTGTTTAAAAAAAATCACCATTTTAGTGGTACGAAAAAAAAAAAAAGAAAATACAAATTTGTACATAAAATATCTTTTAGATCGTCGAAAAAAAAAACAAAACAAAAAAGAAACCAGCACCAATGCATATATATATATATA
>CAJNOP010000292.1:190958-235326 GCA_905250075.1 Rotaria sp. Silwood1
TATATATATAATATTTTAGGTTATGATACGTCGAGATTTTGTTAAAACAACTGAATCAAAACCACCTATGCCAACAGCTGCTAATATACGTTCATTTATTCCTGCAAAATCAGCTAAACCCGGTGGTCTTCCAACAAATAATGTTATTCAAGTAGCAACTATAACAGAAAATAATACTATCATGAATTCTAATATAAATTCAAATCGTATGTATCCATTACAATCACAACTACAGCCACAACGACAACAGCCACTATTACAGCAGCAACAACAACAACCGCAACAGCAACAACAACAACAACAACAACAACAATCAATACCTTTATCTCAAAAAAGTCTTTTATCATTTACAACAACTAATCCAACAATAAAAGAATCAGTAAAAATTGAAAATAATCAACAACAATTAAATGTTATAACTAATGGTGAAATAACTTCATCGTCTATAATAAAAACGCAACAATCACAAGTGCCGATAAATAATGGTCCTGCTTTTCGATCAAGTAGTTTATCAGCTGCTAATGTTGAATTACGAAGAAAAAAAGAAGAAATTAGTAATAAAATAAAAAAGAGAGCCGTTAGTGCATCGGCTGTATCAAATGACGGGTAAGACTAATATAATAGTTAATCTTTATACTACTAGAAGAATTTTATGAAACGGAAAGATCTTTTAGTTTTTATGTAAAATCGGAAACGGACATAAGAAGAAAAAAGAAAGGTTGATTATTATATAGATTGAAAGAAAAGTATGAATACCATTGATCTATTTTATGAGACGATTAGATTGAATATGATAACACTGTTTATAGAAGAAAGAAATGTTTCGTAAAAATTGTATTTGCTAACAAATTGTACTAAACTAATACCAAGTGAATTCAATTCAATAAGTGAGTTAATTTTTTCAATATTATAGTATGGTTGATTTTAAGATTATGGTAGTAAAGTATTTTATAGTTAATCCTATAATCCTAATAGCAGTTTCAGAAGAATCACTGATAAGATAATCCTATAATTAGAGTATTAGTTTCGTTCATATGTTAATGGCATGAATAGAACAAGCAAACATGTTATATTGTATGTAAGGTAGTTAGATTAGTTCAATTCTTATTAACAAAAACGAGAGAATAGAATGATTTGAGAAATCATGCTTTTCTCTTCTATAGTATTAGCTTAGAATAGGTGAGAGTAGTGTTTTTTTTTCTTTATTTGATTTAATTACCATGATAAAAAAAAATGAAGAAAATATATTTAAAATATATATTTTTAATAGAAGGTGCATTTTACATTTAATCTTTTCAAATAAAACATTTCTTTCCTTACTACGTAATCATATATATTAATGAAGGTCTTTTATTGACAATAAAAAAGTAGACATGTGAAATTTTTAGCATATATACTAACACAGAAATATAGATCAGTGAAGTCAGTCCTACCTCGTTTGATTTTAGTTGACAAGAAGTTGTGATCTATGACAATGCGTCTCATACTCAAAATCAACGAACTAGTTATTATGTAATCTTTTAATGTAGCTATGTATATTATGAATTTCATCTAAGCCTTCAAAAGCTATGAATATGTTATATAGTTATAGGTTGACAAAGTGTTAAATTCCTTTCTTTGTTAAGTTATAGAACTCATAGTAAGAGATGCTATCATATATCATAACTATTTTTCAGCTCAAACTATCAAAATCAGGCTGACTACTTGATCTGTATTTCTAACATAGTACATATAATAAATATTTAGCATTAAGTTCGGCTGAAATCATAGGAAAATAGTTTTCTACGAGTAGTGTAAAATGTTTATCGAGATCAATAGTACTAGATCAAAATAGTATTCATTTGACGATTTTGTTGAGATTAAAAAAACTTTGAATAGTTCTCTATCACCGTGAACAAAATAAGGCCGATTGATTAAAGCAAACTGAAGCTCTTGAACTTTTTCACATCATTTAGTTATTTATGGGTTACAGCGTATTTTGTTCGACTTCTAATGTAATAAAATTTACAAAAAAAAAAAAAAAAAAAACACGTTCGATGTATGTCATTCCTCTTTTTACCTCACAATGGTTGCTGCACAACTCGTTTAATGATTTCGCATCTCTTGCTCTACCAAGCCATTCGAAAATTTGTGAAACACATTTAATTTACTAATAAATATTTTCGTCGATAATATACATCACATAACACATCTCTAAGAAGTATTCTGCCTGCAATTAGAAAAGATTTCTAAGACAAATACTATTTTTTAAAATGTATTAGTTTTATACGTCATCACTTTTCAATACAAGACAATGAAACAAAATAATATCTTTTTTTAGCAACCAATAGTTCATAAAGTTCTCTACAACCCACATAGAATTCGTTGTAGATCACGTGATTGGATTTCTTTATTGAATGATGTTTTTGCTAATGTTCACGTTTTGTGGACATTCATAAATAGAATGTTAATCTGTGTTATGACTTTTAGAATAACTGTCATATAAATCTGAAAGTCAGCTGATTGTTCTTGATTTGTATGTAGTTCATGTTTTATATCTAATATTTAATTCCATATATTGTGAATCAGTTGATTTTTAATAAAACAGGAACAAATTGTCCTGTTTTATGATAATTAAAAACAAATACAATATGTCATAAAAGAAAAAATATACAATTTAAAGATTTTCAAAAATAAGATTAATGAGAGTAGTTGTAGTCATATTAAATATTTTCTAATTGGATGCAGCGAAGAAATTTTAAACACTTATGTCAGTTATAATCTGTTTTAGTTTTGTTTTTTTATGAATGTGATTCATAAATAAATTGATCAATTCGAAAATATATTAAGGAATATTAACACAGTTTCTATAATTTCTTACTATCCTGCTTTATATTTTTCTTTTGAATACAAATAATTATTTAGAAGAATTTTTTTTTTATTATTTTATCAATACAAAATCATGCAATTAAAAACGAACAGGATATCCGGTATATTGAAACAATTCACTCATGCATCCATTTCATAGAAGAAGCAATAAAACTTTTTTGTTTCATAGATACGCATGTTTTTATACCTTTGTATTATTTTGAAATTTGAAAATAAGCAAAACTAAATCAATCGTATAATTAAATAAAATCTCTTTTCGAAATCTTTCTATCAAAATATTAATTCGCTAAACTATTATTTTACTGGTTTGTAATAATAACAATTCACTTAATTTAATATTGAAGTTATGCCGATCTTTTAAATCCATCCTGTTTTTTACCTCGCTACCGTCAACATTTAAAAAGTACTTCACTATGTCAAAAAAAAAGAAATCAATGATATTTGCACAACAACATCGCCACAAAACAAGAGACATTCTGTAGGCTATATACATCAATATATATAATTTACTTTTTGAATACATACATTATATTTTGTTTGTATGTCGATTGATTGGAGTGATTTAAGAAGGAAATGTGTGAAAAGTCTTTCACATTAAAGCTCAATTCCATTTATCCATTAAAATGAAAGAAAAAGAAAGAGAGAAAAATTCGACTTTTGTCACCATCGTGGCATACTATTGATCAACACCATTGGACAATGGAAAGAAAGAAAAAAGTAGTATAAGAGCTTTATAAGTATGTATGAGCAATGAAGCAAAGGAATTCTTTTCTTTTTCTCTCTGTCTCTCTTTCTCTGTCTGTTTTATTCCATTTCTACCATTCGATATAGACAAAACACAATCAACACAAATAATGGCCTGTTTCGATCGTCTCTTGTTTTTTGCTCTCACTGTTTTTTCTACTGCTCTGAAATTGAAACCATTCTTTGACTCTTTCTTTTTTTCTCTATTTTCTAATGGTAACGAAGAGAAGAAGAGAACATAGAATGGAATTCACTACTTGACAAAAAAGAAAAAAAAAAGGAGTAACCGGGGAGAGTTTGAAGTTGGCCTGATTGTTGTGTACGTACGTGTCAGTTGACGATAAATGAACCTAGACGTGTCTTTCGTACGTTCATACATTGTGCCAGTTCCATCATCAGGCCATCATCAACATTTATCTTCATCAAGTTCAAATGCTAATTATCAAAAATTATTACAGCGTCGTCAAGATTTATGTAGTTCAGCTAAAAAACGACCAGACATAACAACAACATTTGATCAAACAATAACATTTATTGAACAATTAAAACGTAATCAACATAAATCAGTAGTAGATATAAATCATTTATCAACACAGATACCTCAAGAGAATAGTAACGATAAAAAAACTTTAACACCACAAGATTTAAGTTATCAACTTAATGTAAAACTTGAATATCTCATACGAACACGTGTTATTGAACGACATCGTGTTATTACTCGAACAACTATTTTACCAAGAACACCAAATAAGTCAAGAATAACACCAGTAATAACACCAAGAGACAGTTACAATAGAACAACACTATCAGATATCAGTCAATCAAGTCAAAAACATGTTGTTTCAGCATCGACTACAACAACAAATACGACAATATTGCAGGATGATCTTGCTGATAAAGATTCATATGAAGAAAACGATGAGATTTTTGAGGAGTTGGTTGAAGAAGAAAATATTAATTTTTTACAACAACAACCGTAAGAATTGTGAAGTTCTTTTACGATATATTGAATAGAAATATGATTATTTTGTGTTCAAAGAATTCTATAAATTCAAAAAACTAATTCTCTATTGTTTCTAGGACACTGGATAAAGATCCATTTGAAATGGAAGATGAAGAATATGAAGCTGAACTTGAAGAAGAATCACTTCGTAGTTCAGAAAGTGAACGTATGTCTCTCAATTATCAATAAATATGATAATATTAACTTTTCATTTCATTTTTAATAGTTGATGCAGATAATTCATTTCCACTCGATCCAGCTCTACTTCTCTCCGATAAAAGTAATCATTAATTAGTTTTAAAACAAAACAAATATTTGTTCTTCTTTCTTATACAGCTCGTCGAGTTGGTAATACAGAAGTTAAATCTGGTCTCATACCAAGTTTATTTAGTAATGTTCCACCAACTATTCGATTTTGTACAGAAAATCAACGAAGTATAAATTTGATTTGATTTGATTTTTTTTTAAATCTCTTTATTTAATCGTATTAAATATAGTTGAACCACTTCCATTACCATTAAGAAAAATGATGAAATGGAAAATGAGTACAATAACACCAAATGTTGTTAAAAATACTGTAACACGTTCTGGTTTTCGTTTAATTAGCAGTAAGTTTTATTTAAACAAAATTTATTTTAAATAAACTTTTTTTCTCATTTCTTTTAGGTGATGGTACGTTTTTCTTTTTTTTTTTTATTAAATTTTGTCACAAATGAATTATTGATTTTTCACAGAGGGTAATGATTGGCTGGGTACATGGTCACGTCATATGAAACCAATATGTTTTAAAGCAATTCGTGAATATCAAAAGGTAGGCAGCCAAAAGAAAAAAAAACAAAATACAAGTTTTATTTATAAATGCAAATTTAGTCTGGCAATGGTTTCGTATTATTAGAAAAAGCTCTTAACAAAATTCTTTTGAGATTAAAATGTGAAACAACATGTAGCTGCTGTTGTCAATCATAGAAAAATTGTTTCATTGTTTCTATTTCTGGACACATTCTCCTTCACCATCTTTTTTACTTAACCTTCTAATAATGCAATAAGAAAGTACTTCACACATATCAATAACGAGTTGTTATTGATGTACAGTCTGAAATTGGATATCAATCAGATCTGTTGTGGTCTATGAAGCAAGAGAAGTGAGAAATATTTTTAAGGCTTCTATAACGTTTCCATGGTTAAATTTGTCAAGGTCAATGGTGGTTTCAAATTTTTATCTCTATATTTCAACATCCCTTTTAGATCATGTTTCAAAAAATGATATTTTACTATTATATTTGTTCATATTCTTTTAAGGTCAATCATTTTCCGGGTTCATTTCAAATTGGCCGAAAAGATCGTTTATGGAGAAATTTATCACATATGCAAGCTGTACATTCAAGACGTGAATTTGATTTTGTGCCACAAACATTTGTCTTACCTGCTGATCTCTTATTATTTAAACGTGTATTTGAAGAAATAACAGATACTAAAGAATCAAAATGGATTATTAAACCAGTATGTATTTTAAAATTAAAATGTGTATTTTTTCCATTAGTAAAGAAAAATAAATAAATGTTTATTTTTCAGCCAGCTAGTGCTCGAGGGCAAGGTATTCGAGTGAGTGTTCTTTTCTTTTTCTTTTTTTATTATTTGAAATAGTAAAAGAAAAACATTTTATTTATATAGGTCATTAGTAAAATGGAACATGTGCCTAAAAAACGTCCAGTCATTGTACAAAAGTATATTTTCATATGAAAAATATAAATTATAATTCTGGTTTTTTTTTTCTTTTATCAAATAGATATATTGCTAATCCATATTTAATTAATGGACATAAATTCGATTTAAGACTTTATGTTTATGTTACATCACATGATCCATTACGAATTTATCTTTTTGATGATGGTTAGAATTTTCTTTTTTCTTTTTTAAAGTCTTTTATAAAAATAATTTTGGTATTTTTGAATAGGTTTAGCTCGATTTGCTTCGAGAAAGTATGTATTATAAATAAAATAACAATTTTTAATAATTTTTATCTAAAAATAGATATTCTGCAGCAGTTAAATCATTAAGTGATCGTTTTATGCACTTAACAAATTATTCAATTAATCGTTATAATAGTGAATATAGAACAAATAATGATTCAGCTGCATGCACTGGACATAAATGGTAGATCAGATAAATATTTAAAAAAAAAAGATTTCTTTTCTATGAATTTTATATATATATATATACATAGGAGTTTAAAAGCTTTGTGGACATATTTGAAAAAACGTGATGTTGATGTAGCAGAAATTATGGAAAAAATTAAAGATTTAATTATTAAAACAATTATCAGGTTTGTATGATTTAATTATAGAACAAACATAATGTTAATTGATTAAGTCAAAACAGCATGTCTGTTATCGGTCTTGTATTCTCAATCTTTTTATTAAATCAGTTTATTCTATGTAGAGATCAATACATTGATTATGATTGCATTATAAAAGGCTCTTTTTACGATGGACTAGATCTATTTTATCATTTTGTTTTATATCAAAGTATAAGAGATACTAAAAACATTTGATATTTCTACAATGAATCGATTTTATTAAGAAATTTATCTGTGTGAAGTTTAAACTTAAATTTAAGAAGACTGATAGATATAAATCCTTTTAGATTTTCTCTAATTTCAATAGAGATTGCCTAATGATATACGATTAATGTTGAAAGCGATTGATCATTAAATACGATTTTCGCGTTCGCATTTCTTCTTGTTTAAAAATGAAATTCAAATTTCATAGAAATTGATCACAAAAAAAAGACTTTTCTAAACTATAATTAACAGTTCGTTAAGTAGGTAACCAGAAAAAAAAACCACAAAACTATGCTTGAGTGTTGATCAGACATAGGATCAGTTCATGTTAAATTTTCAACAATCCTGGACTGAGCCTAGCTCAAGTATTCATCATTCTTTGATCGTAATAAAGAATGTCATTGTTTCCGGTAGAACACAATCTAAAAGAGTGTTGAAGTAGACAACTAAATAATTTACCCTTTTCTTTATAGACCATATATTAGTAACGTCTCGTTATAATCTAACCTACTTTCTCATTACATTATTAAATGACTGAATAAAAAGATGATGAAGAAATGTGTTCCAAAATAGATCATTTCTCTGTAATTAGCAAAAGCAACTACAATGTGTTTAACATTTGAGTCTCAAAAGAATTGTGATACAAGATTTTTTTTTTTTATTTTTCTTTTAATATTAAATTCTAGTGCTGATGCATACATTAATGTATTAACAAAAGCAAATGTTCGACGAAAATTTAGTGTTCATGAACTTTTCGGTTTTGATGTTATACTTGATGAACAATGTAAACCATATATTGTTGAAGTAAATATTTCTCCAAGGTAAAATAAATAATTTTGTTTTTATTTAAAATAAAATCAATAAAAACAAAAATTTAATTTCTTATTAGTTTGCATTCAAATTCACCATTAGATATAAGTGTAAAAGGTGCGATGATAAGTGATTTACTTAATTTAAGTGGTTATATGATACCTGATCGAAGAGATACTTTATATGAAGGTTCAGCACGACGGTAACTTAATGATTTTATTTAACTTACAGATAAAATTAATTCTTTTTTTTTTTTTTTTTTTTGTTTTTCAATTATAGAAAACCAAAATTACCAAAAAGTCTTATATTCGATCGTCGAGTTCTTCCACAAGGATTATCAACAGATGAAAAACTTAAACATCAATATTTTGCTCAACGTTATCATGATGAAGTAAAAAACAAAAAAAACAAACGATAGAAATTGAATTTTTCTTCAACAAAAATGTTTTTTTTTCTTCTAGCAAGCCCGAAGAAATATTCTTGATGTTTTAACACCCGATGATTTAAGAATTCTAATTGAAACAGAAGATGAATTTGCACGACGTGGTTCATTTGAACGTATTTTTCCAACAAATCAAACACGAAAATATTTAAAATATTTTGAAACACCTCGTTATTATAATCTTCTCTTAAATGAATGGATTATAAAATATAATCGAATGGAAGAACGAGGTATAGATTAAAAAAAAACAAACAAAAATAAACATTTTTTCATTATTAGGTATCACATATTTAAACACATTTTGTAAAAAAGGAATTCATTTACAACATCCAGCTATTGATCCAAATCAAATGGTAAAAAAAAAAAAATAATTTCAATTTGAGATATTTTCATATTCATTTTGTATTTAGTGGACGCAATATCAAAAACTTCAAGGGCATTTATCTCATCGGGATAATGACAATACAAATACAAATGGTTCTTAGTAAATAACTCTTACCCAATGGTGCTTTTGTTTTTTTTCTTTCTCTCTTTGCCTTAGTCTATTATATTTTTGTTTCATTTTCTTTTTTTGTGAACCTTAAACGGTGACTTTTTATTTTATCTCATTTTATTTTTATCTTTGTTCATCGTAAATAACTACGTGCCTTATTGTATATATATATATATATACTATCGATCACTTATATTTTTCCTTGTAGGCTGAATTTTTTTTCTACATATATATATATATTATTTTTTCTGTTCAATAAAATTTTCCTCATTTTTGTGTCTTGTTACTAAGAATACTCAATGAGATCTGAAAATTATTATTTCGATGAAAAATATTTTCATTGTTTTGAGAACTATCGTTTTAATATTTACATAATACATTGCGCTACTGAATTGAGATGACAAAAAAAAAACAAATTCGTTCAATTCAATGTAGTTTGGAAAGTAAAATAGACAATAGAGAAGTGAAATAAGTTATGTACAGTAAAATAGTCAAAATGTAAATTCTTTCAAAATGAAAAAAAAAATGTACTCAGTTGATTTGTCATCAATGATATTACTTTAAATTGATGAAAGTTTGTATTATTTGACTGCATAGGAGATACAATTGGACATAGTACAGTCATGAAAAAAGGCGCAAGATTCATTCTAGAACTATCTTGAAATCTCGTAAAGTTACATGAAGTCTCGTATCTGAAATTTCTCAAATTTTTGAAGTGTGTTGTTCGTCTCTCAGTGTCAGGATTACAAAAATTTTTCTCAGTCAGGGTACAGAATACGAAAAAAAACAAAAAAACTTGCTTTGCGCATCTCTAATAGAACACTAGTTAGAAAATGTAAGACTGCTTCTACAATAGTTTTGAGACCAGTAAAACTATTGTTGTGCTTTTTTAAAAATACCAACCGTCATTGTTTGAGTAACTTTCAATCATTTATAGCTATCAAATCGGATTTTCATCTTTAGATAGAAGAATGTTGGGCGCGTCTATCTGTATAAAGTTCATTAAGTTCGGAGAATTTTTTGAAGGATATTCGTATATGAATGGTTTTTCGTTGTAATCTATGATCAAATTACACTAAAATATTGCTCGAATTCTTCATCTTCATTTTAGACTCATGCTTGAAGAGAAATGTGCTGAAATCTGAAAATTTCATGCGTGATATAGCTCTCTTTAAACTGCATTTTGGTGAATCTTGAGCACAGATTGCTACGATAAGTTGTAGAAATGTGCAACGAAGAAAATGTTCAACTGCAAATATCCTTGAACAATTTCTTTGAACTTGATGAATATTACACAGATAAAAGTCTCCTATATTGTTCTATCTAATGACAAAAACATGATTTTGATAGCTATAAGCGATTGTATTTTTATTCAAAAACTATAGTGTGTGACAATCTAAAAGAATTCAACAATAGTTCAGTTTTCTCTGAAATGAAGATTGTTGCTTTAGAAGTGAAATTAGTTTTTCTACTTTAGATTATAGAAATACACATAAGTACTTTCCAATCGTTGAGAAAATTTTTGTAGTAAAAATATACCAAGACAAGAAAATCACAACAGATGTCACTAGAAATTGATCTTTCGATTAATTGTTAATGGACTAGTTCGAAAGTCCATGAAATACTAATCTCTGATTTCAGTGAATAATAAATGATTATAGTTTTTGATTAAATTTCCATCAATGATGTAATATTTGGAGTATTACTCCACAATAATTCTTAGTTTTTGTTTATAATGATTCTTTACAAACAGCAAAAGTCTTATTTGAAATGATTATAAGTGTTTTTCTTTTTCTGACAATTTGACTATATTTTAGATTAAAATATGGAATTCGATCATCGACAATTATTATCACTTTTAGAAGATTTAATGAAACCAATATCAACAGTAAAAAGTAATCTAAATGTGTTTTTTTTTCTCTTATTTACGTTAAAATGATAAATTTCTCTCGTATTTTCAATTTAAAAGAAAAAAAATACTACATCTAAAATTTCAAAGTTCAATGAATAAAAATTTCTTTATTTTAGTTTCCAATGAAGATAACGAACAACAACAAATCTTAACTATCAATCTAATATTTTCTAATGCAATTGATCATTTTTTTGAAATAAGTAAACCAATTGGTTTAATAATATCATTAAATCAAGATGATCAACTTTATTATCGTTATTTACAAATTCATATAAATTTAATTGAAAAACTTCTTTTATATGAACAAAAAAATATTTCATCACATTTACCATTATTTAGTATACAAGATGAAACAATTCTATCTCGTTCATTATCATTTATTATTTTTCTTGGTCTTGTATTTCATTTTGATGATGGAATATTTATTTCAATAGAAAATTATTTAAAATATTCAAATACATCAATACATTTATTAAAATTAAAAACTTCTTTAACACATCATAATCGAATGTATAATCTTAATCAAATATTAAATTTTCTTATGAAATCAATTATAAATTTAAATAAAAATTCATTTTTTATACAATATTTATATAAAAATTATTTATTAGAATTAATATTAAGTCATTTACAATTACTTTATTCACCAAATTTAAAATATACAATTGAAAATTTTTCATCACAAAATCTTTATGAAAATTTAAATTATTTAAAAGAAAATTTTTCAAAAATATTTATTCAACAAATTCTTTTATTAAATCGTTTATTATCAACAACAATTAATAGTCCATTATGGCTTAAAAATCATTGTGGAAATATTTTAACATCAATATTAATTAATACAAATAATCATGGTATACAACAAATACTTGATATTATATTTGAATCAACATTACCTAATGATCGTTTATATATATCAATATCAAAAATACTTTCAACATGTCCAAAACAATTAAAACCAGATGAATATATTCAATGTATTAAATTTCAATTAATTGAACTTATACATAATAAACGTTTTATGCCTGTTATATGTATATCAATAAATGATTTATATAAAAAATATTCAAAATTAATTCAAGATGAAATATTTTCAATATTATTTCAACCATTAATATTATGTCAAAATACTTTATCAAATGAAATTTGTACAAATGAACAATTTGAATTATTTATTAATGATTTATATAATTTAATAAATATTATATCAAATGAACAAATTAAAATTTATTTATATGAAAATTATCTTAATGAATTAATTAATATTTATATATCATTAGAAAAATCTTTATCATCATTAAAAATTCAATTTTTAAATATATTAAATATATTATTTTCATCAATGAATATTGATATATGTATTAAATATTTTAAAAAAATTTTATTCGATTTTAAATATCTTTCATTAAAATATCTTCCGGATATATCAATAAAATATAATTTAATTATTGATAAAAATGATGATATTAATATTGAAATATTTTGTCAATCAATTATTAAAATTTTATTTTCCATTGAAAATAATGATTGTTTAATTATTAAAATTTTTCTTGATTTTTTACAATTATTAATAACAAATAAACAATTAAATCAAGCAGATATTTGGACTGAAAATGATAAACAAATAAGTATAAAACAATATAAAATTATGCAAATTTTAAAATATATTATGGAATATTTAACAGAACATATTGATATATTTATTAAAAATGTTGATGATACTATAAAAGTTATACAGGTATGAATAGATTTGTTTTTTTTTTAAAGGACGGGGGCGCATAACAAGCCAAATCGGTTCATAGGACTTTTCTCTATCAATCCCATTGAAACATATATCAATTGAAAAAGTATGTTGAGATTAGCATTTTAATACTATTTTTATAGGATTTCGATCGAATTTTCTAAGCAAGAAGCTATTAACAAAGTAGTTTATTTTTGGTCATTAATTCAATAATCGACTCTATCATAGTCGACTTATTTTTGGAGTAAATTGATTAGAAAAAATAGTTGTGAAATTGAGTATTTGATAGCTTTTTTTATAGGGCTTCAATTCTATACATGAATCAATAATTGATTGTTTGATTTAGTGGAGAGAGGAGCTGATATATTGGTAGGCACTGTTGAAATAGTGCCTTCTATTGACCATCAATTTTTATCTTTCAACAAATATTTTGTCATAAAAATGAAAGGTACCAAAATTCTAGTATTGATCTTTGGATAGCCCTTTTCAAAAGCTACCAAACTGTATATTTTCGAAAGTCTAAAAAAATATTGCCACTAGGAAAATTCCAAGGCACATTGTGCTCAGGGTACGGTTTTTGCCTAATTTTGACTAGAAATGAGCTTATTTATTAACAAAAATTCTAGCCCAAGCCAAAACTAATATCAGATCCGAACTTAGCATCGGAAACTGAGTCGCTTTATATATATTTCAAATATCTTCGAGAAATTTCATTTTTCTTCATTTTCTTGTTGGGTACCCTGAGGGGGAGTAGGGACGAATTTTTCGAGAAAAACGAAAATTCTCGAAGATATTTGAAATATATATAAATCGACTCAGTTTTTGATGCTGAGTTCGGATCTGCCATTAGTTTTGGATGAGACTAGGATTTTTGCTGACAAAAAAGGATCATTATTAGTCAAAAATAGGTAAAAACATGAAAAAACCGTACCCCGAGCATAATGTGCCTTGAAATTTTCCTAGTGGCCATATTTTTTAGACTTTAGAAAATATACAGTTTGGCAGCTTTTGAAAAGGGCTATCCAATGATCAATACTAGAATTGTGGTGCCTTTCATTTTTATGACAAAATATTTGTTGAAAGATAAAAGTTGATGGTAAATGGAGGGCCTATTGTAACAGTGCCTACCAGTATATCAGTTCTCCTCGCCACTAAATCAAACAATCAATTATTGATTCATATATAGGATTGACGTCCTATAAAAAAAGCCATCAAATGCTTAATTTTACAACCAATTTTTATAATCAATTTATTCGAAAATTGAGTCGATTATTGAATTAATGACCAAAAATGAGTTACTTTGTTAATGACTTTTTGCTTCGGAAATTCGATCAAAATTCTATGAAAGTAGTGTTAAAATGTTAATTTCAACATGTTCTTTCAATTAATATATGATTCAATGAGATTGGCCAAGAAAAGTCCGATGGGCCGATTTCGCTTGTTATGCGCCCCCGTCCTTTGATAAAAATCAATTTGAATATAACGAATATCTCAAAGAGAAAATAGTTTCAACTGATCAATCTCCTTTGAACATCGAGTCTGTATATTAAGTAGACTCCAGTAACCTGTCGTCAAAATGTTAAATTGAAACATCGTTATTCAATTTGTTGTTATACACGAAGCAAGAAGCTAAAATTTCAATAAAAGATGTGTAATTCAATGGAGCTTATCTTATACACAGAGTCCGAATTTAAAAGCGATTGATCAGTTCAAAGCGTTTCTTTGTCAAGAAGAATAGCCCTGTCATTAACAAGAGAACAACCTCATATTGGACTCACAGACATATTTCATTGAGACTAGCAACAAACGAACAGAATTTGCCCCCATTAACCTTCGATACCAAGTCATGACTGATTCACTGAATTTTTGACGCACTTTTTCGGTAAACCGAATAACAGGATTTTGATCCTATATTTTGCCTATGAATATATTTAATGATTCTTAGAAAATCCTCTAATTATCAGACACAAAGAATATTCTTTTGTCGAGCTTTTGAATTTCTAATTGAACTCGATTCTATCTAAAGGCAAAGTTTTAGATCGAAATTCTGTCATTTGATTTTTCTTTTTTTTTGAGAATTAATTCACGAATCAATCGAGAATTCAGTAAACAAATCATAACTCGGTGTCAAAGATAAGTTTTGAAAGTACAATTAATAATATCGGCAAGTCTTTTTGTCATGAACATCAGCATCAGAAACCTTGAAAAAGTCATAGAGCCATGTAGCATAAACTTCTCTATTCATTAATGCTAAGTAATTAACTTCTAACATCGGTTTTGATGATCAAAGACTCGGCATAGATTAATAAACATAAATAGAAAATAAGAAATTACAGTTGAATGGATGAGTAGTCATGAATCTTTGATACTTAGCGCACACGAGGTTGAACTGATTTGTAAAACAAAGTCAACAGTTTTGTATAAATTGACATTCTCTTTCTTTTTAATACATTAACAAAACTTTTTATGATTATAAACTAAAAGAAAAACATACCAAAATTAAGTTCATTTCATTCTGATACACTCTTTAAAATTTTTCAAGTGAGACATTTTTAGTATTATTATTGTAGCGATTTTTTCTGTAGTTTACATAATCATATATATCATCTCTCATTCATCAGATAATCTAAAACAGATGGAATCAACCTTACGCATACTGATGATTAGATATCAATTGCATCGATCTATATCTGATGATTACAAAAGAGAAAAGTGTTGAAGTTGTTTTTCATCAGTTATACTTTGACTCTAATAGATCAACAAGAAAATTATGTATAAATATAAAATAAATAGTTTTCTGCTGAAAGACAAATAAAATTATTCATTCGTGCAAATTAATAGATTTTAAGAACATATTATAAAAAGGCAAGAAACATGACAGTAATCATTTTGAATAATAATGGAGTAAATAGCCTTGACTTTTATCATAACATCTGCTTGTCATGAAAACAAACTAGACATTTATTACATTTGAAAACAATTTATAATATCAGCTGAATGTAATTATGGTACTATCAAGGATATGAAAAAACATTGAAACAAATATAACTATATATATAGCTAATTGATGTTACATATTGAAAAATTTCTCTATCATGTTTCATTCTGAGTACTTTTTCTCAGATTCATAATAGTAATGATTATTGTAAACTCTCATGAAAAAGACATTTTCATATTCAAAGATTATTCAATTAATAAGAATCAGTCGTATGGAAGAAAAAAACATAAAAGTATTTAGACAACTAATTCTGATATTTTTATATCCGATAATTAGATTAATATATGAAAATAACACATACAAAATTTTAGAAAATATGATAAATGCTAAAAGTTATTATCACCTAATTTATTATAGATTATACTTGAAAAAATAACGAAAACATGTCAAGAAAAAGTCAAAGAAAATCTTGTTACAAAAATGAATTTGGACGTTGATAATGATGATGATGATGATGATTTATCTTCCGATAATGAAGTATTACAAATTATTTTTACAATTGCATCATTACTAATAACACATTATGATCAAGTAAATTTTCTTCTATTATCTTTGTTTGATTTTTAATTGTTTTTTTTTAAAGCTATCATTTGAAAATAAACAAATTCTTGCATCATTTTATTCATCATTAATATGGATTGAACAAAATCATTCAAATAATGAATTATGTCAATTAGCACATGAATTATCAATTGCATTTATAACATATGGTGCTATTAAAGAAGAATCTACTAAAACAAAATCATCATTATTAATTGAAGAACTTAATAATGAACGTGATTTACGTGAAGAAACATTTCAAAATGCTTTAACTTGTTTATATGATTCAAGTATACCAATACGTGCACATGGTTTAATATTATTTCGACGTTTAATTGAACAAAATGATAAAGAAACATTAGATAAAATTCAAAATGATAATATTAAATTATTTCAACGTTTTCAAGAACATTTATATGCTGATGATTCATATGAATATTTAGCAGCTATTAATGTATTTAGTGTATTAACTAATCAATTTACAGATAAAATTTTACCATTACTTTGTAATGAATATATAAATAAAAATCGAAAATTAGAAGATAAATTAAAAGTTGGAGAAATTTTAGTTAAAATATGTCGATCACTTGGTAAGATAATTATATATTATTTAGAAAAAATAATCATATTCATTTTCAAGAAAAAATATCTCTTTGAAGGATTTACATATATTTTGATGTGAGAAAATGAAATGAGATGTATACGTTTAGTTTTTTTTTTTCTTTTCAAAGTATTATTTTCTAGATAATAGAGTGTCACTAGATATCTCTTTTTTATTACTTTCAAGCATTATTTCTTATTAATTGATTACATAAAAGAAAGAATGATAATGATATAGAAACTAAAAATCTAGTCTATATTTAACCGTAGATAGATATAGATTAAAGAGAACTATTTGTATGCGTTTTCTTTGACCTTTTTTTTTTGTTTTTTTATGTAAATTGACAAAGGCTTTTTTTTTTTTACTTCACAAAACAAATTATATTCAATCATGAAATGTCCTTGAAATTATCTATTTTCATATATTTGAATCTATGTCTTCGTTAAAATCAATTGTAGAATAAATACATTCAAATCACATAAAATTTTCAAGATATGTTGTAACTATAGTAAAGAGATAATGTTAAAATTTCTAGACTCATATCATGACGTTTTCAAGAGATATTCAACCAACAACAATTAAAAAAAAATAGCTCATTTGACAACACGAAATCCTCTGTGGATTTAATTTGTTTTTTTTCTAAAATAACATGCTAGATTGCAATGTCTGATGGAGGTCTTTCTTTTTCAAATGTTTACGTTTCGTGCCGAGACAAAAAAAAAAGAGATGACAAGTTCAATATTTTACAAAATTGTCACAAAAATATTCATCTATTTAAATAAATACTTCGACTCTATCAGATACTGTAGCTTTACACCCACTATAAAAATAAAAAGGATAATTACTGACAATTAAGCTTCTTAGAGATTTTCAAACAGAACATGACGCAAATCCCCAAAAACTATATACTTATCTCAATTTCGATTTTTTTTTTTTTTTTATCCGAGAAAAATTAATTTTCTTTGAAGGGACAAGTAAGTTTAACTAGTACAATTCTTATCTTTCTGACATGTTTTTCTATTTGTGTATTATTTTCAAGGTGATATGTCAACAAAATATTCTTCATTATTGATAAATACATTTTTGAATGCATCAAAACAAACAGATGATGATATGTATCGAGCAAGTGCATTATCAAATCTCGGTCAATTATGTACTGTTTTAAAATATTCACTTTCAAAAGATCTTTCTGAAGTAAATAATTGTTTGTTTTTTAATAAAAAATAAATATTTTTATCAAATGTTGTTTTTTTTTTGTTCATTAGATTTTAATTGCTTTGAAATGTTATTTATCAATATCAGAATCTTCCGATGTTCGTCGTGCATCAATTCTTGTCTGTGAACTTCTATGTCAATCACTTGAACAATCAACATGGTTAACTATACTTGGAAATGAATTACTCTCATTTTATCAATTAATAAATTATCTTTATAAAAATGATAAAGATGATATTGTTTGTTTACATGCACAAATAGCACTTGAAGCATTAAATAAAATTTGTCAAGATTATTTACAACCATCTATTATTTTAGAAAAAAAAATTCGTATTTTATCATAAAATATTTGTTCATTTATATTTGTTTATTTTGTTCTTTTTCTTGTTGTTGTTATTATTATTGTTACATAATAAAATTTAAAAAGCTGTTGAAGTACAATAACCAAATGTATGTAAACGTCTTTGTCTTGCATAAGAACTTTCCAAACCTAGTAATTGTTTTAATGTTAAACGAAATTGTGGTGATGCTATTCCATAAAGAACAAAATTTAATGCATGATTTGAATATGACATTAATAATGTTATTGAATTATATAAACGATATCGATATTCTTGATTTAGTTCTTGAAATATTTGACCAATAACAATAGGTGTTAATAATATAACAAAAACTAAATTTAATGTTAATAACATATATGATACTTGTTTAGCACGTCGTGTTCCTTTACGTGTTTTTCCTTTAACTGCTATACGTACTGTTGTATGACGTAATGAAAAAAATAGACGATAAGCTATGATACCAGCACATATTGTCATTATAATAAATGGAATGAGTACATAAGATAAAAGATCAATTATATTGTAAGGTTTTTCAAAAAATTTAAAATAAGTTCTTGATGTATTATGTGTACATATAATAATATCTTGATATGTTGATATATTATGAATCGATGAATGAATTATGGTACGTTTTGAACCCATAAATAATAAAATATGACTATTTATTAATGAGATAATTATACACATGATAAGAAATATTCGATCAGTTGATTTTGGTCGACATATACGTTTATTTAATTGCATAACTGTACATGCAATGGCACGATCAATTGAAACAATGGTTAATATCCATGATGATAATTGTGTTGTAACATATGTTAAAAATGTATGAAATTTGCATAGAAATAAATTTTGTACTCTTATATCAAATGAAAAATAATCACGTAATATAATATTTCCTAAACCTAAATAAAGTACAATTAAATCCACAATTGATAAATAAGCTAAATAACGAAATGTTGAATGTTTTCGTAATTGTTTTTGGTTAAAAACAATAAACGATAATGAATTTCCAATGCTACCAACAAATAAACAAATAAGAGCAAATGGTTTTGTTATACGTGAATCATAAATATCATTTGGTGTAGCAATTGTTTGTATTATTGATGCTGTTGATGATACACTTGTTGTTACATTTGTTATTGCACTTGAATGAATAGGATTTTCATGTTCAAAAGTTTGTCTAATGATCGTAGAAGTTGAATGAGGCCACATTAGTGGTATTTGTATGATAAAAAAGGTATTTGTTTCTATAGGGAATAATAAATAACATTAGACAAGCATTGCTATAAACAAATTTAACTTTGATCTTATTATAAATTAATATTCTTATTGTTTGCTTCTAAAATACAAAGCAAATTTACAATATGAAAGAAGAAAAATAAGAAAATCTAACGAGTTCATTATCGATAGAATGTCTTATAATTTAATAGACACTACTCAATTGATTAGTGCTGTTATACCTATATAATTCAAACATGTTTATATATACATGTATATCTGTATCATTTTATGGACTTATGATGTTTGTGTAGATGTAAAGGTTTACACTATGGATGTAAGAAAAAAAAAAAAAAAGAGCGAATGTCTCTTTTTTCTTCTTAACTATCATTGCTACACACTTTTCTCCGTGCCATCCATGATTTCCGCTTCGCAACTCGTTTTCATTTCTTCTCTCTTTTTCAGTCTCTTTGTCTCTCTTTCTCTCTCTCTCTCGTTCTCGTGCTCTTTCTATTTTTGCTTTTCTCAACAAAATATTACTGGTATTATTCAGTGATGACAGACAGGTTCGAGATGTATATACAAGTCTATATATTCATCTGGTTCCAATATTTATTGTCGTTCTAGTCATTGACCTTTTCTTTTTTTGGTCGACTTTCTTTTCCTTCTATGTGTTTGATTGATGTAGCCGTTTTCTTCTTTTATTGAACAATGCACGTTCGTTCGCATTCTTTACTCAAAATAATCATCATTACATTTTATATAAATACAATAGAAAAGCCGTCAGTTTTCTATTGACACTTGTATGCTTGATGTCATCATTCTCATTTTTTTCTATTTGTTTTTTGGATTTTACAATAATGTGAACATTTTCAAAATGAAATTAAGACACATCTTGTAGTGTTGTTGTTATTGCATGTCGCTAATGTCTAGAACTCAAAATCTAATCTAGATAAGAGTAGTATTTTACTGAAGGGCATTAGGATTATTATTTATCTGTAGAAAACAAAAGTAGAATATTTATTTCGTAAAAAAATAACAACATCAACCGAAAAGTGATGGTTGATTATATATATATATCAAATGACACCTATCATCGACTGTGCTATCAAACTTTGTACGAGGAAACATGTCTAATTATAAACTTGATAAGCAACAAGAAAAAAAAAATTTGTTTAGCCCTTATTACATTATAGCAAAATAAATTGATAACAAGAAAACAACTTATTTAATATGATGATTTATTTTTAAGAATAATAGAATGCAAATTGAACAAGAGCACTTGATCTTACTATTTTATATGAACATGATGGATTTTGATCACAAAATAAACTTGTGTGAATAATATTCGATCTCCATCATATGCACGAAAGTAATTTATTCATTGAAAAAAAAAAACGAGACTAAAAAGAAAACATTCAGATCAATATACTTACACAAATAGGCAATAGCAGATGGGCACAAAGAGAGAACCTAAATATGTTGTTCCTTGCTCGTTCTTTTTTTTTCTCTCTCTCTCTCTCTCTTGAAACTAAGATGTTATGTTGCGTCTAGGTTTATTAGCAGAAAATCTATAGGGTTATTACATTGCAGAAAAAAAGTGTCAGTGATGAATGAGTTAGTCGATTAAAAAGAAGTTCCTGATTTGTAATATATTTTCTTCTAGCTTTGAGATTAGTCTTGTTTATATCGATTAATTATCATTTAGTAGCGATAATAGTTCGCTAATCAAATAGGATAAAAGATTGGAGAAAAATAAAAAAGGAATTTCCAAAAAATATTTAGCTGAGCTATCATTTTTCAACATTTATCATATTAGAGTCGATAAATAATAGTTTCTTATACTATGAATTATGATCGTATGGTATAGATGTCAGATGTTGTTGATGAACATTTTGCGTATATGTTGTGTTTTATTGTTATAGCAGTAAAGAAAAAATTTGATTTGTTAACAATAAAAATCAATCATTAATGAGTTAGAACGAAGAAGAAAAAGAAGAATATATAAAAAAAAAAAAAAGGAAACAATAAATAAAGAATGAATATACTCAATAGAATGCTATTATATTGTTTGTGGGTATATTAGTTCGTAATAATAATAATGAATAAAATTTAATTAATAATGTTATTGGAATCAAATCATATAAATATACTTTTATCATTTGTACGTTCGATATCAAAATCGAATGATCCTGATCAATTATTATCCTATAATAAAGTAATAAAAAAAAAAAAAAAGAAGAGATTACTTGTTAATAATCTTATAATCTGTTGGATGTTGTTTTTTATTGATTTTAGCGTGCATCTCTTTTACTTAATTCATTATTAACACAAGTGCGTGATCATATACAATCAGATCATAAACTTACAATTGATCAACGTTTAGAAAATATTATTATTTCATTAGCTTATTTAGCTGTTGAACTTACAGAAGGATGCCAAGTATAAAAATTCTTATTTAATATTAAACAAGAAAATTTATTATTTATTTTAAAGATTCGAACAGAAATTGTACAAATTTTAATTGATTTCTATGAAAAAATACCTACGGCTATATATTATGAAATAGCTTCATTTAATTATAAACATAGTAAATAAAAAATTTAAATATAAGATTAATCAGATGTTTTATAATTTGTTTTTTCGTTTATATAATAGCTTTACCACCAGCTGAAGTGTTCGGTTTTTGTATTCATACAGCTTTAACTGAATTAGCATCAACTTCAGAAGATTTACAAATGAGAGATAAAGTAAAAAAATATAAATTTTTATTTTTATTTTTTGATGAAATATGATTAACTAGTTTTGTTTTTTATTCTTAGATAATGTCTCTTGTTGCTAATATTATTCGACGAATAGTTGAAAGTTTACGTAAAGCAGCATATGAACAATCAAAAGGTAAATTTATTTTCGAAAAAAAAAAAGAAAATTACTCATTTTTATATTATTATTATAGAGAGGTATCGATCAATTTATCGTTTTGAAATACCATTTTTGTTTGGAACTCTTCGATCAATTGGACGGTAAGTTTCATTTAAAAAAGTATTTATATATAATCTGTTGAAAATTATTCTTTAAATACTTATTGAATCAATAGAATAAATTATATACCGTAATCGATTGAGAATAATAGATAAAACTCTCATTTATTTTGTTTCGAGACTTTTCGTATTCCAATGAGATTTAAAAAATAATATTTCTTCATAATGAATGATCTATTTCCTATGAAACATCCGACATTGTTTATTCTTCCTGCGTTATATAGAATTTCTAATTTTTATTATACATTGCAAACTATGTAATCTATTCGTAAATAAATACTATATATATAAAAAAAAAAAGAATTTCTTTTTTTTTTGTCTAAATTATAGAATATCAATAACAGATCAAAGTTTAATGTCACAATTATTTCCAATGAATTTTGTTTCTTCTACGCAATCAATTTATATTGAACAACTTGAATCAGTAAATACATCAAATATAAAAACTCCTACAATAGCATTTCGTCCAATAATTCCAAAAGTTTTAACAAAAAATGTTTTATCATCAACAAATGATAATATACAAAATTTATTACATTCCAATACAAATTTAATATTAACATCTAATGATCAACAAGATAATTCGACTGGTTATAATCATCTTATATCAACATATCGTTCACTTTCGTAAGTTTCATTTTTTTTTTTTTTTATTTTTAATAAAATAATTGTTATCTATTAATTTATTCAACATTTTACAAATTCTTTATCATGAAATCCCAAGAGAAAAATGTCTTATAAAATCAATTTTCTTTTCAATCATATTCTCTTAAGAATAAAAATGCTTTTATAAAATAATATCATTACTATTCGATTATGTTTTTGATTTTATGATTACAGTTTTTATTTTTATTTTTTTCTTTGGTTATGATATTTAAAATCGATTGAGTCATATAATAGATATGATAATTGAAAAACTTTTTATTTAATCTCATAGTATGGTGAAAACAAGTGAATAAATCAGGGAGTTTGCTGCTTTGAAAAAACAACCCTGCCATTGTTGCTAATTGTAATGTTCACTGCTATCAGGTAAATGTGGGCTTTGTCGTAATGAACGCTCATATGTATTGATATTGATATAATTTAATTCTTTTAAATAACTAAAAATTCGTATTCATCTTTTTCGATTTCATATAATCATCAAAAGAAATAGATATTTTTTTTTTGTTTTTCTTCTGGAAACACAATTTGTCCATCTGCTAATAACATTTGTTTTATTTATAGTATTGAAATGTCAATAAGAACTCAACAAAAACGGATATGAAATTATATCCGAATCGATTAGCAAATATGTCGTGTACATTTGATTTAATTATTATATATTGTGAAGAATGTCTAAATTTATTTCAAAAATGAAAATTGATTGATATGAATACTAATCGAAAAACTTTTAGTAATAGAAAAAATAGACCAAAAAGAAATCAATGATGAGTAATTCATTGTATGTTTATAGTAAAATTATGTAAAATAAAAGTGAATGCATATTAGTTTTCTAGACATTCTTATTTTTAAGAAACAACAAATCAGTTTATAGTACTATTCTTATTGAAGCTAATATTAATGGAAAAAATAACGCTTTATATTAGAGCTTAATCAGTCATTTCAAGCAAGCTTTACTGTCTAATACTGAACTTTTGAATGCTTTTTTTTTTTTACATGGAATGTTTCGTTTAACTGTGTGACCTGATGATGATGTAGATTACATTTAAGCCTTCGAGTATAAGATTGTTCTTAGAAAAAATTTCATCTTAATCCTATTCAGACTCACTACCGGATTATAAATTCATTATACATTCAGTAGTTTTAATCCTAGATTTTCATTTAGCTGTATTCATGGTTCGTAGAATAATAAAAAAAATAGGTCAAAATAGACTATGTTTTCATTTGAACACAAAAAATAAGAATAAAACAGCTTTATATGTATAAACATAAATGTACTGGAGAGAGGAAGCGCGAACAATTTTACTTGAAGATTCTTTAAAGAACATACTAAAGAAAATAGAAACTAGAGATCATGATGTCATTGTATGACAGCAAAATAATAGAGAAAAAAAGATGCATATGAATTGAAGATGGTCGACTTGTGATCTTTATGATTTTATATATCAAAATATACATTCAACAATATTCATAAAATGCGATTATCACATTCGAAAGATAATAGAATTGTGACTGATGGAAAAATTTTGACTAAAGTTGACCAACTTCTAGAAGTGATTGTCATTGGAATTCTGCTAAGGACAAATAATAATTATCAGTAAATGTAGCTAATTTTAATCACTTAAATATCTATGCATTTTATTCGATTGAATAATCAATAGGTTATATTTCATCAAGCTATTCCGGAGGACGTAAATTTGCGTGGGTCGTACTGCAACAGTTAAAATGTTTTTCTTTTTCCTTGGTTCAAATTTTCCATTAGAATTTGTTTTAAAATGACAAAAAATTGTAGAAATCACTTCTAATTCATATTGTACGTATATTTCAGAAGTCTGCGCTTCTTTGTCGTGATTTTCAGTTTACTAATAGCGTTCATGCCTTTTGTTTTGTATGACGATAAATTTATAGATTGATTTTTCTAGTCTCCATGTAAAACTTCCTATATTGATCTGAATAATGCTTTTTATTTTAAAGCTCACTGTTCTGAATATGGATGTTATACTTTAATAGACTGAATAATTTCTTTTTTTCTATTATTTTCTAGTTCGGTAGAAAGCAATGATCTTCCGTTGTTGGATGATGATATTCCAGCAAATTCTTTATTTTTTTCTGTCAGTGGTTCAACTTATCGTCGTCAAATAAATTCTTCAACTTACATGAATTCTAATCGATTTCATGTCTGTCTTACTGTACCTATATTAGAAAATTTACATGAAGTAAAATATAATAATTTTCTTTAAATTTTAATAAAACAACATTAAAAATTTTATAGACATTAAAATTAATTGATAATCGTGTTGTTAAATATTTGGATAAAGTAGCTCTTGTTGAATATGATTCCATAAATCGAACAAATATGTCTACATCAAGTGTACGTATTTTATTTCAAAAAAAAGGATATTGTTTTTTTTTAAATTTCTTTTTTGAATATTTAGTCAAAACTTCCAACACGTCATTTTCCTTATACGTATATTGGTGATATACTTATTTTATGTATTATAAAATTATTTCGTGATAACCTTGAATTACTTGAAAGATTTAATGGTAAGTTTAATCATAGCTTTGCGTTTATGTAAGTTTGTGTTTCGCTCATTTAATAACAGAGAATGATAAATTTATTTAGGGCGAAGAAAAAGACATAATTTCGGTAGGTTCTCTTGAATGCAGTTGCTATAACACTAAAATTTTGATATCAACCTTCTAATCAATCACAATATAAGATTATTTATTCAAAATTTAATTTTTGGTTTTTTTTCTTTCTAGAACAATTAGCATCAATAACAAAATTAACTTATTTATTTGTACAACAATTAATAGCATTAAAATTACTTGATTTAGAGAATGATGAATATGAAAAAAATTCACATCGTTATCGAACACGTGTTGATGCAAATGCAGCAGCACTTGAATTACTTTGTTTATCATGTGATGATGAAATAGGTAAAAAAAAAAGAAAAGTTTGAAATTATTCTTAAAGAATTCGATACACTCAATCTATTTCTTTTGCATATAATCTAAAGTATTTTATATATGTATGTCCTACTAATGATTATTCTTAGGTCTTCCGAGACAAGATAAAAAATTGTTCAGTATGTATATTGGCAAAGTATTGTTTTATAGTTATTCTTCTTTATTCTGGTGCTTTATTCTCTTAAGCAAACAATATATTTTCTTGTTAATTCTTTTTTGTGTATATCAGATACATCAGGTGATGGCTAGTGTACAAATATTTCTATGTATGTATCACGAGTTTCTGATTCACAGGGAGCAACAAAATAATAATAAGATAGTCAATCTTAAAAATATGATTGAAATTTAAGTGAATATATTGATCAAATTATGGATCTCACAAGAAATATTTGTAGAAGTTAAATGATATAGAACTACTTTTTTGTGTTGTTTAGTAATAAAATAGCAAAAATATATTTAAATAAAAGTATTACTAAAATTATAGTGAAATTATAATACCACATTTTTCATTTAATGAAAATTTTGAAATGATTGAAAAACTTAAGGCTGCGGAGATCTCTAGAAATCGAAACAAGTTAGAAGATCATGAATGTTTTCATGACATAGACGTGAATAACGCTAAAGAAAATCTTTATACCATAAAAGAATGCTTAGCATTTTATTATAAAGCAAATATTCATATTCTATTATTAACTGTATACACGTGTGAACTGAATTTTATTGATCACTTCTCAATACTTAATCGTTCATTTTCATTGGTTTCTTTCTATCGTGTTTTATATATAATGAGTGATGCTTCAATAATGCGATACATTAATAATAAAGTTTTAGCTACCTTATGTAACTGATGGAAATTTAAAAAAAAAAAGGATTTATTCGATAGAGAATATTATTATCTAGAAAATTTGCCGAACTCAATGATTTTCAGAAGTATTCAACATATGCATAGATGTGAATTTCAAAATCCTAACTTATTTTTTATCACACAGTTCAAGCTTTTTCTTTATTATCAGCAGGGTCACATATCCAAAATTTTGGAGATGCATCCACGTCTAGCGCGGGTGATGTGACATTTACTGCGAGAGATGTGAATATGGATGCGGGGATGTGCATCTCTAAAGGAGATGATATGTCTCCAGTGGAAAATGACCGCGTCTCCTGAAGGAGATTCCGCGTCTCCCGCGGGAGATGCGGCATCTCCTGCGAGAGATGTTGGCGCATCTCCAAAATTTTGGATATGTGACACTACTCCCTCTCCATCAAATCGGATTTAATTTACACAAGTTTCTAAAGTTTCAATCATGATTAACATATTTGAATTTTGAATAAAATGAGGAAAACAAAAGATCATTTGCTATATCTCTTTTCCCAAAAACTTTCGAATAGAAGCTTAAAAGTTAGTTTTGAAGATCTTGTTTTTCAGTGTACTCTCATTCAAGCAATTTTGTTTGAGTCTTTAGGTTCGTCATTTTTGAGAGAGGATTGTTTTAGCTTAATGATACAGCTGCTGCTAATTTTTGTCTGCCATTACTCTTCTAATAATACATTGAAGATAACTAATTTCTGAAAATTGTAAACATCAGATTTTTATAGAAGACTAAATTTTCTATCGAATAGACATGCACTAATCCGATTGAATACCAAACGATTCAAATTTTAAATTGACAACACATCAAACTAATTTCATATCAGTACGACTGATTACTAATCTCATTGAACATCAATTTCAATGATTGTATGAAATTTCCGCCGAAATCTTCACAATAAAGAGGACTTGTCACAATTCCAGTTTACTATCTCAATAATACTTATCCGATCGGATACTACTATTTCAACTGGGACTAATGCATTTCTATTATCAAATGAATCTTTATTTTTTTAAATTTCCAACAGTTATATCAAATATACATAAATAAATTATGAAAATGCCATATTATTCATTCACCACTCTTTTTACTCCACTTTCTTTAAATTTCTTATTTAGAAGCGGAAAAATTATGTACAAAATGTGCGGAAAAATTCAGTCAAGAATCATTAAGTATCAAATTATTAGCAGCACAAATACCATTATTAGTAACATCGTTAGAGGTAAAAAAAAAACAAATAATAAAAAGCAATTTTTTTCTTTTTTCATCTTAATAAAATTAATTGTAGGTGTTAAGTCGATTAGCAGAAAAACATAAATCATTAGCAATATATACAATTCGTGCATTATGTGATTTTTTAACTGAACCATCTCCCGTACTTTATAAATTATATCGACATACAAGTTTAAAAATTGATGGACAAGAACGTGGATTTTTCTTTAATGAACAAGTTAAATCTTCGAAAGAATATCGAGCATTTCAAATATTTGAAAAATTACGTGATGCTGCAATTGAAGGACTTTGCAAGTTCGTTTCGTTCTTTTTTTTTGTAATTGAAAACCAAAAAAAACAAATTTTTGTGTTCTTTTTGTTTTAATTTAAAAAAATTATAGATCATTATTTATTCGTTTGGATTCCGATCCAAAATGTGTTGAAGCATTACTTGTACAACTTTCAGCAAGACTTGCTTCCGGTCATGTTAATGATAAGTAAGCATTTACCAAAAATATAGAATTACTTAGCTTTAGTGTTGTTGTTTTAACAGAATAAAAAAAAAAAAAAATTATTATTATTTTGAAATTTTCGTACGCTTTTTTGTTTTGTTTAACAAACATTGTTTATATAACGACAGGGACGTTTTCCGTTCACATTGGGTATTTAATATTGTATTGCTCGATGCAGCTGTTCCCAAACGCCGTTCGTCAATACGAGACGGTGTTAACAAAGAAAAATATGAAAGTTTATTGTAAGTGAGAAAATTGAATAAAATTCTCGTTTTTTTATTCTACTAGATTTTCTCGCCTTGAATGTTTTTTTTCCTTCTATATGTATGCTGTGTAATATTAGTGAATGTTAGAATTTAAATTATGCTTTGTTCATCTTTTTTTAAACACTGCACAAATATATGCTTTTCTGTTATGATCGAAAAGCATTTCAATCTGCTTTTGAAATAACGTCACGTCTATTTAAAGTTGTTTGATGATAGAGAAATTAAATCATCTTTTCGTTTGATCTTCTTAAATGAACCCCTTCTCACAATAGTTTATACTAGGTTTTTTATTATTTCGAAGTGTACAAAGTTTCAATAAGATTCTTCTATTTCGGTCAATCTATTTTCATAACTTTTAATTCAAAAAAAAAATTTTTGCGGAAACATAAAACGATCTTGCAGTGTTAACAAATGATTTTTACGATTTTAGAAGTCCTGAGATAATGTTCGTCACAATACTTTAATCTTGAAATTACAAGATTTTCACGAAGATAAATGAAATTTGGGCTTTACTTATAGAAGGCTATAAACAGGTATATATGGCAAAGGAAAACAACGATTTGCATTAGACTCTAACCAACCGCATAACATGACGGAATTGTTCGCATAGCTCCATGAATAACCCTATAGTTCCATATCATAATCTAGAACTAATAAAATTGAACGTCTAGTCTTGTAGAAGAGTAGAGTTTCAGTAGTAAATACAATTTTATGAAGTCTCATTTGCTTTCACAGAATTTTGAAGAATTTTAGACATGGAGAGTCTATGAGTTTTTCTTGACTTTTAGATCTGTAATTATGAATTATCCATTTGATATATATGTATAGAAATATCATATAATCATGTTGTGATACTAAAATCAGAAGAGAAAGAAAAATCATTTCATTAACCTACATGAGATAGACGATTAAACTCATAATCAAAGGGTTAAAGTTTTCAACTTGGAAACCTAAAAGTGAGGCATATTTTAATGTAAACATACTAATTAAAATTTTAATTTTTTTTGAGAAATCAATTGATTAAGATCTGGAGAGAGACTTACGGTGAAAATAATATCGTATTTTAATGATATTCATTCATTTGTTATTCTTATTGTGAGTTATGCTTATAGTAAGACTATCTTCTTTCCATTGTTTATATATATTGTCGACGTTGAATTTCAATGTAGAATAATTAAGAAAAAGACTAAAATTTACATAATAATCTTTCATCTTTCCAGTAATATAATGACATAGTCCAATCTTAAAATTGCACGCTTGAAATCTATCATGGAAAATATAATAATAACGTTACCTATACATTTTTTTTTCTTTATTTATCAATTTAGACAGACATCTTTAGTATGTCATAATACAATACTTACATTGGGTCATATGGCAATAGCATTAAAAGATGTTCAACATACACAACAATCAATTTTGGCTCGATTTCAACAACGTCTTGGTGATCCACCATCCCCATTAGATATTCTGATTATAAATCAAATTGGTTGTATGCTTATCTCAAGTCTAGTAAGTTATTTTTTGTTTTATTCTTAAATAAATATTAATCTTAATTTCGATAATAAGAAAAAAAAAGAAATTCTTACTTATAGAATAATTCATCAAATTTACCAATAAAACAATCCTATATTCCATCATTACATACATTTTTAATAAAACCTTCACGTCGTATACCATTTCTAATTAATAAATTTAAAATACCATTTATAAAATTAACTCAAACATCAGTTGAATTTATATTTGATCGAACAATCATTTTAAAAAGAAAAGATAAAAAAAATCTTAAAAAAATTTTGAATCATATTTCTTGTCTATCCAATGGGGTATTCATATAAAAATAAATATAGCTAAAGTCTTTTGGTTTTTTTCTCTTTGCATTTTAGTTTTTGTTTTTTTTTATATAAATAAAATTTTAGAAACAAAAGAAAACTATTATTTCCTTTTTACTTTCAGCCACAAACAACTTATGAAGAAATTCTTGGACTTTTTACTGAAATCATTATTGATTCGACTTATTCTACATATGATAATACGAATACAAATTCAGCAACAGGTCGACGTACAACTAAATATAAGTATGTTGATTAGATATAGAATCAAATTTCTTCTCTCTATATAAATGAATTTAATCATTTATTTCGTGTTGAATCAGTTCATAAGGAGAGTAAGTTTCAAAAATTTCTTTATTACAGATGCGAAAGTAGAATCTTTCATGACAATTTAAATTATTTTTACTCCACTCGTAGTGAGTAATATGAAAAATGGTTTGCTAAATTATTTTATATAAACTAATAAATAATATAATGTTTATGTTAAGAACTTTGTTAGAACTGATAGCTAGTCACAAAGTATTCTACGGTCGTTTTTTAATGAGAACAGAAGTAAATTGATTGTAGAGACCTATGTAATTATGAGTTTTTGGGTGATGGTCATGAATATCTGTTTTGAATTCAGTTAAGACTATATAAATAAAGCTTTGAAAATTCTTTCTATAAAATTAATGTCATCAAAATTGCCTAAAATTCATCAATAATTCTTAAATTTTCGGCAAAAAGATCTGAAAATTTTACAAAAAATCTTTGGTTTCTCCATAACTTTAGTATTTGTCATAATCATAATAACCAGAAACCTAAAAGACATTTCGAGAATAATTTATACAAAAAATTTCAACATATAAAATTTCTTTAGACAAGCATCAAATGCTGTTATTAATGCATTAGCTAATGTAGCTGCTAATATTCAAGGTTCATTAGAATTACTGAATTTATTAACAAGTATTCTTGAATTATTTGTTCAACTTGGTTTAAGAGCAAAAGATGCTAGTGAAAAATCAACAAAAAATGCTCTTAAAGTAAAATTTTTTTGTTTTTTTGAATTTAAATTCGATATTTTATTATACTGTTTTTTTTCCTAGGCATCAAATACTGCTGGTAGTCTAGGTGTATTAATACCTGTTATAGCTGTTGTCATGCGTCGTATATCAGTTATTGTTGAACCATCTGAACGTGTATTTCGTTTATTTCAACATTTTTGGTTTTATTGTGTTCTATTTGGTTTTGCTGATTCGGAACGTGGTTTATGGCCATCAGAATGGCATGATTGTGTTCGATTAATTGCTACAAAATCTCCAACATTAGTAGTTCAAAATGGTCCATATGTACCATTAAAATCTGCGATGCCATTAAAACCTGAACAAATTGCTAAAGTAAATTATCAATGAAAAAAAAACAATGAAATGATTTAAGTCTGATCTTTCATTTGAGTCCCCATATTTTTCTTTCAACAATGGCGGTCATCTTCTGCTCGAAAAATATGTGTTTTTGGTTTTGTTTGCAAGAATACTTCTTTAAATCGATGACAATTTTTCGCGTTATTGAACTTGCCATCTGTGTTCCCAACGTAAAAGCTAAGAGTTAAAACAAACAGAGTACTACAGTCTGACTTGCTCTTTCGAATCATAAAAAAACTAAATCTATAGAATGAGCTATGTTCGAGTCTTGTTTATTAAATGGCTCCTGAAAACATCATGTTATAGGACTGAAAATTTCAGCATAACTTTGCCACTACAGCACTAACATGCACTGAGGTCTTCATGGAATTTGAAGACATTTAACTCAAGGTCGATTTTCGATATAATTGTTTTTCATTTTTCTTCAAATCAATTGTTAATACAAAAAAAAGTATGGAATCACCGCCGTTGTGTTTCCGATATAGTGCGTTCGATCGAGAGGAAACTTTTTTTCTAGGTATTAGATACTTTTTGGTTTTTTATTCGAATGAAAGGAAATTAGAAAAAGAAGTCATCCCGAAGAATATCTAGCATCCGTAAAAAAAAAAGAACTTCAGTCTTATCGGAAATATTATGGCTGAGACAACAGAGCGATAGGTAGCTTTCGCGATCGAGATACTGGCTAGAAGGAAGTATTTAGGAATTCGGAGTCTATGACAACTTTTGTTCTACTCATCGACATCTATCTATCCTGAAAGTTTCAAATATTTCTAATAAGCTGTTCTTCAAAAACGTCTGAAACGAGGGCCGATCCCTTTCATGACCTATCTAAAAAATTGAAATACTTTTTTTTTTATTCTAGGAAGATAATAATGAATTAAAATCACAATTAAATAATATATTTTCTGCATACCCATCTGCTAAACCATTCATCGATAGATTTGGTTTTGAACAAAGTGCTTATACACTTTCAGTGTATTATCTTGAAACATTCAGGTATGTTTAACTGTTATGAGAAAAAAAAAACATCTCAAAATTATGCTTTGTACTTTTTATTTTTAGAGTTTGTCATTCACTCGTACCATCAGCATTTCAATGTATATTTTCATATCTTGAAGATCCAGGTCTATTAAAAGATAAATATGGTATTTAGAAAAAAACAAATATGATAATAAAAAACTCATTTTTTTTTTGTCTTTTTTTTTTATGTTAAAAGGTTTATGGACATTAATGACAGCTGTTGGAAGAAAAAGTTTTGAAATCTATGTTAATGAAATGAAAAAAATGGTAAGATTAAAATGATAAAATTTCAACAAAATATTAAATATAATATATATATATAAATTGTTAGCCAAAAAGTCCTGAACGAAATAAAAATCTTGAAGTTCAATGTCAATTTTTTATGGTTAAACGAACACATGTTCGAGTTGAAGTACGCGAAGAAGCAAAACTTTATCTTTATTCATTATTATCGAAAAATGCGTATGAAATTTTTATTTATATTTAACAAACCAAAAAAATTAATTGATGCTAATCTTTGCCTTTTCTTTTCTAATAGATTTCCACATTTATTCTGTAATACAATTATTATTGAAACATTAATGAATATTATTAATATATTATCTTATTCATTAAATGAAGATAATTTACATAAAGTAACTGCACATCATCGTGTACCAAATACAAATTATACAATACAATTTGCTGATACGCATGAAAAACGATTGGTTTGTTAAGTTTAAAACAAAAAAAAAAAACATAATTTTTTCTATGATCTAGGAACTTTTTAATGCATTTGTGGATTTTGGTCGAACATTTATTGAACAAGCATTAATGATGTCCCCAACATTACTTAAATCATGTATTCAAGTAAGAATTAAAATAATATTTTTAAGAAAGACAAACAGACGATTGTTTTTTTGAACAAATTATTTTAGCAATATATGCTTAAACTTGAACAAGAAAAGAAGATTTCAAATGCAGCTAGACAACATAAAGGTTTACATGTAAGTTTTCTTCTTTTTGATGAATAATTTTTTATTAATTATTTGTTTTAGGTTATGTGGGAATATTTAAGTACTTATTCCAAAACAGCTGATGCAAATGTAAGTTTAGATTTTTCTGTGAAATATGATCTAATAGGAGTGTTCAAGTATAGAGATAAAAACTTAAACCCATCCAATAACGTCTCATTGTATTATTTGAATTATTTTCATATTGTATTTCTGGCTGATTAAGTAAAAGAAGGATATTAAGGAAATATGTCCGAAAATAGATAGAATAAAATAATTTGTCCTATGATTAGTAACAGCAGCTAAATCAAGCTTCACATTTTAATACCGCAAGAATGTGCTTACAGCTCTTTTTTCTATTTTTTTTTTTATAAATAAAAGGCAACAGCTGGAGGAAACAAATTATATTATCGATCAGATTTTGCTGATTATATGGTATCATTAGGTGAACGATGTGCAGCAGTTGGTTTTGTAAGTAAAATTAAATGAATATTAAAGAAAATATTGATTATTGGTTATATTAGGTTGAAGGACTTGATCGTAGTGATTATCGAGCAGCAATGACTCAAGTAAAAGGACAAATGGAAACTGCTATCTATAATCGATTGAATTCACTTAATAAATATAAATCATTACAACAACGTCGTCGTCGAATGTCAACTATCGCACCTATTAGTGATAAAGGCAGTGCACTTGATTTTGAAGAACGAATTGCAATTTGTAAATGATTTTTTTCTTTTGATTTTTAAATATATGCTTTTGAATATTTTTCATTTAGTTGATAATGATTTTCGAAATGGACTTTTCAAATTAACAGCAATGTTAATTCATAATATTGATGATTCAGGTGAGAATTTATCATGAATTTTGTTTTAATGTTTCTATAGTACGGATGCGTACTGCATCTAAAATACAAGGCGTGGACGACAATGAGAATGCTGACAGCTCTAAACACTCTAAAATTTGAAATAGAACGAAAGAAAATTTAATTAGGCACTAGATAATCAAATTTAGGTTTGTCATAATGGAAATCACTAAGTTTTCATTAGTTCAATTTACTTTCTTAGTGTTCTATATTGTCGATAGAAAGAATCTTGATTGAACTTCAAAACGAAAAATAATTCAAAACTTTAAAATAGAAAATACTTATTTGAATATTTATCTTCTAGAAGACAATGAACATGAATTACGATTTACAGCCATCGGTGGTATACCTAACGGAACCAATACACAAAAAGGTAATTAATAAAATTATATATTCAATAATTGATTTTTATTTGAAGAAAATGCACTTGATCGAGATATGGTTCATGCAATGACATGGCTACCAATAAAAATGTTTACTACAACAGTAATGGAAGGTGCAGTTGATTGTTGGTGTTGGGCAATAATAGGTCGACCTGAACTTGAATTATTAGTAAATATATAATTTTATTTTTGTTTTTCTCTATAATCAAATTTATTTTAAATTTAAGATTGTCGAAGAAATTTATAAAGTATGGGAAAAGATAATAAGTGATCGACATGGTCTTTATTCAATTGATAAACTAGAACCATCACCACTTGCACCATCAGAAAAAGAAGAATTAAAACCTAAACCACCATCTGTAAAACCACATAGAATATTTTTACGAGTAATTAAATATTAATTTATAAATTGTTTGTTCTAACTTGGATTTGTTCTTTTTTTTTCTTTTAGTTTATTGAAGAACGTGTATTTTTATGTATGCATAAAGCTGATATTGAAATGGAAATGCTTGTTGATTTATTACATAAATCACTTTCATTAATATTAGAAAATTCTAAAGCACCAATGACAAAACATATTGATGCTGTTGGTCTTCGATTTCGTTTTCTATATTTAGCTTTATATCTTGTACAAAGTGATTATTTATCGGATGGTATTAGTAAATTTTTACTTCGAGAAAAAATTTATCATACAGCATTTGATTATTTTACGTAAGTAAAAGATTTAATTTAAAAAAAAAATTTACTAAAAATAATTTATTAAAATTTCTATAGTGTTCATCATCATTGTCCAACTCAAACACATAATGAATTAAGAAGTGATATTCGAACATTAATTCGATTTTTTTCATTAGTTCATGGTGAAAAGAAATTTTGTAATGATTCACCAACGACAAGTATGTTGGCTTATTTTTTTTTTTTTTTGTTAAAAAACAAAACATAAAGAAATTATCTATTTATTTTAGTTGATGCCAGTAATTCAATACCGAATGGTCTTAATCATGAAACAATTGATGCTGCATCATTATATGGTACAACAAAAAGTGGACCAACATCTGGATGGATTAATACATTAGCTGGTAGTAGTGCTGGAGCTGTCCAAGGTGTTAGTGTACAATCAACATTAAGTCGAAAATCTGGTAATAAAACAATAAATTCTTAAGATTGAAATTTTCTATGATAATATATTCTATTGATAGTATTAAAATGTATACAATCTAGAGTATAAAAGTGTCTGGACATATTGTATTCATTTTCTTTTTAAAAGAAAACATTCTTGAAATTATTCAATTTTGATTGAATTTATTAAATATTTTGTTCTTGTTTTAGGCACATCAGCAAAAAATACTGAAAAAAGTAATGATGCACGAGTATTATCTCGAGATTTACTTAAAAAACGTAATCTTCTTTTAACATTGCTTGTAAGTTAAATAAATCTTTTATTAAATTAACTAAAAAAAAAAAAAAACAAAAACTTAAATTGTTAAGGCTTATGAAATTGAACGTTTGGAAACATTTCATAATCCATTAGGACGTCCAGAACTTCAATTTAATCAAGATACACAATCAACATATACTAATTGGAAATTATATGATATGAATGGAATTACTAATAAAGCTTGGCAAGAATATGGACGTTTAGCTTGGCTTATTTCACCTGATTTAGCTACTAGTCTTTATTATACGTAAGTTTATCTAAATTATTAATATTTTTCTTCGAAAACATTTTATTCGATTTTAGTATTCCAAAAGAATCTTTACGTCTTGAAATTCAACGTCTAATCAAATCATATCCATTACAAGTTCGTCATATACCAGAAGCACTTAGTATATTTACATTAACTTCAGATAATGATCGACAATGCGAAGTAATAATTTAAAACAAAAAAACATACATAACTCTTTAATTTTATTTGTGATTTTAGGCATCTCATATATTAACTTGGGCTTCAATTAATCCTGTTGCTGCACTATCCTATTTTGCTAGTGCACGTCTTAATCAAGTTGCAAATTCTTATACAATTCAATTCGCTTCACGAATGTTATATACAACAAAATCGGAAGCACTTATTTTATATATTCCTCAATTAGTACAAGCTGTTCGTTATGATGAAGTATATAAAAAAAAAAAAACTAAATAAAATAATTATTTAATTAATAGAAACTATTTTCTATTTAGATGGGTTTTGTACGTCGTTTAATATTAGCATTATCAAAAAAATCAAATTTATTAGCACATCAACTTATATGGAATATTCGAACAAATACATATAAAAATGAAGATACACCTGATAATGAAATGCAAGCAAAATTAGAACCAATAGCTCGACAAATTGAAATTGATTTTGCATATGATGCAAGAAATTTTTATGAACGTGTTTTTGCTTTTTCGGATCGACTTACTAAAGTATCTGATACAATTAAAAGTTATCCAAAAGGAAATTCACGTAAAGAAGGTATGATTAAATAAAATGAAAATAACTAGAGTGTCTATAGGGTTAGTTTCAGATTTGAGTCTAAAACCTTTTGAACTGACTGGCTCCATCATCTGAGAAATGTGTAGAGTGTACTTGTCAACGAATACAAACGTTCGGAGAGAAGCATCCCATGTCTTCGAAGCCATGAACCAATTCCGATGAGAAAATTTCATCGAAAGTACCAAAGTATGTTTTGACCAGGTTCGAATTTGAAACTTTTGGCTCGATCAAAAAGATATTTTTAGCAAACTAGGCTTTTTACTAAGAAACAAACTTCTCAAAAATAAAATAGTATTCTACTCAAAAACTGAATTTTAGGTCCTGAAACCAAATAAAACTTACCTCATAATAAAATTGTTTCGGATTTTAACAGAACGAAACACATAGTTCTTAATGCAATAATACGAACTCAGAAAAATTTAATCTTTAAGAAAAAATTATTTTTTCGACCTGATACTAATAATCAGTATTAAAACATAATCCTTGTCTTTCTATTACGAACAAATATTCTTATTCTTGCTAAAAAATAATAAAAATCTTTGCTGTATGATAGACTGACTGAAATATTTTTTGCCTTTTTCTAATTAGCTTGTCTACAAGAATTACGAGCGATTTGTAATGAAGTACCAACCGGTGTTTATCTACCATCAAATCCTGAAGCAATTGTTATTTCCTTAATACCAGAGAGTGGAGCTCCGATGCAAAGGTAAATTCTATTAACTATACTATAACTATTAAAAAAAAAGATAATAACTTGTATTTTAGTGCGGCTAAAGCACCATATCGTGCAACATTTCGTGTTCAAACTGTTGGTATTGAACAAGTTGAACGTTGTGCTGATCCTGATTATGAATTAATGCAAGATTTTAGTAATCAATATTCTCAAATGGCTATTTTTAAAGTTGGTGATGATGTTCGACAGGTAGAATTATTTCGTTTTTTTTTTTCATTGACAAAAGAAAAATACCTAATGTTTTATTTTCAAAAAAACAAAAAAGGATATTTTGGCTTTACAATTAATGCGTCTTTTTCAAAATATATTCGAACAAGAAGGTTTAGAATTATATTTATATACATATCGTGTTATTGCTACAAGTCCTGGTGTAAGTATTCAATCTTTTAATGATTTCCAAATAACAAAAAAATAAAATTTATTGACAATAGTGTGGTGTTATTGAATGTGTACCAAATTCTCGTTCACGTGAAGATATTGGTCGAAATACAGAAGTTGGTTTATTTGAATATTTTCGACATGTTTATGGAAAAGATGATTCAATTAAATTTCAAAAAGTATAATTAAATAAATAGAAAGAAAACTTTTTCAAATTAAGTTTTTATATTTAAGGCACGTCGAAATTTTGTTATGAGTATGGCTGCATATTCAATAGCACTTTTTATGCTTCAAATAAAAGATCGTCATAATGGCAATATTATGTTTGTTTTAATTAAAATTTAATAATATTTTTTTTTATATAGATTTTCTTTTTGTGTTTATTTAGGGTTGATGATGAAGGACATATTATTCATATTGGTTTGTTCTTATAATAATATTTTTATTTTATACATAATAATTTGTTTTTTTTTCTTATATATAGATTTTGGTTTTATGTTTGAATCATCACCTGGTGGTAATATGCGCTTTGAGCCAGATATTAAATTAACTGCAGAAATGATTCTGATTATGGGTGATCTTACTGCTCCAGCTTTTCAATGGTTTAAAGAATTATGTATTAAAGGTTATTTAGCTTTAAGGTAAAATATAAATTTTTATTATATAATAATTTAAATCTTTGTTAGGAGATATCATTCTTAGAAAAGAATAGATTTAATTGAGAAACTGATGTTGAAACGGTTAATATTTGATAATGAATACTAATGCCTTACTTTTCATGCATAAGAATTATTCAGAATGCGATGGATGAGATAACTATGAGAGATAATCGAATAGTATCATTAAAATCAAATAAAGACTTATTGCTAATGGTTTTCAGTGATGTTCAAAATGGAAAGTATTGATTTTCTAAGAACTAATATCTCAACTGCTTATTATGTCAATTAAACAGTATTTTCATATCAATTTTTAAGATTTTATTTCAATAGAATCTAATTGTTTTCTGAGTGTTATTGAAGGGTAAAGTCCGACATTTCTAAAAAATTGAAATCGAAGCTATCAAAATCATCCGACAGAAAAATAAATTCTTAAATGTGTTTTGAGAAATCTGCATTTTTTTTATTTTTAAGATTAAAGATTTCAATATATACATATGTACAAAAATTGTTTTGTTCAAGTACTGAAATGTGTAAAGATAGTGAAAATTTCTTAAAATAGATTTCAGAAATTTGACAGTTTTCTTAATACAAAAGAAGCTTACCTTGTACATGTCTAATCAGTTGAAATATTATTTTTATTTTCAGACCATATCGTCATCATTTTATAACTCTTGTTGCATTAATGCTTGATACTGGTTTACCATGTTTTCGTGGCCATACATTAGAACAATTAAATGCTCGTTTCAAACCAGATTCAAGTGAAGCTGAAGCAGCTCGTTATATGCATGAAGTAATCAATCGATGTGCACATAGTTTAAGAACACGTCTATATGATTATATTCAATATCAACAAAATTCAATACCTTATTAAAAAAGAAAAAACTAAGAAACCTTTCTCTACATATATCTTTATTTCAATTCAATTTACGGTGTTTTATGGTTTTATTTTCTGTGCAATTTAGGCAATCTCACGTTAATTAATATATTCAATCTATCTCTGTATTTCTTTTTACATGAGCATAAAAATAATTTTGTTTTTGTGTTTAGATAAAAACAAAAAAGATAGAGCGATGCGCTCTTTCCTTCACCCAGTTTTTTTTTTGTTGTGCCTAGTCTCTCTCTCTCTCTCTCCTATTTTTTATTTCTTTGTGTAATAACAATTTATTTTTATTTTGAATTTCGTGAGTGAATGTATAAAAATGAAAAAAAGAGAAAAAAAAACAAAAACAAGCAGATGTATATATAAACATTCAATTTTCATATTCTTCTTCTTTTCTTTTTTATCATAAATAATATTTATTTATGTTTGCATTTAGTTAGATCAAACTATAAATTTGTTTTAGATGGCCGATCCTGTTTATTTAGCTTTACTTGGATCAGCAGAATATTTTCGAACAAGTACACCACCTAATTATCGTTTAGCTATTCAATGTTTACAAGCTATTTTAACAATAAGATTACCACCATTAATGGAAGCTAAAATTCATTTATTTTTGGGAAGATTATATACACAACATACAACAAATATTGATATGGCATCGATGCATCTTGATAAAGCTGTTTGTTTTTTTGTTTTTTTGATTATCTATAATTTTAACATATCTTTTCTTGTAGTGTCATTTAGCTCAAATGCCAGATGATATAAAACTTGAAAGTCTTTGTTTGTTAGCTAAAATATATTTAAATCAAAATCAATTTGCATCATCAATAACATTACTTCAACAAGCATATGATCTTTCATCTCAACAACCATATTGGCATTGTAGAATTATATTTCAAATAATTGTAAAATAGAATAAGAATTCAATTTTTTTATGTTGAAAATTATTGTTGTTTTAATTTTTAGAGTATTTATCATTCTCAAGAAGATTATAATACATCAATTTATTATGTTGATCGTGGAATAGAATTTTGTGCAAGAATAAATGTTTTATTTTGTCAAATTCTTTTTCAACTTACGAAAGCAATGGTAACATAATTAATTGAAATAAAAATTTTCAAAATTAACGTTTTTATCTTTTTAGTTACGATTATCATTAAAAGATTATATAGATGCACAAAATTTATTAAAACCATGTTTAGATAGAATTAATTCATTACAAGGCAATTTTTCACATATTGAAACATTAAGAATTTTTTATTTGGTTTTACATATTTCATGTTCTTGTTTTGGACTAGGTCAAGTATGTTATGCTTAAACCATAGAATTCAATTAGAAATTTGATGAAATGAGTTTTCTTCATTCTATAAAATATATTTTGAAAGATGTATAAAACTTATAAATATTTTATATGCGTAGATAAAATCATCAAAAAATGCATTGATGCAACTTCAACAAAGTATTCAAAATCTAGCAAGTCGTCCTGAAGAAGGTAATTTATTTCTTTATAATATCATAACTATTTATGTCTTTTCAATTCATTTTAGAAGCTTATTTAATTACAAATCCTCTTGAACAGTTTATATGGTTATCTCGTGATCATTTAAATGTTCTTGTTTATTTAGTATGTTAATCGAATAAATTCAATTTTATATATTAAACTTTTGCCTCTTTTTCTTTTTTTTTAACTAATTTCTTTAGTTAACCGTTTTTCATTCAATGCTATCAGGTCGATTAGAAAAAGCACTTAAATATGCTGATAAAGCTCAAGCACAAATAGAACAAATTAAAAATGTAGATCATAGTCCATTTTTAATGGCTGTTGAAATGCTATTTTATGAATGTCGTATACAAAGTCATTTAATATTTGGTAATAAATCTGTTGCTATTAAAGAAGTTAGTCTCTTATTTTCATATTTACTTAAAATAAACATAAACATTTAATTAGATCAATATGTTATGTCGTCTTCATAATACATCAAATCCGATTAATAATAGCAATGCTATTCAACGTACATTAACTCTTCATGCATTATTAGTAAATTTATCTAATAGAAATCAGATGAAAAAAAAAGAAAACAATTTATCTTTTTTATTTAGGGTTTCTATGCAACATCATTAAATTTTAATGAAGCAGCTGAAGCACAGGTAATTGGAAAGTATAATGGTTGATTGAAAAGTTTTTAGACAAGATGTTAGTTTATTTTGCCGAATAGCTTCTGATCTATAGACTGATATAAATAAAAATTCAAACTTTTAGTTTCGAATCGCTATAGTGAAAAGATAAAATACACTAGTTGAAGTTTTTCTTTGTTTTCTTTACTTTTGAAAAATCAACAATTGTTGTTTCCCTCTAGAAAATAACTGATTTCAAAAATTTTTCGCATTTTCAAAGAGTTTCTTACTACTTTTGAACAATAATATTTCTAATCTCTATCCTAATCCTGGTTGCTACCTACAGTTTTTGATTCTTCGGAAATGCTTTCTATCATGTCCAAAAGTGAACAAGTATTTTGTCTGAAAACTTTTCGATTATCGATTATCAGAAGTTCTTTTTATTTTTCTTTAGTTTGCAAGTGCTCTTCGAACACGAGTAAATTATTTATTTTGTTAACATATAAATTTCGAAAGGATTTTTTTCGATTATAGTTTTCTGGCGATAAAGAATTTCGTTTTTTTATTTTTGCTAATCTTATTATTATTTATTTACGAACATCTAAAATAGCAAATCTAGTACCGATATTACAACAAATTAATATTGAATTAAATACAACTCAGTAAAATAATATTCATTTTTAAAAGAAAAAAAAATTCATTGTGTACTTTAATTATATAGATCGGCAATACTTCATGCTATTGGAAATTTATTAAATGGTCTTCACAATTTAACACAATCTCGTATACATGAAGCTAAGTAAGATATACAACAGATTATTTCAAAAAAAAAATCAAAAAACTCAATTTTCTTTTTTGACTTTAAATAGAGAACTCTTTCGACGTGCAGCTAATCTTGCCAGTAATGAAGATTTAAATAAAATTTTAACTAATACATTTATTATTCTTGGTCATATGTTTTTTCGAATGCATAGCTATCAAGTAAACGATAAATAAATTATTGATAATTTTTCTCTCTATTTTTTTTCATATATTATAGGAAAGTGCAAACATGCTTCAATCAGCAACAACAATAAGCCAATCGATTCCTGATTATACTGCACAATTGAATACAATGAGTTTACTTCGAGGTAGAAAGAAAAAAAACATAAAAATGTATTTTTTTAAGATGTAATTTCTGATGTTTAGATCTTTATCATGTTTGTAATGATCCTCGATTAGCTGAAACAAATGATCGCGTTATACAAATAAATGATAGCTTACAAAAAGATTATCAATCTGCAATAGCACTTGCTGAACATCGTCATCTTTTAACTGTAAGAAATAAAGAAATACATATACATATTGAATATCTAGCTTTATGTTTCTATTTTCTTTTCAGTGGACTGATGGTGTTTGTCCGATGATAAATTAATTCTAACATTATTATTATTATTGTTTTGTGAAAAAAAACATAACATAGCTTTGTATATATAAGTTTCATGTATTATGTATATGAATGTTGTTACAAACGAATAGTCTTGGATATTAACGAATAAACGCATCTTACCAAAAAAAAGAAATCTTATCCATGCGATATCCCATGAAAAAATATATATGCGAGAATCAAATTTTTTTT
>CAJNOP010000293.1:0-39178 GCA_905250075.1 Rotaria sp. Silwood1
TCTATGCTTCCATTCTGTATCAAATGTTTAAGAAAAAGTAAATGTTTGTATTCATGATGATAATCAACACGAATAAGTAATAAACGTTTATTTTTTGATTGATAATGCTCTTTGATTTTTGTTTTTAATTCGAATTCGCTCTTAAAACCGCCTATTTTTATTTCCATTACAAGACTATTGTAATTTAAATATTCGATTTTATCATAAATTTGTGTATAAGTATAAATGACTTGATTTGGAATCATTTTTTCTTCTAATGCTTGATCAATTATATTTGAAAATGAAAGTTGTTTATGTATTTTATAATATTGATCTATTAACATTTTCAACTTGTCATTATTTTTTATATGACACGACAGAAGAAGAGGAAGATCAAATGAACTCGTTCGAATAAGTTTTTCTTTGCAAAATTCAATAATAATATCTCTTTGATTTTCACTATAATCTTCAGATATTTTTAAAGAATCAAATGCATCCATAACTAAGAGGCGAACATTATCTGGATTATAATCAACAAATAGATTCTTTCGCTGAGGAAAATGTTTATTTAAACTGTATGTAGCTAAACTGTCAATCCATTGTAATAGATTTGATGCAATTATGGTATAACAACGATGAATAAGAGAATCTCTATCAACAACATGTTTTTCGAAACGATTAAGAAAAGGAGGATCATTTTCTATTAGATCTTTTCGTTCAACCAGTATAATACAAAAGAAATCTTCATGAATAGGAACCCGTTGATAATTGAGATTGTCGAACGCAATGCGGCAATACTTTCTGTGCCCTGATGTGTGAAAATTTTGATTGAATAGATCGTAGAGATTAGCATAGATGTGGTCCATTCGTCGCATTATTAAAGTAATGTTTGTTTCAGCATGAAGAACAATATCCATTAATACTCTTCGATTATATTGTTCACTGTACGTAGTACCCGCTATTGAATCACCAGGTAAAGAACTTCCAACCAGTGTAAGTGTCGATTGTTGACTCCTCTTGATATATCGTTCCACATAATCAAGCATAATCTCACTCTCACCAATCAACATTAAATATCGACCTTTACGGCTTGTGAGAGACTGAGCTACCATTTCCGTGAATATCGGCGTATTCTCAAAGTCTACAAAGTCCTCCTGATTAGTGTAATGACAAAATCTCTGCCATAAATATTCTGAACCATCGAAAACACCGTCAAAGTTAATCGCGAGTTGCCTTCGAACTATTCTATGTGGTTCTTGTGGGTTGGGTGAATTGATTATATCACTCACAACTCCTTTAATAAGAGAATAAAAGTCTCGCAGGCCAAAGTAGTTATTGTATTCAGAGTGTTTTTTCAAGTGTTCCTGTAGATCGAAATAAGCAGCAGCAAGGTTTCGAACAACGGAATCATCGATCGCAGTATTTTTGGTTCGATCTTTGAGTAATGAGGATGAGATGGTCTCAGCTGTCAATTTAAGTTCATCTTTGTCTGGATCTGGACAAGCCAAATACAGTGCACGATTCATTTTTGCTGCATCGAGATGCCAATTCGATATACCAACAAAACCATATTTACATGTTTCAATTTCTAATTTACTATGTAAGACCTTCAACGGATTATGCGTAGATAGCTCAGCCAGGCCGATTTCGTCAAAAACTATCACAGGTAAAATGTTACTACTTGTTTCGACGCCAAGATATTTCTCAGCACGTTCAAATACTTTTAGAACACTTTCAGAGGTACAGTTTTTTGAGCCTTGATATGAAACAGGAATTAACTCAGGTAATTCCTGAAAAAATGGTACACTCGATCTTTTTCCTTTGAGATTATTTAGGACGATGTTCGCAGCCAACGTTTTGCTGGTGCCAGGTTTACCACAAAGAATCACTGGTATTCGATTCAAAATGCATGCAAACAGAACGAAAATATTGTCCAAAAGTGCTCGATTTTTGGCAGTTCCTGCTGGTGATTCGATGTGGTCAATCAGTTGCTTTTGCTCATTTTGTAGTAAATCTGTTAAAAATTTTGAGATATTGGTGACATTTTTCATGTTATCTTTGAGAATTACTTCAATATGATTTAAATAAGACCTTCTCGAGTCAGAGCCACTAAGTCGAAGATAATACGTAAGAAGAAGAGCGAGTAAGCTTGCTTCATGTATCTCGTCATAATTTGAAACACGACCAGAGTGTGGTTTAACACGATAATTTAAAAACCAGTTATAAAATTGACAGAAACGAGCGACATCCCTCAACGATATACTGCTCGCATCTTCGTTTCTACGAAAGAACTGCTGCGATGCGGCCACGAGCTTCACTGTGCTATCGTACAGCGCTCCGGAACTCAAAAGTCGGCCACATTTATTTAGTATTGCTCGAATGTATGCAGTTTCGGTTTCTCCATCAAGAAATCCAAAATCCCAAACATATTCAAGCATGGCTTCTGGAATAGGAAATACATGATATATGAGCGATTCTTTACCTAAATAGCTGTTTGATCGTTGAAAATCGTACGAATCCTTTTTGATGCCGATATCATCTTGAAAACAACTATTATACTTTTTCCATCGCTGTGGATTACACGCTGCTAAAAATCGCATATTATCTGGTAACTGTTCTCCGTGAAGTGTACGTTCGCATAGCATTTCCTTAAATAGACCGATGCATGGTGTTGTATTGAATTCATCAAAAAACACCCAGAATCGTTTGTTTTTATTGTTCTTCAAGGATTCGTGTGCTTTTATTTCAAACTCGATCATTTTTTCAACAATGTTTTCATTTGTAATACCAGCATGTACACGAAAAACTACCAGTTCGTCATGTAAAATCTTTTCGCATAAACATTGTATCAATGCCGTTTTGCCACATCCTGATAAGAAAAAAAGTTACTATTCGAGTAACAATAGGGCTTCTCAGATCAGACAAACACGTTTTCATGTGGGTTATGTAATTTATATTAAATTAATCACTTTACCAAACACTGAAATTTTCGTTATCGAAGAAGTGACGCTATTTTATCAGATATCACAGTTTTATGAATGATTTAACTATTTCTCGAAAATGTTGTATGTAATCTATACACTTGGTCACAATGCAATATGATTTAGGAGTAAGAAAATCAATGGATAGGTAGTAAATATTACCTGTTTCACCGATAAGTATAACTGGAAGGCGGCATTGTATTCGTAAATATATCAGAAGAGCTTTGATATAATTATCTGCTGTCCATACATATTCTTTCTCGAGTTGATTTGCTATTTTCATTTGAAAATCCTTGATATCCAATTCTTCAGCTGTTTTCGGTCGAAGTAATTGACTCTTATTTCCGCAGCTTGCACATGTCTGATCTGTATCTTCATATTGCTTAAAACAACTATTACAAACTGGCTTGCTATAATATTTTTTTGATAATGCTGCAAGTCTCATGAAAAAGTCTTCATGTTTGAGTTGATTATGGTCAGGAAATTGCGCTTGTTCTCGTTGTTGTTGTTCATGCTTTAGTCTGCTAGAGAATAGAACTCGATAAAAAATATTTGCTTGAACGGGTGCTACGACTGTATCTATCAGTGAACGTGGTACATCGTTGATATTTTTATAGACAAATAATGGGTCATTCCACTCAGTGAATATAACTGTAAATGGTTGTAATTTATCCCAACGAATAATAGCTTCATCGAGTTGAATGATACCATCACTCGCTGAACGTTGATTTTTTCGTACGGATTCAACTGAGAAAGATGTAAACTGTTTCGATGAATTTAGTAGATATTGAAGTATATCTATGCGAAGTTGGCTTACTTTCGGGCGTTCAAGAAAAAAGTATTCACATTTAGAGAAACCCAAAAATAGATAACGATATATTGTTACTAATATTTTTATGCTTGTCCAACTTATTTGTTTTCGGTCATCTTTAAGACTGAATTGCTCAAGCAAAAGTTTAGAACAAGTAACTGCATCGAGTTCAACCAATTTTTCTTCATTGATTTCTTCTTGGCTAATACTCTTGTCTTGGATTACTTGAAGATAGTTAGCAACCAATTGAATTCCTGGTAGACATTTCATATTCATCTGCTTCCATTCTATGTGAGGAATGTCAACTTTTTGTAAGTGCTCCAAAATGGTAAGTTTTTCATAAAGACTGGTCATTTGTGGTGATGAATCGAGCTCGATATATATTGGTGCTTCAGCCAGAAGATTAATCGCTAGTAATCCATAGCAAAAACTACGAAAGAGTAAAATACAATATAGGAATTCATGCAATTTGCTAATATCAAGAACGATGCCAATATCGATATGAATCGCTAGTTCTTGAGTCGATGATTGACTTATACAAGTACGGAGACGACCAACCAAAGTTTCCAAATCAATATGGCCACTAATGGGAAATTTAAGATATTGTTTACCAGATTCTTGAATTCGGTTACGTATAAGAGTCGATTTACCAAGGCCAGCCATACTCGACGTAACAAGGTAACAGTTTTTACCAAGGAATTTTTCTGTTTCTTTCTTGAGGTCATGCTTATTCAACATTTGATGATCATATATTGGATGAAGAAGCTCGAGTGTTCGTAAACTATTAATCAATGGCTGATTTTTCTCGTCCGATGACGTGATCACTCCAAATTGAAACCGACGACCAGAGTCTAAATTTATTATTTGAAGTAGAAGTTCAATAAATTTATCTTGAATCGATACTGTTAACAGCTCAGGTCGAATCAACAGATGAAATTTTTTCGAATAAAAACATCGATAAGCAAATGCTTTTAATTCCATCCAAGTTGTTTTTTCTGTACAGCTAAACAATTGGTTAACTCGAGCTGGCACTTCAACACGCTTAAAAAGCGATAGTATAGCACGCATAACACCCTCTTCGGATGTTTTGACTACCAGAACCCTGTTATTGTCTTTGTATTCGTGCTCATTTGTTACTATCTCAGTATGGATTTGAACAGATAACAGTTTTCCAATATTTTTAAGACGATTGATTGGATCTTCTTTTACATCGATTAAAAGATCATTTGGAATCAGTTCAGGTTGTATGCCAATATACTTCAGTAAATGATAAGCATTATCAGTGACTCTGGTCCGATTTTGTAGATACTTTTCGATTGACCATACCTGATTGTATTTGAAATAGGCTAATTCAATGTGTTCTTTGTACAACTCATACAATTGATCTTCCCACTCAACTAATAGTTTTCCAATTTTTGTCTCATATGCAATTAATTCATCGAAGGTGCTATTGATACATGTAAAAGTTTTGTTTAACTCAAGAAGAGTCTCTATAGAAGGATAGCCAGTCATGTTGAGTTGTGTTAAATTTTTAATTATGTTTTCAATAGCATTAACAAAAGAGACAAATGAATATATTACACTAATAGATTGATTTGTATCATTTTGTGTTTTAATTATGTTGGAATATTCTACAAGTCGTGCACGATCCCGAAGATCAATGAGTTCATTGAAATGTATTGTCACATCATAATGATAATTAAATCCAATTAACTTTTTATTCCCTTCCTGACCCAAATTAACAAAGTTGAATGATGTATTTTTCATAATACTTAAAATTTGTTTTCTTTTCATAAGCCCCCTTTCAGTTAAACTACTGTGAATCTGTTCGATACTAGGTAATAGTGGGTGACAAGATTCGAAACATTCAAATATACTCTTGTCTTGATCATGTTTCGCAGCAGATTCGAAACAACCTACTAGTCGATCTAATACGAAATTCGGTGACGTTTCTTGTTTGCATTTCTTGATTTCACAACGGATCTTCTCTAAAAATGTCTTTAACATGACTAAATCGAGCGTTGCTTTTGTATTCATCAATGTGTCATCAGAATCATTGACAGCTTCACGTAAATTATCAATATCAGATGCGGACACTAAATCAAGAAATTGTATGAGTTCAAATGATTTACCAAAGTATGAAACTAATTTATTGAACAAATATGAATAACGTTCATAATAATGCTTCTGAAATTTTTGATAGACCATTGAGAACGTTGCTCCAGTCGTGTTTTCATCAATTCGCAACATATCACCTAGTGTAGTTTCATGATCATTGAGTTGTATTTCGAATATATTGGGTAAGTTTAAATACCCTTGGCAAATATGGTTAAAATCACTTGACGATTTTTTATATTCAAATAAAAGTGTAAAAAATTTAGTGATGTCAATATCAAGTTTCTGTTTTAATGGATCTAAATCATCGTGCATATTTGGAAATACTTTGAGCAATTGTGAGATTGGTTGACTTTTCCAATCTGAACAAATATTTCTAACTTCGTCTACGAATGTATTGAAAAGTTCAGTAGATCTGAACAAAATTGAATCACAAAATGTTTGTGTTTCTGACGCCACTAAAACGATGATACGCCAGTTTTATTCTATTGATATATTATGAAAATTTAAAAGCTTACAAATTAATTTATCTTCATTCTGTTTGAGAAAGTTTTGCCATATTTGACATTTTGTATATGGAATAAGTTGACCGACGTAATTATGAATTTGTTGGATAGATTCAGGGATTTCAACAGACTGTACTCCGTTTGTCATCAGTTTCTTCTCCATAAGCTGTATTTCATCGATAAACTTTTGTTTATCACAGGCTTTTTGACAATATTCATTGACACAAAATCGAGTTTTCTCACAAATGCTTTTCTTATTCTCAAACTCGACATAGGCTTTCTCTAACATTACTTCAAAAGATCGCTCTCTGTTTTTAATTACTTGAATAACACCCCACATTTGATTCGCTACTATTCGTTGTTCCGCTGTTTGTTTTTTCCAAATCATTATATGATCAGCACATATTCCCTGCTGATCCCACTTGATCCACAAAGTATCCATCAGTTCAATGACTTTTTCATAAATAGATAATTTTCGAGAACAACCATGAAATAAAACATAATAGATGAGTGTTGATTTCATAGGCCGTATAACAGCATTTTCGAAAATATCATTTTCAGATATAGGAATGTTTTTCAATAATAGATCAATCAAGCCAGTCACAAGTGTATTGTTTTGTTTGTCAATGTTACTGATTTCAAACAGTCGTCTCAATGGATTATGATACGAGTCTAAGCGCTTTAAATCATCTGGTTCTTTTTCTCTTAAAATTTTGTCGACGAATTTCTTTTTGAATGCGTCAATAAAGTATTCATTTCTCACGTGAACAAGACCATTTTGAAGTAAATGAAAGGTTAATTCTAAACAAACAAGACTATCATAATGTTACCAATACTGATAAATATATTGTTAGTTGTAAACAGAGATGTGCAGAGGACACGATAGAGAAGAACGAAAAATCTTGTCCTCTGCACATATATGGTTAGAAAATCACTTTTCTAATATTTCAAAGTAAAATTTGTATCAACGTTACCTGGTTTGCAACAAATATCAACCATATGATGAACGAAGGTTTCACAGCATTTGTTTTTATCACTATTGTACGGCATCGACTGAAAAGACTCTAATAATTTATCAAGCTCTTTGAACATCGAATCGAATTTGTCATGATTTTCCTCAAAACATGATGCCCATCGTTTTATAAGTTGTTCATAGTCTTGTCGTTGTTGATCGTCATTCATTGAGTAGCTACCGTTCACAATAAAACATGAAAACCATTCACAATAAAAATGAGACGACTCGGACACATTTTTCGTTAGTGATTCAAGTAGAAACTTTTGACGGTCGAAGTTATATAATAGTTGTGAATGTGGTTCAAAATTGATGATTGTTCTAACGGTTGTAAAATTTTCGATAGTGATAGGTGTTTCATATAAGTAATCGCGAATCTTTTTTCTCAACTTATGATTACTTTTGATTTCTGAACGAATTATTTCTTCGAAATCAGCAGTGTTTTGATCGTGAATTGTTAATTCACCTTGTTCAAATTTGAGTAGAAACTCTGTACTTTTGAGATCAACTAAAAGAGCAAAGATACCGTCTTTTCAGATATGAATGAAGTAATTAACAGAAACAGTGATTTTTCTGTGATTTTTACATTTTTTTTCGATAAGAAGAAACAATTAATCCGAGTTCAAATAAAGATTTTTACAAGAAGATCAGCGAAGAATATTATATTTTTTATACATCATAATGCACTTGTATGGCACAATATCTAATCTCTTCAGGATCCCTTAAAATTCCCTATAGATTTCTTATAAAAAGAACAACTATTGATTATACAAAGAATCACACCAAATGCTATTCTGGCTTCAGTTTAACTATCATATTAAAGTCTTTGGTACCTCTGAAAAAAATTTTTGAAAGGTGTTAAATGCTTTTTAAGTTCAAAAACGAATCTTGTCATCAAACTTGGTATCCTTGAACAAATAAGATTAAACATGAATATAATCATGTTGATCTTTCCTGTCGAATAATGGTAAATGTAGATCTCTAACCAACATGTTGCTAAAACAAATCAAAGGCTTAGTATTTGCATCGCACTCAGATGTCCACTATGTTGTAGATAGTGGAATAAAGTCAACAATGGTCAATGATATCTAATAGGTACTGTACATAAGTATTCATGCGCGATAAGGGTAAATAACAACACTAATTTCAGCTACTCTATGACAGCAGTGCCGGTCTTGCTCTAAAAAGTTGCTTTTTTCTGTAACTCTCCGCCGAAGTGATGAGTGATTAATCCGAAAACTACTTTTATGTCGACTTACGTGAAAAATGGCTCTTTGCAACAAAATCTTGAACTAATTGAACAGCGCTGCTCTCCCCACCGACATTTTTCGGTTGTGTTGTACTTGCAATTGGAATCAGATAGTTCAAATAAGCTTCGATTGATGTAATTAGTTCAAGATGTTCGAGACTAAGTTGATTTGGTCCAGCTAAGCTAAATAATTCAGTCCATTTTGATCCTTTAATTGGACTGTTGATTTGAACAAGTAATTTCAACATGCCACTTACGACTTTGTGACGCTTTTCTTCCTGTCGGATACGCCGTATCAATTCAATAGTTTCACCACTTGTATCCTTCTTATTTTCTATGAACTCTGTTGTCAACCATAATTTCAAACATAAGAATGTCGCAACAGAATTTTCGAAGAAGTCGAAATCGTCACGAGACACTGAATCAATAACACCATCACAATGTTTGAAAATACTACTCAAGATACATGGTACGTGCTCCTTTGAACTTAAATGAATTATGTCAATATTATTTTGATTAATACGTAAGATTCCAATCATTCGAATCAATGTTTCAGTATCAGTCACACATCTGTTCGAATCTTTCATGATACAAGAGATGTAATTATTGCTTGTTCGAAAGAAAGTACTGAGTTGATCCCTACGGAGGTCATTATCGGGACGTAAATGTATAAATTGATCGAAAATAAACTTGCAAACATCGTATGTTTGATGCTGAATAAAGAAATAAGTAAATAAGCAGAGTTGATCCCAAAGTGGCACAGAAGATCCTAAATAAAAGAGAATCACACGTACTTTCGTTGTAGTTGAATCATGATTTTTCTATTGTTTTTGACAAAATCCTACCTGGGGGATTCAGCATAAATGATTTCTCGAAAACAACATCGAGTAGTGCATAATGCCAAACTGTTGCTTGCGGGTATTCTACTTGACGCTGGTTCGATGCCTTAAAGTGTTGAGTTCCAATCATTTTCCACAGGATACACAATTCATAAGAGTTTACTCGCCTCCACATATTTTCATGTTCTATACTAAGCGTACTATTTTCGTCACGTTTTAGAGTGTATTGTAATTGATATATAAATATACCAGTGTTATCTTGATCACCGAGCAATGCACAGGGAATAAAATCGAGCTTGATGTCATTGTCAAATATTGCCTGAATTTTGAAATGGTCGCTGTTTTTAGCATTACGAAGAATATATAAATGAACTTCACAAGTCATTAATAGTCAGAGTACCTTTTGAAAGAAAACAAACAAATAGTCTGTAAGCGTCTTTTTATCAAAGATCTCTTTATATAAGCAGAAAAAGATGTTTAAAAAAGAACAAGTAAATATACTAATAGATGTTTCTCTTATCATCTACATACATGAAGTGACTGAAGCTATTCTTATTACTGATAAAGATGCATACAGTGAAGCGCGTTCTTAAGATTTTGTCCTTTCTCCTTTCATCTACTTTACCACTTTTTATTTAGATATAATTCTCTTTTCATCTAGAAGCAAAACAAAGAAAGAGATATCATCCAAGAGTTTATTTTCCTATTGACTTATTTATACCTAATAGATAATAGAGCATTGTTATTTTGTAATATGGAATGAAAAATAAAAAGAACACAATAAGTCCAAGTTCGAATTAGTGTGATAGCGATCTAGATACATGTCAGTTTTCGTTTCATAAGGCTACAAAGGCAGAAAATATTCTACGAAGTGTATCTGCATGCGACTCATGCTGAGTCAGTCAACATATATACAGAATAAAATCTGATAAATTTTCTACCGTACTTGTTTGGAAATGAGGTGGCTAAAGTTGATAAGCACAATAAATATAAAGCATCTTTCTATGCTCTTCAGGTGAACGAAATTTGGGTGCACTTCTTAAAATAAACGAACACTCAAAAAGCAATACGTTCCACTATTTCATGAACTTTATTTTACTTCTTGATGTCCCAAGAAATTTCATACTTTACATGTTACAGGAAAGAATCAAAATCTCTGGAAAGAAACAATTTTTTGAAGTTATATGCGTCATTCACTTTATTTAATACTTGAACGCAATAAGAATATGTAAAAAGCCATACAGCTAAAAGGAAGGACGCTTCTACAAGAGAAATATTCATATCATACAACTGAAAAAATTTTTAAATGCAGTCACATGATGAAAACACTGCAACATATAATTCTAGCCACTGCGGCGAAAATTCACTACAGACCATCCAAAACCATGATTTCGACCATAATGTCAAATGATAAACAGGACTTTCAATATTTCAACACCACTAAAAACGAAGCATCCGAGACTGAAGTTCGACTGGTCATTATAGATAAGCTGGTAGTAGTTCAGCGCATTGAAACTTGTACAACACCAGTGGTTCAAAGATTTTTTCATCAAAAGCGCCTTGATAAGTCATCTTCCGACATATTAAGATAGTAAAAACATGGATTACACGATATTGCCGCGCACGACACTTTGGTGCCAAATTTTCAACAGAAGTCAACATCATCAAACGCCTTTCTTCAATTTTGCGAGTCCTCGCACTATTTGAATCATACTAAGCTTACCTTCGCACTCAAGATGCGCGGAAATGTCGTGCCACGCTAAAACTATACAGAGATCGAACTTATGAGCAAATTTTAATGCAACAAATTCAAGGACAAAAGTATCTTTTAACCTATCCTACTGTATTAGTGATTCTCGGAATACCACGTTTCACCATCACAATTGTATCCAAATGTATGAAATCAACAAATGATGCATGGCTATTTCTGACTGGATATTTCGTTTCATTCCTTCCACTTCGACTTATCTTATATTTGTATTACCGTTAGAATTTTACACACGAGAATGTCGCTTGCCTATACAGATGTTTCATGCTCTAATACAACAATATCAGAAGATTTTGAGTGATCGAGTGATATTTGTGCAATATTATGTCATATTTTACATATTAACTTCTTTATTAACAATGCTTTAATGTTCCCTATCATCTTCATGTGCACGATCGAACAGATTTAGCTTTGCTTAGCAAGAAACTACATGGTCCTTAAATGCTTGGTATCATTAAACTATGTATTTTATTGTGATGTGGAATGTAAATTTAGCAAGATACAGCATGGCTCTGTGAAAATTACATGCAATTTGTTTCATTTTTCTGCATATCTGCTTTGCACTTGAACTAATAAAATGATCTATGTTTTCACAGTAGATGTTTCATAGTGATCATCCGACCTTTTGTTAATAATCGAACAAATAGACACAAAAGCGGTTTTTTTCTAATTATCCCTGTGAATCGTTGACGCTCAGTGCTTCATAAAAACGTTAGTTATACTTACGTCATCTTTGATACCACATCGACAGAAATCTGTCGTAGACAGTTTCTAGGAGATGACGCTGTGTCTATAATACACCTTGTGCGCCGTTCGATGTTCGTTCTGCCTTTATTGATGAGTCATTAAGGGGCCCTCTTCAAAAATCGATCTCGTCCCAGGAACATCCAAATGTCATGAAACTTTGAGGATATGTTGGAGCTGTAGAAGGACGTCTGTGGTAAAATTTTCAGCCTCCTATCCTGATGTAGAAATGAGATACGAACCAAACAATGGTCGAAAAATAGCTTTTCGTGTCTCCAAAAATTCTCTGTGGATATTCATTCAATATGCTTGATTCTTTTTTTTTGTTTGAAAGAGCATGTCCGAATGCAGTGTTGATGAGGGCCCTTTTTTTTACTCTTATCTTTCTTGAGAAAAAAAGGTCTGACAAGTTCAATCACTGAAAACCTTTCAAAAAAACTGGCGCTTATATTATAAAGTTGCTTATCAATATAATAATAACAAAGCTTTATCAAAAAAAGGGCTCTCATAGGCACTGCAGTTTTTGATGCTCTTTCAAACAAAAAAAAAAAATATTTGACTTTATATCGGGTTACAGTTGATTTTCGCTGGAAATGCGTCGTTCGACCACCATTTTGAGAAAAAACGAAAAAGATTTTTGGATTTTTCGAAAAACCGCTGGTTTTTCGAATAGGGGCTGTCAAAAATTTTGAAAATTTTTCGGAAAAAAGGAGGTATCGAAGAAAAGTTTTTATCGTTTATGAAAGAGCAAATGACAGGCTATCTTCCTATGTAGTTATCTCAATCTTGACCATTCTGACGAAAACTAACTTTTTTTTGAGGGGGCCCTCTTAAACGATTATTCTGTCCTGTTCTATAATTGATCTGCAGCTAGGGTGCGGGTGTGGGTATGGGGTGTTATTGTGCGTGTGGGTGGGTGTGGTTCTTCTATTCATCTATATCTACATCCACACCAACACCCCACCCCATGCACCTCCCACCCGTACTCACACTAGTGTCCTGCGGGAACGACTCTTTTCCCTAATTTTTCCATTCCCATGGGAATGGGAATGGGAATGGGAATTCCCATTTAGACTTAGGAAATGGGAACATGGGAATGGGAACAGAATTAAAAATTGACGTTCCCAAAATTCTTTCTATCTTATTTTAATACACATAAAAATATTTCTATCTGATAACTGTTTATTTTCAATAACTTTTCTTATTCATATACAATTAACAGAAACATAGCAAATGTGTATCAACAAAAAATATACTATTTATTTGTTCTTAACCACATCGTAATTTAATCATCACAAATATTGGCATTGGTTAAGCAGGTGTTCCTTCGTATATGCACTATACATTCAAGCTGGTGTTCCTTTTCATTAAAAAAGTGTTCCATCGTCTAATAAGAAAATGTATAATCAACATAGTGTTCATCATATAGAGAGAATATTCCTCTTACGGTAGTGTTTCCCTCCCTTCCCCCAAATAGAAAGTAAAAAAGTTATAAATAAATATTAAGGTTATTTACAACAAAAAACAAATAATTTATCAATAATAATCTCAATATTTATTTATAATTTTTTTAATTTTCTATTTGGGTGAGGGGAGGGGAACACTTTACTATAAGAGAAACATTCTATATGATGAACACTATGTTGACTATACATTTTCTAATTAGACGATGGAACACTTTTTCAATGAAAAGGGACACCAGCTTGAATGTATATGCATAGTGCATATACGAAGGAACACCTGCTTAATCAATGCCAACAAGAACAACAAAACAGGAAAAGAAAAGAAGTGAAGCACTATGTAACAACGTCGCGATGCGCAAAACGTGATGTCTCGAGAAACTGGTATACATATATGCCATTGGCACTTTCGCATAGATGAATAGAGCCTTGAAAAACCTTATGGGAATTATGGGAATGGGAACGTGGGAATGGGAACAAAAAATTTTTTAGGGAATGGGAATAGGGAATGGGAATCAGAAAAGTCGTTCCCGCAGGACACTAACTCACACCCACCAACATCCATGTTACCACACACGTCCGCCCATCTACAGCCACACTGTCTTGGGGTGTGGATGTGGGTGTGCGCCTTCTCTTCCACCTACACCGAGACACATCAAATCCCACACACATACCCCACACCCATCCACGCCCACACCCACCAATATCTCCACACAGGAGCATTCTTTTCGACTGAAACTTTCAGGATATTCTAAGTGTAAGTATACCTATCTATGGTAGAAATTTCAGATGGAAACTTCGTTATTTGATTTTTCAGTCAGTGCCTTAAAAAGGGGCGAAAATTCTGAAAATTAGGCATAACTCGGCTCAAAAGACGCAATGGTACGAACCCTTTTAGACTTTCTCTAGTCGTACCGAACTCTGTTTATGGACGCAATATGAGGTAAAACGGTGGGTATCACTTGAGAATGTGTCCTGGTAAGAAAAATAGCAGAGATGGACTTTTTCAGTGTTTAAGTCTTGTAATTGATCAAGAAAGATTCAATCAATTGGGCTGAAATTTTGGACGGTATATATTTCTATGATTTCTGCTTAGAATATAGTATCCACCTGAAGACATTACGTCCTTAACTTACCTATCTATGGTAGAAATAACTAGCCTTTTTTATCCTGTTTAAAATAGTCGAGGAAAAATATCGTTGCCTATCCTAGCGTAGACAGCATCTGACATGTCACAAATACTTTTTGAAAAATAAAATGTATTGAAATCCGTCAATGTGTTGTGGGTGTGGGTATAGGCGGTGGAACGTTTTCAACTTAGGGTAGGCTCAATATTTCTTATAAGATCCTCACCAAGAGGCCAAAAACAGAGACCGAATAATTTCTTGTGCTATACTATTCAAATCGAGCGCGGTCAGTATTCTTGTATTTTGTACTTACATTTTGTTATGTATAATATTAGTAGAGATCAGAGAAGAATTTTAAACTTATAGTAAAGCGTGTATCCAAAACACCACGTAAATTTCTGGCTTCGTTGAACATTGATTTTTGAATAAAACGCATCGGATTCAAAATTTTGACATTCAAATCCAGGTATGTAGTCTTCATGCTCTGAATGATATTTTCTATTTTGAATCTCATAATCATCTTACAGATATGGAATTCTTTTTTCGATCAGAATATTGGTGACTAGCACAGCTTACGCAAATTCAAACGATATTGACGGTAATCTTATGATAATCTGTGAGAATCTCGATCCATCCAATCGTCACATGCTCCTGTCCATGCTATATATGTGGACAGAATGATCACTAAACCTAACTCTGGTCTGGTTAGAGGATGAGAAATCTCACGTAAAAAAACATCCTTACTATATCTTGATACCGTGATAAGGAAATGATGATGATGATGAGACGGAGGTTTATTAGTAATAATAAAAGTGAGACAAGATATAACAAAGAGGATGAGGAAAAAGAGGGGATGGTAACAACAGAGAAAAACACCAACAACAAGTCAAGAGCTATGGCCACACGTCAATCACTGAGAAGAGAACAGAAAAAACCAATAACAAGGTATGAGAATGGTTAGCGGTAATAGAGCGACCTCTATTGACGCTTACGTAATCAAGTTAAAACTAGCTCTTATTCTCAGCTAGAACCGTCAGATCCAAATTCTGAGACTTGAGACCGAATTCGGACACAATCAACAGAAAATTCCAAATCCAGAAATGGATCCAGAGCTAATCGACTTCTGAACCAATTCGATGACCTACACTTTTAACAAAGAAGTTTTCATACGTACTATCACAAGAAATCAGAATAACAGCGACACAGCAGTGTTCACAGAAGAGAAGTTGCATTGAGAATTTATTTAGCATATTGAAAATCTTTGATTAATAACTGAGAGTAACCATTTGAGAGGAAAAAAATTTGGACAGCACCTAGCTGATCTGACTCTAAGTATCCTGTACGGTTTTTCTTCACATGTATTAAAGAAGCGTAACTTTAACTCAATGTTAACGTAAATTGCGAAATATAGCCATACGAAACCCAATTTTCTTCCCGAAAATGTTATTAGTTGCCGCGGATGATGACGAAAATTTTGATTTTGATAGAAAAGCTTTGAGGCACGGCACAAATGTGTCGATCTAGTGGAATGAGAAGTGAATTCTGAGCCTTTATTAGTCTACAAAGTTTGAAAGAGTGTAAGTTTTAGTATGCTCAGACCTTACGAATCCATCGCCTGTTGTTGATAACAGATGAAATATGAATTAATCTCATAGCAATACATCATCTGTTAGAATCAATGAAAAATTGACAGTAATCTAAAATCCGTATGTTGAATGGAGCTTATCGAAGTCCTTTTATCTGTCCAAATCAGATAGACTCGAGCCTACCCAAGCTACTCTTGCCCATCATAGGGTAGGCTCGAACCTACCTAGGCCTAATGGCTCCGCCGCCTATGTGTGCTAAATATTTCAAGTATCTAAGAAAATGTGATGTGGGTGTGGGTGGTGGGGTGTTAGTGGCGTAACTAGAACAGTGGCGACTCGCTGGCGATGCCCGGGCAGTAGAAGGTGGCGCCATTCTTTTTTAGCTTCTAACTTTCTAACTAAATGCTATAAGAACCTGAAATTTTTACCAGATGTACTACATGCTAATGCTAGATTTATGATAAAAAGTTCAGGACTTCATAACATTTAGTTAAAGGGTTAGAAGCAAAAAAGAATGGCGCCACCTGCTACTGCCCCGGCACCACCAGCGAGTCGCCACTGTTCTAGTTACGCCACTATGGGGTGTGGGTGTGGGTGTGTGGGTGTGGGGTGTGGGTGTGGGTGGTGTGGCTGTGGGTGTGGATAAAGGAAAGACAACACCCACACACACACGCAGACCCACGCCCGCACCCACACCCATACCCACCCACAACAAAACCCCACACGCACACGCAGACCCACGCCCACACCCATACCCACCCACCCCACCCAGACCCACACACACCCACACCCACCCTCATATTATGCTCAATTAGAGACTCTTCCTAGTAACGAACACAATATTCTGAGAAATATTGAAGAAAAAGCTTTGTCATTTATTGAACATTTTGGACAACAATATTTTTTATGGTATGAATGACAGTGCTGTTGCAGTGTAGGTGGGTGGGTACGGGTATGAGTGTCGATCTTCTTCTCACACCCACACCCCACACCCAGTTCTCTCGGACAAAATTAACATTATTGCTTTACATTATTTGCTGAAGTACTTTAAGGCAGTGAAATAGCAATTGATAGTCCAATTGCCTGCATAGTCCGTTGAATATTCCTTTGCTTTACTTATGTTAGTCGGTACCATTGCAAAAAGATCAAGATAAGGGAGACAGCGAGCGAACCATTATTGGAGTTCTCAGAATATCCAACAGCTGTGGCCAACCGGTGACTGTGAGGACACGATTTTCGGAAGCAATTCACTAGTGAAAGAGAAAAACTTTCAAGGATTGGGAAAATGAGCCTTCGCTTGCGACTGTTCTGATGGTTGTTGTCGACATCGCTGCGAGTGGGATTCAAAGAACTCATAATTTAACGGTGGTAAAAATAACCGTGGACCATACCGCTTGGTTTTGCAAAAATATTTGTTTTGAAATCAGTGATTGCTGATCAAATAACACGTTGATAATTTTAACAGTGTGTAGAGTAGTGAGAGAACAGAATAAAAACTAAACAAAATAACGCATTACTGATGACGATACTCCGCTATCTATTTGACATACATATTGTCCTAGAAATTGTCCGAACACTTTCAAAACTATTCTCATAAAAGAAATTGAATGTTCTGAAACCATTAACTCGCTTTACGGTTTTATTCGATGTCATCAGGATCAATCTGAAATTATTCTCTTTAATTCCCTAGCGGATTGTTACAAGAATAGGATGGATCCTCATATCTATTTAAAACAGCTCCATTGTGGTTCACATTTTAACCCCGCAGGATTGCACTGAAAGCTTTTTTAACTATAATAATTTGATCGTATAATAAGATAGAAAAAAGGCTATATATGATGAAAGTGCAACATTTCAATTTATTTTAAACCAGAAAAGTAGCAAATAAGAAGAAGAGAGACATAGAGAGAGAGAGATTAACGTAAATGTTTACTTCTTGGTTGTGCGATTGAATTTTGTTTTAAAATTCTTGCTTCTGATTCTTTAGCTCGTTTACATGATATCACTATAAATTTTTTGTTCTCTATTCCAAATCGAATATAACAATCATCTTCATTATTTGAAATTTGATCAATTAATTCTGCTAGATGTTTAATATTTTGAATTTTAATACCATTGATAGTTTCCAATACAGAATTTGCAAAATCGGATGATATTCCATGATTAACATCATCAACAAGTATTTGATTAATAATAACAATCTGTTGATTTAGTTCTTGTAAACGACTACGTAATGCCAAATTAACTAAATTTGTTGGAGCTTTTCGATGCCATTCACGTTTACCAAATTCATATAAATAAAATCGGGTTAATACTGTAAATACAATACCAGCATAAATTAAATATTCTGGATGTTTATCATGTGAATGTAATGGAACAAGTGTTTGATTATTATCCAATGGACTTGTTAATATTAATTCTTTACCTAGAAAACATAAGATATTTCAATGTAGATAGAAAATAGGGGAATTTTTCCGATGTCAATACTAGTCTCATTTTCATCCACATATTTGTTTCACAAATGAAAGAAACAGAATGGATTGATTTTGCCCAAAAAGTATGAAATGAGAATACTTTGAAAAGAAAACTTCAATAAAATATTGATGAAAAATTCTATATACTAAGAATTTGATGGTTCTTCTATCTTCACTAAGGATTTCATTCTTCGTATTTTTTGGACTACTTGCTCTTTGTAAAATTTATTGTCATAAATCCATTGATTTTAGAATAAAAACAAGCAGGAATTCTAAATGAATTTTTTTAAAACTGTTTTGCAATATCGAATGTAATTGCGGTGCTAAGAATTTCTGAATATGACAATTGTATCAAAGCAATACATTGTTTTGTCGATGATTTAGTTTTTTGTTCACTTATTTATTTCCACAGTCAGTCAGCATTCACACTTTTTTTTATATTAATCTATGAGTTTTCCTTCCAAATTGTTCATTCTTTTTGCGTGTAGTCTATCATAATAAAATCTGTTTGAGTTGAAAAAAGTTGCAAGAATATCCGAATGAGATGGCACTTTTAATAGGAATTTTTTTCTTTTACACACAGAAGTAACTGTAGGTATTGGTTACCATACTTGCAGGAACGAACAGCTCTATTTTGACCTCAAAATAGGCGACTTCTCTGGAGCGATACTAAGAAGAATCTTGAAGATTTAGTCGGTAGCTTATAGTCATTAGGTAAGCTTTGCCTGAAAGTTTCGTCGATATTGCGCTTTACGGATACTGAGAGGTATTTCTGACAGAGAGGACCTTAAGCTTCGCGCATCGTATACACTTTCAATACGCATGCAAAATGTGAGGAAAAAATGTTCTATAAGTCGCATATACCATGGAAGAAATAAAATACTGATATCTGATTTCGATTTCTTTGCATTTATTCATATGGTCATATTCCATTGAAGGTATGTATCATTCATACGCAACCATGAGCGTGGATAACCCAAAAAGTTTGTTGTCAGAGAAGGATGGGAGTGGAAAAACATTTTGTCAATGTAAACTACTTTATTGCAAGTACAGATATCTTTAAGGCCTCGAAAAGTTATCTTAATCTAATAACGAAGCTTCTCCAATATCTCTAAGGTTTTACAGAAATCTATGCTATCTAGTAAAGTCAGAAGGTGTTCGATGAGAAGATCATGAGAAAACATCTAGCATGATCAAAACATAGATTTTCATCTGAACATGGCCCTCACATTTCCCGTCAAAGATTACATATAATAAAACAGGCTTATGACCTCTGCAAAATTTTTTGTGATAAGCATAATAACAAAGCGATTCACAAAAAGATCTGTTCACTTATTTTCCTGATGTTAATCCTAAATCTTAACAGACGGTATCAAATTATATGCATCCATCGAAAGAGCATACTTCTAGAATATATTGACTTCTTCGAATCGACGTTAAAGTCAGTAAAAAATTAAAAATTCAAATTTTTGAGCATTGAATAGCGTAGAATTTTTTCATAAAACAAAATCGAACTTCGTGACTTAAGATAAAAGAGTTAGTAATGAAAATTGGTGAAATGAACAATTATCTGTAAAATAGAGTATTTTTGAGCTCAAGAAGATTTTCAAAAGTTCTTTCGATAGTGGAGAGCAAAAAAGAAACATCTTCAAAAATTTTCATGGACTTGGAACATTCTGGAAATCTCGATTAGTGGTGAGTACGACTGCAACTTGGAAACTTTAGGCCATTGTCTAAGGATTGGAAACACAGTTCCGCAGAAATAGTAAAAAGCTGTGCTGTGCAGATTACGAACTTTTATTTCTCGGAATATTATCTCAAGGGCCAGTGGTCAGTTTTTGACGATTCCGACCTTCTGCCTTCGACGACTCTAGAAGCGTCCGTAAAACTTTCGGATATGTTTCATATTTTCTCGATGGAAAAGCTTTCAAAAATATTTTGGATATTTTTAAGCTTGATTTTCTATTTTTTCGTTAGTCAATTTTAAAAAATTGCTTATCTCAGCTGAAAATTTAACGAAATCATAGATTGGCTTTTATTTGTCTACATTTACTAGCAGAAACCTAAGTAGAGAAAGAGACGAATGCTCATTCATTGCTCAACGTTTTTCTTATATTCTGTTTCCTTTGTTGAACAAACTATCACACTCTTAATTCTAATGATTATTTTGATAATTAAAGAGCGATTTTTTTAGCGATCTGTTTCTTTTGGATATATAAAAGTGTATTTTTTATCTTTCTTACCTTGTCTTATAATTGTAAATGTAACTGTATCATCAACAAATTTTAATTTTTCTAAATATCGAAAATCAAGTCTTTCACCACGACGAAAATAGATTGTACCATCATCGGCAATCGGTACATTATCAATAGCTGTAATAACATCATCTTCTTTCAACACTTGACTAAGAACACATGCTTGTTCAACCGATGTTACTAAGATACCATGTTGATCATCATTCAGTTTTAAATATTCGCGATATGATGTATTTTCCATTGGTTGATAGTAAAATCTCATTATGGGAAATGCTGTATATTTATTATGCCGTTCAATATCATCTAATACATGCTTGATTACAGATACAGGTACAATGTAGCCAATTGATTGAGCTTGAATTTGTCCTTGAAATGACATACCAACAACATGTTTACCTGAACAATAAATTCAAAGAAAAACAATTCAAGACGCTTGTCATAATAAACGGTTAGGATCTTAACTAGCAGACATAATTGTTAAAATACTGGAAAAAAAAGCATCATGTTTATGTTCGATTTTTGTGTCGAATAAACTACAGAATAAAGTCGGAAGAAACAGAGTTTTCGGTTTTCTACTAAGATAAAACGATAGTTTGAAAAGACGTATTTAAGTTTTTGAGATGAAGTGTAGAAAAAGGCACAGAGTCAGGGCTCCAGTATGCAATATAAGAAACTTTTGTACATATATGTCATATCGAAGTTAACGTATTTAATGACGTTGTAACTTCGATGCTCCATCTCATCGAACACATAACTTCCAAGTGAACTGTTGAAGTTGTTCTGATTCAGCGACGTAGTCAGCATTTGACTAAGGACAGGCTATTGCTTAGCTCTTAAAAATTTGATTTTCTTCATTTCGTAGTATAACAAAATATTTTGATTGAAATCGAAAATAAAACTACTACATAAGAATCATTTTACTATTTTCTTTGACCGAAGAAAAGCTTTGGGCCACTCCTTACTGAAACCCTAACTATGTCGCTGTTTTGATTAAGTTAAACAGTAAATATATGATTAATTGGATGACATTAACGAAATTTATAGTTAATCTTTTACCAAAAAGTGTTATGTTGATGAACTATAAATGAAGTCTGTAAACTAATTAAGAAAACTAAGACAACTTTTGAACCTGAAACTGTGTGATTGTATGTAGTTCTCATTTTTTTTCTACATAACTTACACATTAAAATTTTCTGAAAGCAAACTATAAATTAATTCGTCAAAATTGTTTTTTTTTTCGTACCTTGAATAGCTGGTCCACCACTGTTACCAGGATTAATTGCAGCATCTATTTGTATTGTTAACAAAAATTCAAGTGAATGCGAATAAGTTGACATAACAACTCTTGAAACAACACCTTTTGTTACTGATAAATTATCACCACCTATAAATAAATGTAAATAAGATTAGCATAGAAAAACAACAAGCATTTCCTTTTACCTATTGGAAATCCAACAATTGTTATTGATTCTTGTAATCTAGGTATATCATTACTAAGTGTTAATGGTTCTAATCTATTCCAAAAGTTATTATCATCAACAGTCATAATAGCTAAATCACATTCATGTGCCATGTATAATATATGTGCTGGATATTTTTTCGCATCACCATGTTTTCGAATACGAATACTTGACGCATTTGCAACGGCATGAGCATTTGATAGAATCCATCGATTATTTATTATAAAGCCAGATGAGGCCTTAGGAACTTGACGTTTCATTTGCCTAAACATAACAAAAGCAATGGTGTCTGTAAATTTCATTTTGGAACGCGGCTTTTATGTAAAAAAAAACAGCTTTTTCTTTAAAAATTTTTAGATTAGTTGAAATGTAGATCAATATTTTCGATTTGTACGAATGAGAAATGTTTTTTCGTTTGGAGCGCAGTTTTTTTTCTCTCTAGTCAATGAACAAAAACGAATCTACTGTTAAACATAGAATTAGTGCAGGCAATATTCTATAGAACATAGGAATGATAGGACTTCGGATTGAATTTTGACCCAATTCGATTCGTGAACTATCTTACCAAGGTAAATAAAAATTGCATGGTATTGAGGTGCAAAAGACCTTGACAACACTGTTTAATACTAATTCCAATGATTCAATGGCATCAGGATTGGTTTCTGTTTCTAGTAAAGAATGAACAGTTTTGGTTGTTAATTGTTGCTTTTGTAATGGTGCTGGCTGTTGTTGTTCTGCTTCCACTCCATCACCGAAAACCAATTGATCTCGAATTTCATCTATCAATGAAACTGGATCATCTTCGAGTTGAATATTATCTTCCATAATAGTTCTTTAATCAACTATCGATCTAGAATAAACAAGATCGTATCAACATACCTTATTCAATTTTTCTGTATATTTCGAAAACAGAATAAGCTACACTATACTTATATATGTGACAAGATTCAAATGAAAAACAAAGTAGACCTAGATATGAAGCAAAGATAGGAAATAGTAGAAAAAATATTTACAATTATATTCTTTCTTAGCGAACTAGAAGAAAAAGAGAACGTGAAAAAAAAAGACGTCTCTATTTTTCGCTTTCTGTTCTATGTATATACAGTCCTCGACAAAATTTTTCGGACGATCTTTATTCAGACGTACCGTCGTCATCTAAACTAAACTCTCAAAAGGTAAGTCGTACTTGAACTGGATCCATCACAATCTGAAGTTATCACACTTTTTTGGACGAAATATTTCGAACGATCACTCGAGCTAATTTTTTTCTTCTCTGAAAAAGTCACACGAGAGTAGAATCTATATGAGCCCAGAGAAGGAAGTGTGCGCCTACATTTTGGTAATTGGTACTTTTGAAAAGAAAGTGTAATATAGATTAAGATGGCTATGCTTTTGGTCAAAATGACATGTTAGCCATATGAACTCTTTGTCGGCATTTTTGAGTGAAATGTGTTTTTAAAATATAGTATTGGAAAGAACGTCAGTAAGTGCGTAAATCAGCATATCAATAGTAGTTTCGTAGATGTATAATGGAGAACTTTTCATGTACGTTTCGTGATATATGTCCATTGAAGGTTATCTTGTTACAATGATTGGACTTTTCTTTTATCCCCAAAACCATACAATCCTTGCAGAATGTTGATCCCTGAAGAAAAGAGAACATCCGTATTAGACTCTTTGCTATCGGTGCTGCGATTTTATTGTTATCCACCGTATAACATAAATGGAGATCCAGCATCATAGGAACCATTCGTTCTAATCCTCAACATCGTTCTAAGACCATTACTGAATAGCTTGAGTCTAACAATACTAACACTTTACCCTAACTCTCATATAGTTCAGACCTAAATCCGATCGAGTATCTCTGGATGTCCATTAATAGTTCATTATGGAAGAGTACACCAAAAACGATATAATTGCTACGCTAATAAAGTCTCTACGAGATCAACCGAATGCGTGTGTTAAAAGCAAAAGATATCCTATGATATATTAAACATCTTACTTTCATCGTTAACATCGTCCAAAAGCATTGACATTTTTTCGAAGCCATGTCGCAAAAAAAAAAGATAGATGTTCTCTTTTCTTCAGGGATCATCATTCTGCATGGATTGTATGGTTTTGGGAATAAAAAGAAAGTCGAATCATTGTAACAAGATAACCTTCAATAGACATATATCACGAAACGTACATGAAAAGTCCTCCATATACATCTACGGAACTGGTATGAATATGCTGAGTTACACAGTTACTCACGCTCTTCCAAATACTATATTTTAAAAACACATTTCACTCAAAAATGCCCAGATAAATAGTTCACATGACTAACATGTCATTTTGACCAAAAGCATAGCCATCTTAATCTATATTACACTTTCTTTTCAAAAGTACCAATTACCATAATGTAGGCACATACGTCCTTCTCTATGCCCATATGGATTCTACTCTCTTATGACTTTTGCAGAGAAGAAAAAAATTTGCTCGAGTGATCGTCTGAAACATTTCGTCCAAAAAAGTGTGACAACTTCAGATTGTGATGGATCCAGTTCAAGTACGACTTACCTTTTGAGAGTTGAGTTTAGATGACGATGGTACTTTTGAATAAAGACCGTCCGATAAAAAGTCACTTGATGAAGGAATGACACTTAAAACAAAATCGTTCGAAAAATTTTGCCCAGAACTAATAATGACGTAAAATGGTTAAGCTGGTGTTCGTAGAAATGTTTTTCTATGGTTGTTCAAATTATGCATTTTCTCTTCTCACAGCTGCTTGTAGACTTAAATTTCGTTTTTTGATAATATATGCACTTGTACTTTTCGATCGTTCTCTGAGATTCATGTTAAATTCTCTTCTTTTCTCTCTTTTTTTGCACAGCATCGAATGACTGTGGAATTTGTGAAAAATAAGTAACTTACTACTACTTGACCAGATAAAATCCGCATTCATTCGTTGCTCATAAAAAGAATACTTGAAAAAAGGGGAACAAAAGATGCTAACCAGAGTCTCAGCCAATAAAACATGTAGAAGAATAACTGAAAAGTTTCAGAAAACATATCGGAGAAGACGAAGCTTGAATCGAAAAGAAGAACGCTGAATGAAATTAGTTGAAAACAGTTAAGATACAAGAAAAGTGATCATTGACATATCATTTAAGTGAAGAAAAAAAACTTAACCGAAACTGATATGACGACTGTCGATGATCTCGTACTCATTAAGTTCAGGACAGCGAGAATTTCTCTGCAACGAAACTATGACAATATGAGAGAAACATAAAAAATAGAAAGATCTAGTCTAGGAAAAAAACCCTACTGACAATATTGACTTTCTAAAAATGATAATATCAAGATGACAGACAACCTACAATATGAAATATATACTACCATCTGATGAAAGTAAGGATGCAGAGTGTAACGATCGTTTTCGGCTTCGTGCTCTTCATTACTTCATTCGATTCAATATACATTTCCTCTTCTTCACTCGCTTATCTTCTATCAGAGAAACGAAGAGAGAGAGAGAGAGAGAGAAAAATGCAATGTGGTTGTTTACAGAGAGTATACAAGAAAAATTGACAACATGGACGGAAAGGTCAAAGGTCAGATAGCCGTTATGTCATTCATTGTGCTCGAATAAATGGAAAGAGAGAAAACGAAAATAACGAAAATAACATTGACAACGAGTGAATATGTGTAAGAAAAAGTCAAGCTTTTCCAATTCATTCAACAAGAGCACCACGATCATGCAAGGCAAGCATAACGAAAATAGACAAACACAGAAAAGAAACAATGTGTAAAATACATTGTGTTCTATGATGGTTGATTGATTTATTGAGAGAAGAGGCGACAAAAAAAAATCTTGTGTAAAAAAACATTTTTCAAAACTCAGATTTTTCAGTCATGAATACTTGTGAAATTCCTAAGATTTATTATTACGTAGATTTCCCATTGCAGGTTGTGATAAAGTTAGCGATATACTGCTCTTTCAACTTTGTCACGAATAATGCAAGTAGCTTCATCGTGCTTCACATTTTAATTCTATAAACATTATGCTGAAAACAATTTTACTCACTAGAAAAAAAATAAAACGATCTTGTTTTTTTTTATCCAACTTTTATGCAAAAACTGTTTCATTTGAAAAAGTATCAATTAATTCAAATAGAACTGAAAGAAATGCAATGTTGTTGCATTCGATCTCGAAAAACTCTGAATAGGTTGTCGTTAAAAGTCGTGATGCTGAACATAACTGTGTCTAACAGAAGTGCTTCACAAAACAAATACTATAAAAACCAGTAGCCACCATTCAGAGATTGCAAATTCAACAGCGATAAAGATGAAATTCAAGATAATCTGCAATGAGATTAGTTCTCAACACTGAATTACACACCCCTAATGACGGGATTCCGAAGATTGAAACGTACCATATTGATATGAATGCTTCAAACACTGAATTTCACTTGATTTCCTTGAATGCTATGAATTTTGGATTTTTAGATGATGGGTATTTCACCTTAGAGTTGCTTTCGCGATGAATCAAATTCAACGATGATGTTAATGAAGTTGGTTTTCAGTGAGATCTTCACTGATAAAATTCATTCTCCTATGTTCATTAGAAATTTGAACTCAATTCAAAAACAAATTATCCTTGAAAATCAGCATAGACAGGTGAAATTCATTCTTGAATATGTCATTCATGATTATGCACTCGATAAATCTAAGACATAGCCTACAATCAATGTTGAATATTAATGGATGTGGTCAAACGACAGCGAACTAATCCTTGTTCATTTTCTTCAATCAGGAAGATGTTAACACATCAGCAAAGAACCATGAAAATATTTTTTTATTTTCATTTTTTCCTAATCTCGATGCATCTTTCTTTCTCTTGTTTTATTGATTCAAATTTTCATTCTCTATCGATCGTTTAGTTGAGAAACAGAGGCAATAACTGTTCAAAGCTGTGATTTTCTAGAAAACTTGGCTCTACAATCTTACCATTCTCCTGATGAACGATCAGAAAAAATTCCAATCATATACAATTGTTTGCAAAAGTACTTGTACAAAAATGAGAAAAGTGTGGGTGTGTGTATGCGTGTGCGCCTGCCCTTTATTCACACCCACACTCAAATCTAACAGACGTTGATCGATGTATTTATTTGATTCGATGTACCCTATTCGGTGGTCTGGAATCTAGTTGTTCGTGCGATGGAAGCAACTGCATGGAATTAATGCAATATGTCTGTCATAAAGATGCTTTAGATTCATATCCATATAGAGGAATTATTCATCCATGGTTACATCATTTGTATTAGTGGAATCGAACGTGGTCAGATACAACTCCAAACCTGTTGATCATAAATGGAGGCATCAAATATCCAGGACACTGCATCTGAAACCTACCAAACACCATATCGTTACTGAAATACAATGAACATATTGTGTTCTCTCATCAAATTGAAGCCCTATAATGTCATTGAAATTCATCTTATGTATCAAAAGAGAAAGAGTCGACTGTTCAGGGTGTGTGTGGCTGCGAGATGTGGGCGTCAGCATGCAGTGTGCGTGTGGTTATTCGCTTCTACTAATCCCACACCCACACCCTGATAATGAATTAGAATACTTGCATGATTGATGTGATTTATCGCTTGCACAAATTCATTGACGTTGATCTCTATAAACATTTTTTTCAAGCATTACGTACAAAGCTTACATCGACATTTGATTACATGAATTATGACAAAATTCGACCGGCACAACATCAAAAACATACAAGAAACTTTTCTTTCAATATACTACTTATATAACAATATTCTTAATTAATAAAGAATGTTGATTTTTAATAAACAAAAATAAGAAGAATTGTTCTTCTGAGGATTATTTTTCTTGAGGGTGTAGATTAGGGGTGTCAATTTCTTGTTCCGTTCTTGAAAACCCGAAACCCTAAGTGGATTCCATTCTTGGGAAGTCGGAACACCCTCCCATAGGGTTCTCGTTCCATGAAACTCTGGATCCATGTCAAATTTTTACAAGAATGACAGTAGGATAAAGTGTATACAATCCATTGTGCTCAAAAAGGCATAGAAACAAATTTTTCAAAAGGGTTCTGTTCCCAAGGAACGGAGCAGCAGACACGCCTATTGTGGGTCTGGGTGTGTATGCTAATGAGCACAACATCTCTACTCGCATCAACATCCACGTCCACCCACACACCCAGCAAATGAGTAAATGGATGCTACTACTATCGATTTCAATGACCAATGCACTCGGTTGTAAGTTGAATAACTCTGGATAGGAAGTAGCTAGAGATCTGAAATGTTCATTATTAGAAAGATTATGAATTTTTTCATATAATGTTTTGGAAAATTTGATTGGTCAACAATTGTCCAATCAGGTGAGTTTTCGCTTGACATTTTGAGTACTGAAAATCAGTTAATGCAGTAAAAGACGAAGTATGTGAAATATTTTATTTCAATAAAATACAACAAAAATATGTATTAATATATGTGTATGTGTATGTATATGTAATATGTAGAATTTTCGATCTGTATTCAGTTGGACACAAGCTGGCAGGTAGATCATCATCAGTACTCATTTTGAAGTTAATTTCAATCATGATTAACCTAAAACATTGTAAGATAAGCAAATATATCATAATAATTAAATAAATACATCATAATAAGTAGATATATCATAATAATTAATTAAATATATCATAATCATAATCAATCACAACCAGAGTATTGTAAATCCAATACATCGATAACAGGTAAATCATAACGAATAAATCATAATCAATAATGAATAATAAATAAAATAAAATAAAAAGAATTATGAAACTCAAGTTATTTTAACTGCAATTGAAATAAGTCATAGAATGTTAAAGAGTTAACTTGAGAAGACAATGAGATCTTTTTCATATAATCAAATGAAAATTAGTTAATGCAGTAAAAGACGAAGTATATGAAATATTTTATTTCAATAAAATACAACGAGAATATGTACTAATATATGTCTATTATTTATTATTCATTATTGATTATGATGTATTCGTTATGATTTACCTGTTATCGATGTATTGGATTTGAAATACTCTGGTTATGATTTATTATGATTATGATATATTTAATTAATTATTATGATATATCTACTTATTATGATATATTTAATTGTTATGATGAGGGCGTGGCAAATCTCAAACTGTTACCAGTTTTGGTTGAATCCCTTAGTGTGTGATATAATTGTAAAAATAAGTTATTCAGTTTTTGATAAGCCGAAAACTATGATCTTACCTCATAGATCAGATGTTTAATGTTGTATGAAAGTTTTCAGTTTCAATACATAACAATGTAATTCAACTCATTTATCTATCTATATGTATGAAAATTCAGCAGATAACCAGATATCAGATATTTACTTTTATATGAAAGTTTTCAATTTCAATGCATCCTAAAGTAAATCAACCCATTTATCTATCTATATGTATAAAAATTCAGCAGATAACCAGATATCAGATATTTACTTTTATATGAAAGTTTTCAGTTTCAATACATAACAATGTAAATCAATTCATTTATCTATCTATATGTATAAAAATTCAGCAGATAACCAGATATCAGATATTTACTTTTATTTGAAAGTTTTCAGTTTCAATACATAACAATGTAAATCAATTCATTTATCTATCTATATGTATAAAACTTCAGCAGATAACCAGATATCAGATATTTACTTTTATATGAAAGTTTTCAGTTTCAATACATAACAATGTAAATCAATTCATTTATCTATCTATATGTATGAAAATTGAGCAAAGTACTATCAATGATGGTTGTATGGCTGATAGCATTTGAATTTTATCTGCTATATTGTATAGAACTTGTTTCGATACGTAATGCATTTATCTGTAATCTATGTAGTTGAAAACCCATGAGATTTTTATTAAAGTTTAACATCCAGTGACTGTTAGTAAAAATGTTGATCTGAAGATGCACTGATTTCATCGCAAAGAAAAAGTTTTGATGAATACTGATGTTACTTATGTCGCTGAGTCGTTGTGATAGTTGTATGTATTTTAGTTTTCAATAATGAATTACAGCTACAAATTACAAAGAGAATTAAAGGAAATTTCAATTGCATGCAGGTATATATAATTGAAAGACTTCACTTTGTGATTTATGTGATCGGTTCATCAGGCATCCATCGCATGTATTTAAAGTATAATTGATTAAAGACAGATTACAATGAAAATAATTTAATCGTATATCTCCGAAGATGTGCATACAAACATATGATGTTTTGTCTTTTATTTAAATATGAATGCGATTAAATCGGATCGATTCAAAAACAGTATGGGTGACTGAACGATCACGTTGGATCATCTTCATGTGAATTTGTGTTGGTATTCATATATAAAATGAAAAAAGAAATAGAACAACGAATCGAATCAGCATTTGTTAATGTAAATTTAGATCTTCAAAAATTAAAAAGTTTTAATGTTCTTCGAATCGTATTTCGGCGTATTGATGATATATCTTCTTTTCTTGGTTATAAAAGATGTGAAGAAGAAAACAATTAGAAACATCTGAAGAGGGGTTTAGTGAAAAGAGAAGAAAACGAAAACACCACAGAGGATATATATCAGTTGATTAAGTGCATATAAATGGAAAGAAAGAAAGAAAATGTGAACCATATATAGATATCATCTGATATCATCTGATCGAGGACATATAGAAGACAGAGAACAGAGAAAACACGAGAACAACATATGAAAATCAGCTGATCAAGGGTATATTATAATATATCTCTGTGTTTTGCAATAGATATCACTTCTTATATTTTCTTTATTTATATAATAAAATAGATGATGATCTCTAAAAGTATTCACTATATGATATATGCCCTTTGTGTTTATTTCTATTTAAAACGATTTTGTATTAATTCTAACTATGAACAGTAGAAAAATTAACGCTTAACGTCAAAGTCAAGTAGGTGTTGATGAAGTATTGGAAGAGCTAAGTAAATAAAATACAACTAGTTGTAATATATTCAGAGAGAATAATTCTTTTCTAATGTTTTCTGCTTACGATAACGATGTTCGCATCGTTTATCAATGAAAAATATTTCTTTTTTATGTTAAGATTATATATACACGTACTCATCCTATTTTTTAAATTCAATATGTCAAAATGCTCTTCTATTTTCGATGACAAATCAATTTCTGAAATGATTTTAACAAATATATCATTAGCAGCTGATATGAACATCGAAATGTGCGATATTTTGAAACCACAACAAATGCAATTATTACAAACTTACAAAAATATGTATAACTATGAAACATCTTTGTCTTTCTTCCTATCATTAGGCATGATGTCTCACTTCGCACAAGGTTCTTATTATACCAATTACAGTTCTTCTGATCCATGCCCTGTCCAATTATATTTGTGGCTGTTGGGACCTAGCGGTATGTTTAGATAATATGCGACAGAAAAATTACTAGGAAATATCGGATTGAATTTATTGAAGATTTCTTTAAACACTTATTCTTTTATTCAAAAAGAAAAGTGTACAAGTTTATATAAGTATCTTACATACTTGGTAGTGCAGGATATAGGAATAGATTATAACTGAAGGAAGAAAATAAAATATAAATGAATAACGATGCAGATATGTCGTTATTATTTTGAGTATTGACTCATGTGAATTGTTCATTTTTTATTTCGAAAACTTCTACTGAGATTTTTATTTTGATGTGTAAAATATGAAAATATTGATTCAGGGATGATTTGTTTCTCCTTGAAATATAATAATCAATATGTTAGTGCTCAATTGTTTTTCTTCAAAGTAAATTGCGTAATAACTAAAGCACCTCACATCAGGTTCACTTACATTTATGACTATGACATTTTGAAATTGATCATCTTGCACAGAATTTTTTATTGTTGTATATTGTTTTTGCTTTTTTTCTTACTCTTTGATTTTGAAGGAAGTGGTAAAACTAATGCGTTTAAGCAAGTGCATAAAGCAATCAGCAAAACAGAAAAGCTTTTTCCACTTACATATTTGAAACCGGTTGTTGTAAATGGTAAAGAAACGGAAACAAATATGTCATCAATTGTAACACTCAGCAATCATATTGGGCTACGTCATCATTTGTCGTCTAATAATAAGATATTGTTGAATGACGACGCTGATCTTCTCGTCGAGCAATACGGGCTCTACAATGTTAATGATCCTACTAAGGAGCATGAAAGAAACTTACTGTTGGTTGGACATGACGGGTAATATGAATAAGGACATCATATATATTGATTGCATAATTTTTATTGTTAGATTTACTAACTCATCCAGAACAACTGGAACAACAATGATTCAAATTGAAGATAAACGTTTAACTATTCTTATTGCCACAACAGGTGGTAAATTAATGAAAAATATAAAGAATTGGTTAAATTTGACCGGTTTTGATGGATCTCATAATAGGTTTTTTTATATGTGCATACCTAAGCTTTTCTGTTCACGACCCCAACAGTAAAGATACAATGGTATGATCAAACATAATTGATATATGGTATTTTAATTTTAGTTTTCAAATCAATAACGATCTGAGAAAAAGTCCATCTTTTACTCATTTATGTGTGATCTCGCATCTTTTTGGGTCGGTTAGATATGTGTTTGAGATGTCGGAAGTGGAACGAATGAAATTTTCCGGTGGTAAGAAAGACATTAAATTGATAAGACATTTTTCAGTTTTAATTTCATTATCATAGTAATATCTGATCAATTACCACCATCACAGAATAATGAAGATCAAACACAACCACCTAGTTCCGCCATGTTTACTCTCTGGAATCTCATTGCTGATTTAGTTGATACTCAGAATTTGAAAGAAGATCAACAGCAGCAAATCATGGACTTCTATGCCAAAGCGCGAACAATGGTTCCTCGTTTGGTTTGCTTAGTTCAATTATTTTTAAACTGTATGCAAATACTTGAGCAGGTGAAAGATTTTGTCGTTTTTAGTGAAGGTGACAATTCCAATTCCTTCATTAATGAAAATTTTATAAGAAATGTAGAAGCTATTATTAAAAAAGATTACTATAAGTATGATAAAACTTACCTGACGAGCATTGAAAGTGATAAAGAAGTAACAGATCCAATGATTATTGTCAACAAAGATGCAGTATTAATTGGATGGCAATTGTATGAATATTATCTCCGAATTGCTACCAAATTATTTACGATTAATTACACTTTTCGAACTAAGTCGATGCCATTACCATCTTCCGTTTTAAATCGACAAAAATCACTGAAACAATTGATCATGTACTTCGACTTTAACATTTTTCCGACATCAGCAATAAGTGTAAAGCACCCTGTCACTGGCGAAACGTATGTCAAAAAATTCTTGATTTGAAGTGATTAATTAAAATCTATAACGTTTCTTTGTTTAGTGGAATAATAAAAAATCGACCAGCGTTGGGAGAACGTGCAATTAACGAGCTAATGCAAGATAATTTATTGAAATATAATTACTTTTTGACCAATGCTCGCGGATATAACGTAAAAGCTTATATGAAAATACCACCACCATCAGTGAATGATCCAACGCGAGAAGAATTTGTTGCTAAGATGTTAAAACATGACATAAATATTGATGAATATTGTGCAATATATGAAAAGTGTTCCATTCCATTGAATCATAATCTTTCCACATTGGCATTAAGAATCTTTGCAAGTAGTTCTTGTTTAGTTAATCAATATGCAAAGTATCGAGGTGTATTGAACAATACAATACAACAACATGTTGCTAATTCAGTTATTCGTGAAACCGATACTGGGTGTTTTATTATCCAAAATCAGGATGCATTTACTGTTCAGTTCCATGATATTGAAAATTGGGTTGTGGTTACATGTGTAGAAAGAACAAATAATCCAGGTCAACCAACTACAACGATCTTTCATGCACCACCATTCAAAGGACCAAATCAAACTACAACACCAGCTGAAGTTAACACGTTCCCAGATATCGTTGAAGAGAGTTCTGTGACACAGCATCAATATTGCATTGAAGTATTGAGTAATCAACAAAATATAAACATAACTCGTAAGCACTAATATTTAATATACCAATTTTATTACGTTGTTTTATTGTTCACATTAGAGATATCTCCACCTGAACATAATAATTCTTTCGAAAGTATTCATAATTTATCAGCAATGTCGTGTGAACAAATTGATAATGTTGAACATAATAGTTCACATATACTTGTACAACCAACAGTTAGAGAAAGTTTGTCTTTTACCTTTGTTTTTATATGAGAGATCGTCTCTTTTTTTTATTGTGTTTAGTAACAAATATTTGTGAAGATAGACATGAGCTTGCGGTGAAAAAAGCTATGAAAAATATAATGTCTTGGAAATCTGTCATATTTACAAAAACTGATTTTAGTCAAATTTGTAACAAATCAAGTGTCAGACAAGATGCAGTAGAACGCTTAATTAATTCAAAGCTACTCACGCATGGAGATAATTATTGGATAGAGCCAAGTCGTTCAAAAAAAGTGCCAAAGAAAAACGATAAACGTATACTGAGAGAAGGATGGATCAAGTAAAATATTTTGTAAAAATCTTGATTATTTACCGTAGGCATTTTTTTTTAAATAGAAGTGGTCCGTTGTTCAATACAGATGCAGCTAAACTTGAATTCATCCAATTATTACAAAAAGAGGTTAATACGCATGTTTTCCATTTTCAGACTGTCTGTATTTGATAATAATATTCACCTTAATTTTGCAGGTTAATCTTACATATGAAGATTATCTCAAATGCTTTTATCCTCAACAGCAAGAAAACGTTTTCACAGTTAATAATTGGACTTTGTCAGACGAGTTTATTGAAAAGATGGAATCAAATTTCTTCTATAAAGAACACGTACGATGGAATGAGAAACAATTTCGACCATTTGTTATGACAGTTGATGAGATAAACGTCGAAAGTGAAGCATCAACATCAATTCCACAATCTTCACATCTGAAAAATTATGAAAAAAAGACAACAAATAACAATACACAAAATATTGAAAAACAAATGTCACATGATGAGGAAGAAGTAGTACATACTCAATCACAACCTGTTGGTAGAAAAAGAAAAGCCGAAACTGATGAAAATTATGGTGAACACCAGCAAACACGAACACAGACTAGAAAATTAAGAAGAAACTAATTGATTTCACATCGATTCTAGTTTAATTTGACAGAAATAACACAATTTTCTTATTGAATTCTACCTTCTTTATATAGTTCAAGTTTAAACGTTTTTTACTTACCCTTTTTACATGCATTTTTTAGCAGTTTTTTATCATTAAAACGAAAGAAGGAAGCTGTATTAGAAATCAATATTTGAAAATAAGATTTTTTTTAAACATATTTTATTCGTCTTTCCAGATATTGAACCAAATGAATTATTATAACAATTCTTCGTCATCACTAACATCGGTGGAACTTAGTGATACAGAACATACTTTAATATTAATGACACGTTCAATGGGTTTAAATGAAATATTTTATATGATGATGTTGAACAATATTTTTCCAAGGGAACTGCAAAATAGATATGATCATATTCTGAATATAATTAACTTACATTATCAGAAGTCGTATGAAATTCACGTGATAAGATCAATGATTGAATTCATCTCTATCAATCCAACATACAACAATATGTTTCAACAACAATCAGTTCATGAGATGATTCAAAAGTATCAAAACGATAGAGTTGCTGAATCCAATGGTGCATGTGAACTATATCTGAAACCATATACGAATGAATGTATAGTATGTAAGAAACAACTAAAATTAGTTTTTTCTCATCGTTCAAAGACGGTCTTGTCATTAACACGTAATTATAAAGCACGTATGTTATAATTCCGTGCTAGTCAAGAATAATTGAATTTCTTTTTTCTTTATAGTTGTTGGCACTTGTTTTTGTGATGCTTGTGATGTGGAAATTTTTCCTAATTTTTACACAAGAAATAAAATGAAATTTATCACCAATGAGTCAATTAAAAATAATCGATTTATTTACCTAAATGGAAATCAAATTTTTGATCAAAATTTATTACTTGATTTTGACCACCATCTGGTCAAAAATACTACGTCATTTGATGGATACACAAGTGCCTATAATTCAAAAATAGCAATAGTTAGAGAAAGAGAAGATAAACAACTTACAAATACAAAAAGTATTAATTGTGGCACGTAAGATAAGTCATTCATATTGCATCTTTTCAAAATTTATCGCTGATCTTTTTAGAACTCTTTTGGACGAAAAACTTTTCCAGATGACTTGGTTAATTATTAATATAGCAAAGTTCACTTTCATGACAACAAAGCAAAATGTTGTAGCTGTGCCAATATCTGTACGAGATGCACAAGAATGTAATGATTACTTTTTGGCAGTAAAACTGGATCTTTATAAACATTTCGTTGGCTTTTGGACACAACATCAACGATTCACAAAAAGGTGTGATCTAACGACATGCTCAAGAGTCTTTGTTGTTGATGGCCACCAAAAAGCAAATCGTTTAATCTGCCAATATAAGAATGTGTTTGATGATACAATACCTGAATTTGGACTGGTTCAAATGGGATGTTTATATTCTCCTTTAAGAAAAGGTAAATTTGCTTTCACTAACCTGTCAAATTGGCATGTATGTGTCAATGGAGATTGAAATAGTTGTTGAAGAAGTACACTTGTAAATATTTTCTGCTATAAGAGTTGAGGTAAAATTTTTGCATTAAATAAAATGAACATCCAGTGTTGTAACACAATTTTAGAGTCTAATGTAAAATTAAAAAGAGACGGCGAGAAGACTAATTGTCGGTTAATCACTCTTTTCTTAGGATATCGATATGTTGTCTTACTTTGTATTATTTTATTTTTCTCACGGTATTTTTATTTTCTTCTGGATATAAGTTTGGTTGTAAATTTATATCTTCGGAGTATAAATAATAATAATAGAAGTAATTGAAAACATTCAATACATACATATATATATGTCAGCGTCCAAACTGAGATTACGTCCACTCTCAGATTGGCCTAGGCGAATGTCGGATCCGAGATTGGACGCGTCCAATCTCGCATTCACGCAATTCAGTTCATTAAAATATCAATTACTTTTTAGGCAGACCTTGGATTCAAACTTTTTTTTTGAAATTATGTTCACACAATGCCGTTTTAAGTATTACAAGCATTTAGGAAGAAGCTAAATTTAGACTCAAAAATGTAATAAAAGTTTTTCACAAAAGTTGTTGTTCTCTAGAAATTTATTCATAACTCCTAAAATTTTATTCAAATCTGCCAAATGACAATTGTGCCAAACAAACTGGCATTGTGTGAACATAATTTCAAAAAAAAGTTTGAATCCAAGGTCTGTCTAAAAAGTAATTGATATTTTAATGAACTGAATTGCGTGAATCCGAGATTGGACGCGTCCAATCTCGGATCCGACATTCGCCTAGGCCAATCTGAGATTGGACGTAATCTCAGTTTGGACGCTGACATATATATATTTGTAAGAGAAAGGAAGAGAGAAAGAAAGATATATATATCGGAAAATATCGAACCGCACATAGGTCACGCGAAGGAGAACCGAAAAATGGGTGAGATTTTGTGCGAGTAGAGTGAAATCTGGTGATGCTAATGTACATTTATCGTATTTTCAGACAGATTGCATACCATTACTGTTTCTCTATTATTAATTAATCATTATCACATTCTATTGTTATAGCACCTAATATCGATCACAGATTTTGTCAACATCATCAACCATCTATGGTATCATCAGCTACAGTGCATGTTATAGATCAGGATCATAAAGAAATAAGCTTAGACAAGCAAGCATTAATTGAATATATTGATAAAGACGGTCGTTATGATGATGCTTTGTGCAACGTATTCAGATCGGGAACAAATAACAAATCAAAAATAAGTTCTTATGGTTTTTTAGCCACGTTCTTGAACTGTTCAGTTATAGTTGGGTTTACAGAACAGCCATGTTCTGAAGGAAGTAATTATAAAAGTTTCATATTGATCAGAATGAAGTATAACACAAAATTTTCTTTTATATTGATAATAGTGAGACGCGTCTTGCATCATATTTTAACAATATCACGATATGGTCCACTACCAACAGCTATGTGTTACGATTGTGCTTGTACATTGAAACTATTCGTAGAGAAGCACTTTAGTTCAGATAATTTAAAGTCAACAGAATTTACAGGATTTTTAACATCATTAACCATGACAATTGATCGTTTCCATGTGAAAAATCATAAGAGACTTATGTGTAAGACAGTTATGAGACCTGATGATCCATCTCATAAAGACATCTATAACTCAATTAATACACAAGTTGCCGAACAAATGTTTGCCTATATGTCAAAATTCAAAAACTCATTTAGAGGATACAGTTATCCTAAGTCCACGATTTTTTTTACAATATTATTTCACCTGAAAAATTGTATGACAACTGGTATAAGTTCATTTGAACAAGCAGTATGACAATTTCATCAATCTATGCTTCGTTATTTTATTTAGTTTTTGTTGAGTTCGTTTTTTATCATATGCGTTTTATACAGTTCTATTCGTTTTGAATTTTTCTATAAACATACTATTCAAACGACTGCACATATAAACATTTTTCCAAAGAACTTGTGTGTTATTTAAAATTTATTGAATCAGAGAAGGATGATAGTAAATATCTGATATCTGTTCATCTAGTTCGTTTAGTGCTATATATGACTAAATATCTGATATCTG
>CAJNOP010000293.1:39188-73371 GCA_905250075.1 Rotaria sp. Silwood1
TCGTTTAGTGCTATATATGACTAAATATCTGATATCTGATATCTGATATCTGATATCTGATATCTGATATCTAATATTATGAATCAATTTGAGAAGAATGGTGCTGCTTTTCCTATAACATCAACAATTTTCCAATATCTCAACATTACTAAATAGTTTATTAGAATTTCAAGTTTTGAAAGTTTTAACAGTTTGAAATTTGGAAAATTTTGATACTCAGTTCTTCAAAACTGGTAACAGTTTGAGATTTGCCACTCCATGGTTATGATATATTTAATTATTATGATTTATTTAATCTCAATGCTTATCTTACAATGTTTTAGGTTAATCATGATTGAAATTAACTTCAAAATGAGTACTGATGATGATCTACCTGCCAGCTTGTGTCCAACTGAATACAGATCGAAAATTCTACATATTACATATACATACACATACACATATATTAATACATATTTTTGTTGTATTTTATTGAAATAAAATATTTCACATACTTCGTCTTTTACTGCATTAACTGATTTTCATTTGATTATATGAAAAAGATCTCACTGTCTTCTCAAGTTAACTCTTTAACATTTTGAGTACTGCCTAGGGAAAATATTTCTCGATGGATTTTAAATTTTAATATGATCATTCGATAGAAAAAATTATTCGCTATCGATCTGCACAAGATTCAGCATTGTAGCTTGTTCTGATCAGGAGCTAGGAGTATTTTTCTGAGAGCCTCGATTTCGACTAGTTGATCTTGGATCAGTTCAAAGAACCCTTGAAACATACGTAATCGACCATTCTGAGTTGAGTGGTAATGTTTGTTTTTCGTTTCGAAGCGAATTAATCGCTAAATTAAATTTGTTTTTGAAATTCTAATACTGAGACGCTATGTAGCTCCATACGGCGTATTGAGTCGATATTTCAAAAAATTTTAATTTAGCGATTAATTCGCTTCAAAACAGAAAATAAACATTACCATTCAACTCAGTATGATCGATTACCTATGTTTCAAGGGTTCTTTGAACTGATCCAAGGTCAACTAGTCGAAATCGAGGCTCTCAGGAAAATACTCCTAGCTCCTGATCAGAACAAGCTACAATGCTGGATCTTGTGCAGATCGATAGCGAATAATTTTTTCTATCGAATGACCATATTAAAATTTAAAATCCATCAGGAAATATTTTCGCTAGGCAGTGCTCAAAATGTCAAGCGAAAACTCCTTGACCCCCACCCACGCCCTCAAGTTTTTAAAAAATGAAATTTAGATGAATTTTTTTTCTCTGAGACACACTCTCCAAACTTGTGTTGCACATAGGCGATACGCCATAGCAGCGAGGGGAAGCAATTGCCTCCACTAAAAAAACTTTGGGGTAGCCATAAAAAGTTATTGCTTCCCCTAACTACCTGCATTTTATAGATAATTGAAGTGTAACTTTACTACTTATATAGATTTGAGCGACACACTGGCAAAATAATATGTACAGTTGCTTGTTCTAGGAAAATTTAGAGAAGCGATAAGAAGTTATTGCTTCCCGAAAAACCTTGACGTTGCACCGTTCATGGTGTTGTATTTTTCTCAAAATCGACTTTTCACACAATAAACGACATGATAGCCTCTCGTGACTTCCCTTTAAGTTCGTGTGACTGATCTGGAGCTGTCACCATTGATACTTGATAGTATTCTCCAGAGATAAAATCGAGCGTTTTTGTTTCTAACTATTTCATTCGGAATTATAGGGTCTCGAAATGCAGAGCTCTGATCTTGCCGCAGGATCTTCCTGTATTCATTAAAAAAATAAACAGAAAATGAGATTTTTTGAAAAAGACTAATCTTACCTCTGAGGAATAGTCTTAGTATCTTAGAAAAATATTTTAGTTCAATTGGATAAAATTTCAGGGGATCATAATGGACTACGATGCAGTGCTATAGGAAATCAAGATTTTGCAGAAAATCCTCAAAAAAAAGCGATTCACATGGTTTTTCCTCGAATCCGTCTCTCATTATTTTTTGTGCTATATCTGCAGTAAAAATTTCAGCATGATCGGTCGCATCGCCTTCGAGAACGAGAAACAGTCCAGAAAAAAGAGGGGAAGTACCCTTGATACACGCTCCCACACACCCTAAAACAGGACTTGTTGGTAACAGACTACAAATTATGAATAATCTTCAACAAAAAAGAAGAAAATATCGCTAGCGAGGATTCGAACCTCACATTGACGTCGGTCAAAGAGAACACCGTATCTTCGTACCAGCAAACTGTAGCATGCAATCATGAAATTGATAGACATATAATAGCGCGCCTCTATCTTTCGATCACAGCGGCATGTAAAGTCGTCTTTTACCGCTTCTTAAGATGTTTAAGGTAGACATTGTGCAATGCGAGCACTTTGAAGAATAAAATACTTTTTCTGTTCTCTTTATTTCATCACATAAAATAATGACAGATTTTCTAGAGACACGTAAGTAGACGACGTTTTTTGTGAATTTATTGATATCACCACGTTGGTAGAGTTTGGCTGTCAACGCGATGTCGAAATGTCAACAACGAAAACATCGGCACGTAGGAACGTCCACAATGACAACGTCGATAGAAGTATGCCGAGTGCACAGTGCCGATACAAGGATTGTGGACAACAAATGTCGACATATTTATCATACTACAATAGTAATATAGTACACTGTCATATATTTGGGTGTGGATCTTCACCAATCCCACACCCAAATACCCATACCCTAATTTTTGAGAAAAGTAAGAGTTGAGTTTCTTTAAATAGATGAGACATATGTCCTTGATGATAATTATACAAATGGTTTTTTTTTTATTCATGCGGCTATCAATAAAATTCTATACAATTAAAAGGTCATTTATGTCAAATATCTAAGGTAAATTCTTGTTTTGTTGATATTGCTTCTTTTAGTACGGTTTCACCTGTTTCAGATAGAGCACAATTCGATATCGACAGGGTTTTTAATGAATGATTACGTTCGAACATATCCATCAGAAATGGAATACTGGAATCATCGATCAATTTATTTGTTCTAACATGTAAATTAGATAGAGTTGTATTGTTTTTAATAAGTACATCAGTCAATAATTGTATTCCTCTATTACTTATTTCATTGTTATCTAACCATAAATGAGTCAATGTTTTATTTGTTGTTAATACATCAGTTAGATATTGAACACCTTCATCGGTAATTTGATTATCAGCCAAATCTAATTTCTTTAGACTGGAATTAGTAAATGCAAGTGACTGAGTCAAATAATATACACTTAAATCAGATAACTGATTGGATAAAATATATAATTCTTCTAACGTCAAATTGCCATGTAATGCATCACCTAAAATCATTGTACCATTCAATGTGATATGATTTGAATACAACATCAGTGCACGACATTGTTTGTTTACGATAGCTAACTTGACTACAACATTCATATCTTGATCAGTCAATTGTCGTTCAGATAATTGGACAGTTGTATGAAGTTCATAGGAATCTATTACTTTTTCGATTGTTGATTCATCAGCCAGTATTGTTGGGGGAGTAACGAACGGTGAGTTATCATGGAATTCATTTACATTATCAGACATTGGATTGATGTCTGACAATATCTGAGATTTGGTTGAATGTTGATGTTCATAGATAATCTCATCACCTTTCCTACATGAATGAAAAATTCAAGTTTTCTACAAGTCTTTCTAGATATCATATTGCTAGAATGTTTGATAGATTGTAAGAAATTCTCTTTTATCAAGATCTATTCGATTCGAACAATTCAAAGTTTTCTAGAAGCTCTCATAAGAGGAGAGAATTCCTACTGAATAAAAAAAAAAAGGAAATCTTATTCATATACCTTGTACAAATTGTGGATTGATTGATATCTGTATCATTCGAAGTAGAAGCAATTTTAATATCTTGAATTAACTGTTGACATGTTGGTCGTTTGTCTGATTGTTGATGCCATGCATTTGTAATAATTGATGCAAATCTTTCTGGCACATTTGAAGGAATTTCTTCTCGAGATCCATTCATAATATTTCGAATAATATCATCATCATTCCATTGATTATAAGGTATACATCTAGTAGCTAGTTCCCAAAAAACAATTCCTAAACTATAAACATCACTTGCAAATGAGGGCGGACTTAATCGAAATAATTCTGGTGCTTTCCATCTTAATGTTCCTGCTATAGTTGGTTTTCGATTATTTTCTCTTTGAATTTCTTCTTGCATTTTTGCTAAACCAAAATCACTTACTTTAACAAGATAACCCGAACAATTTCTATCCAGAAGAATATTTAATGATTTTATATCTTGATGTATAAATGACATCATATGTAAATAATTAATACCTTTGGTCATTTGAAGCGAAATTGACCAACGATCAGACCAAAATAAATGATATTCTTTGTCTTGTAATAGATGAAATAATGATCCTAATGGCATATATTCAATAATAATTGCATGATAATTTGGTTCTATACATGCACCAAAAACACCAAGTAAATGATCATAACGAATTTGATACATGATAGAAATTTCATTGAGAATATTTTGTTGAATTTTATCCGTTAAATAATTCAGATGGAAAACTTTAATTGCTACGTGATGATCTCGACTAATCCAAATGCCACGATAAACATCAGAAAATCCTCCACGACCAATTAGTTTTTCAATTTTTAAATCTTGTCTTGAAATAGAAAGAAAATTATTTCGTTGTTCATGAGAAGATCTTTGTTGCAAACGATTTTCTAATGAATCAAATCTGTGATGGATTTCGTTTAATTCTTTATTTTGTTTTGTTATGGATAAAGAAAGTTCATCAATTCTAGATAAAATTTCATTCAAATCTTCTTGTCGATCAACTAAATCTTGATCCTGATCAAAAATTGAATTGATATTTAATGCTAAATTTAATGTAATAGAATGATGTAATAAATGATCATTAAGACGAGTAAATCGTTTTTGGTAAGTTGTATTATCCCAATATTGTCCAAATATTGAGGTATTGGTAAAGACTTTTATTAGATCAATACTTTCTTCAATTGTTTCGTTTAAACTTTCTAAAGCTTGTCTCATTCCATGATCATTAAAATTAGATATGGAAACTTTTTTTAATATGCTAACTATTAAGTCCACTCGTTGGCTCAAACCTAGAAAATTAATGTAAAAAAAAACTAATTATTTGCATTAAAAAAAAAGAATGAAAAGGTCTTTTCACTGACGTTGGCATTGATGTTTATTGGCTTTCACATGTTGATTGATATTACAAATGTTACTGGCGTTTTTATAAATGTCATTCAACAACTTTATTGAAGAAATGGCGAACATGAATCGGAAATTTCTGGTTTTTAATAATTATCAAAGATTTTAGAATAGTTGTGAAGACGCTGTTTGAGAGTTTGATGTAGACGTGTATTTACAAGCAAACAAAAAAACTTACTCTGACTGACGATACGCACATTTCAATATTGAAAAAATCTACATGCAACACGTGTGCATATCTGACTTATACGGTGACAGAAAAGAAAAAACCAACGACGTATCTGATTAAACCTCTTTGACTCATAGCATCCGTTGAGTCAACAAAAAACATCGGCTAGTATTTATTTGAGCAATAAAAATATTGGAATGAGCAATAATTAAAATACGATTTAACAATAATTTGTGAGCAATAAAAAAAACTTTATTTGAGCAATTTTATATTATTAAATATACAATAATTAATTCATTAAATAGCAGTAATAATTTCATATTTTAGCAATAAAAAAAAGAAAAACTACATTATTTTTAGTAACATTTGAAAATAAAAAAAGGAAAAATATAGTATATTATTGTGTCAATAAAGTTTTTTTGCCTCAGATGATCTGCCTCTTTTTCTTAAGTATTGCTATAAATAAATGTCTTAGATCTGTAATATGATCTTGTGTATATGATGTTTATTTCCAAAAAATAAGAATCTCGCTGTTATCACACACACACGTAGATATTTATATATATGAGATGACAGAATATACCAGAAATAGATATGATACGAATGGAAGATATTTGAATGATCATATAAAATGAAGAATCCAAGAGAAAGCAATATGGGAATGTATCTGACAGTAGGGAGCTGCACCGGGTTTTTTGAACTCGACCAGAGGATTGTGGGCCGCTCTATTATCTCAAATACTAAACTGTTTTTCGAATACACAGTTGTGGAACAATGTTTTGCCCTGTCAGACTATGTAATTAGAACTGTACAAGAGTCATTCAAACCGGAAGGTTTTAAACAAAAAAGTCCGACTCCATACATTCAGGTCTGACCGAGTTCAAGTATGGGTTCGAACCTTTTTATTTAAATACCTTCGATTTTAAAAGGTTCTTGTGCAGTTCTAATCAAATAGTCTGAAAGAGCAAACATTGCTCTACAAAATTTGTATTCGAATAACCATTCCATATTCGAAATGATAGAATGGTTCATGATTCTTTAGTCGGGTTCAAAAAATCCAGTGCAACTCATTACCTGACGGAAAGAAAGAGAACGAAAGGCGCAGATACATATCTATAGAAAGGAACAGACCGAAAACACACATGTATAGTATAACACAATTCTCTCTTATGGCATATCTTTGGAGTGTGCCATAACAAAATGAATCCATATTGCCCCTTTTTATATAAAATTTGCCATTAATTTAAGTATATTATTGCTGATTCAGTGTATTTATTGCTCATTCAATATAATTATTGCCTATTCAATATAATTACTGCTCATTCAATATGATTATTGCTCATCCAATAGAATTATTGCCCATTCAGTATATTTATTGCTAAATTTCATTATTGCTCATTTTAATTATTTTATTGCTCAATTAAATATAAGTCAAAAACATCACAGAAAATTTCGAAAATTTCTCGCCTATAACTAAAAAATATATCAGTAATTGCAGTAATTACTAGTAATCTTAAGCCGAAAATACAGTACACTCTTTATTCTTCGATCAATTTGATTAGAAAATCAAAATATTTCATCATAATGGTTAGATCACTGTCGGGTGTGGGGGTGGGGTGTGGGTGGGTATGGATGTGTGGGTGCGGGTGTGATTATAAAGAAAAATAACACCCACACTCACACCCACACCCTCCTATAGAGATATACCATATAATAGCCCTGAAGGATTTATAGGTATCCCTATGCAATAGCTCTTGAGGACCTATGGATACCCTATATGATAGTCCTTGAGGGCCTATGAGTCCCCATTATAACAGCCATTGGGTCTTCTCCTTATATCCTTATTTGACCTTTGACCCGACACAGACACACAGACAGACAGACACTGAACGTTATGTATATAGATATTTGATGGATGTCGATGTGACCCTCTAAGTATAAGTATCGATGTGACGTCTGTCTCTGATGAATGTGAGTATAGATACTTAGAGGTATTTTCTGCATTCTCACCAGCATTTACGTCCATCCAAACCACACACAACAGAAAACCAGTGACATCTTTTCTTGATTATGCATTGGTCGATATATATCTCAAACATTTTTCTTTTTTTATTTATTATTATAAACTATAAAAATTAAAAAGAATGAAACCATCTAAAAAAGATGTTAATCGACGCATTCGTAGTGAATTTCCATATAAAGTTGAAAAATTAACACAAGTATCAATTGCTGTAGATGACAATATTCAATTAGCAGCGACAATATGGATGCCGCGAAGTTCGAAAAAAAAGCTTTTATTCTATTTAATACGATTTTACAATAAAATCTTTCATCTTAGATGATAATGATCAGTCAATAAATGAAGAAAAGTTTCCAAGTATTTTAGAATATCTACCATATAGGAAATCAGATTGGACGTTCGTTTTATTTTTCCAAATAATATCTTTTAATTCATTAAATTAATTTGAATAGATCAACAAGAGATGAAATTCGTTTAAAATACTTATCCGGTTTCGGATATGTTTCGATTAGAGTTGATATTCGAGGAACTGGAAATTCTCAAGGTTTGTAATTTTTCTTTTTGTTTTTCTTATGTTTTATTCAAGTTTTTTTTTGTCATAAAAACAAAAGGAGTATTTGATGATGAATATTCAGAACAAGAATTATCTGATGGATTAAAAATTCTCGATTGGATTCAAAATCAAACATGGTCGAATGGAAAAGTAATTAAGAAAGATTTTTATTTCATTTTTATTTTTTCTCTATTAAAAGGTCGTTATTTATGGAAAATCTTGGGGTGGTTTTAATGGATTACAAATTGGTTTTCTTCAACCTAAAGTTGAATAGTTTTATTTGATTTTGAAAATAAATTAAATTTAAAAATATTATTTTTCTTTTGTTAAAGAATTTATCTGGAATTATTTCTGCTTATTCAACAGATGATCGTTATAATAATGATATTCATTATTATGGTGGATGTTTACCAGCACAAGAAGGTTTTCTTTCAAAAATTCATTGTCAATTCAAATAAAAGAATTTCTTTTTGTTTTTCTTTTTTTTTATCATTATCATGGTCAACTCAAATGTTAATTTGGTTATCTGTTCCTCCTCATCCATTATATCAAGGAGGACTTGATAAAGATTGTCATTTATTTGATATTTGGAAAGAAAGATTAAATAATTTAATACCTTTAGATTATTATTGGATAAAACATCAGAATCGGTTTGAATAATTCACATTTCAAAATTTAATATGAATATTTTATTTATTTAGAGATCAATATTGGCGTCATGGAAGTATATGTGAAGATTATTCGAAGATTTCATGTCCAGTTTTATTAATTGGGGGATTTGCGGATCTTTATAATTCAGCGATTTTTCGTTTAATTAATCAGTTAGAATGTCCAAAACGAGCTATTTTAGGTCCATGGGGACATCAATGGCCGTCTCTATCTTTATGTATATTTTATAAAATCTATATTGATAAGATTTTTATTTTTTAGAGATGATGCGTATCCTGGACCACAAATTGGATTTTTACAAGAACTAGTTCAATGGCTTGATTATTATATAAAAGGTATTGATAATGGTTATGGTAACAAACAAATTCTATCAGTATTTCAATTACATCCAAATATTGATGAACTTCATTCAATTGTAAAAGACAGAAAAGGAAAATGGATACATTTTAATTCACTTCCATCATATCCATATGAACATTTTCAAAGAAATGATCATTTAATTAATAAAAATCAACAAATTGATACAAAACAAATTAAATATTATTTATCTTTTCAACGTTTAACAACTGAATTTAATTTAAATGATTTAAATCCTAAAAAAATTTCATTCTTATCTCCTCAAGAGACAAGTTTATCAAGTGGAAATTTACTTGGATGGGGAAATATTAACAGTCCTGATCATCCAATCGATCAACGAGAAGATGATGGAAGATCATTATGTTTTGAGTCTCTTCCATTAAATCATGATTATGGTATTTATTATAGAAAATATTTCAAATAAATTTTTATTCATCTTTAGAATTATTTGGATTTCCAACTGTTAAACTTAATTTAAGTTCGAATAGTCAAAATGGTTTAATATATGTTCGTCTCTGTATGATTGAGGAAAAAAGTTCATCTTCAATTCTTATTTCACGTGGAATTCTTAATTTAACACATTATAAATCACATGAACATCCTCAACCACTAAATATTGATGAAATTTACAAGTATGTATTTTTTGAAATAGTACTTTAAAAAAAAAACAAGAATATTTTCTTTTTTCTAAAACTAAAGTGTTGAAGTAACATTATCTGGTGTTTGTGTATGTTTACCAACTGGTTGTCGTCTTCGTTTATCTTTATCAACATCATATTGGCCAATTGTATGGCCTTCATCACAATTATCAACATTGACGTTTGTTATCATATATTTTAGAGAAAGAATAAAGTTTTAGGATTTTTTTTTTTTTTCTAGAATTCATTTTAATGAAATATCACCATGTATTCTTACATTAACTTGTTTAAATGATCAATAGTAAGAGAATTTTTTAAAATATATTCTAAAATACAATACATTTTGTTTTTTTGTAATTTATTAAGTTTGACAAGCGATGATTTTGGTTTTCCGGAAATTTGTCAAGGAATTCCAATAAAATATTTACGAGATAGTTCAATTACTCGTTTTAGAATATTAGATGAAATTAATGAATTAATAACATTAAAAGTAATTTGATTTTTCTAATCTTTTTAATAATTTTCTTTCTTTTTTGTTTTTAAAGATCAATGAAGATAATGGTTCTATTGAACATCCTGATGGTTTAATATGGGATGAAACATTAGAAAGTATTTATGAAATTAAAAAAAATGATCCTCAATCAGCAAGAATAGAAATCAAAAGATATTTAAAATATTATTTTCAAGATCAATCATCAATTAAAGTCGACATAGAAACAAAATCCATTATGTTTAGTCAACAATCACCATCAACATTTCAAATAATACATCAATTAAATGTCCATAATAAGGATCAATTATTTTTTAAAAATGATTGGAATTTAACATTTCCTAGATTTTGTAACTAGTTTTTTTTTAACTCAAATTAGATATGGCAACATCATTATATTTCATCTTGAGTAAATTGCAATAATAGATAAAACATAAAAAATAAATAAATCAAATATTGTCTTTCACTTTGTCAAGAACTGCTTTAATAAGAACATCTTAATCATATTTGTATCTATGAAATATAACTATTAGATGTTTTAAGAATTAACATAATATGTCGAAGGAGTTGTAAATTTGATTTTTTTTTCCTTCTTCAAGTTGATTTCGTAATAAAGTTTCTTGGAAATGTAACAAACAGACAGAGATTTTAGGAACATTAGTCTTCTTGAGAAAACTTTGAGCCTTCTAAGGAACGGTTGTGAACCACTTTTAAAGGCCCACTAAAGGTATGAGCAAGGAGACCTTCGTACCTTCTAGAGGGTGTGGGTACTTTCTTAGATATAAGCTGAGAAAAGATCCTTACCAACGCTACACATTCATTAGCGCCCTATCTACTTTTGAATTTACCAATCAATATTACATCAAATAATTTCGTTTATAAACCCAATTGTCGCATATTTATAGAACGAATGGTCCATCCCTATCATCTGCAATGCAAAAAACAGAAATTGAATTTTTCATGCTTTTAAAAGACAAGAAGAAAATCAATAATATATTCTTTATTTAGCTCATTGTACTTTCATATGCGAGTTCTACTTTTCTCCACAAGACAATTGCTGAATATGTAATCAGTAGCTATGGACATATTCCATAAGAAGAACAACGATATCAATCATGTGCATGTCAGCATTCCATGATTTTATTATGTATAATTTGCTTATGATTCTTCTTTTTTTAATAATAAGCCATAGGGTTGAATAGCATTCGGATCGACAAAGCGCCATGTTTCTCTTTTCTCTATTGAACTTTCATGAACGGTAAACATTTTCGATTGAATACGATACTGAAACACCATTCGATAATTTTCAGTATTTTCATCAGATACTTTAACAGGAAATACTTCTGTACATCGTGGGTGAGATTCACTGTCACAATGAGTGGCTAAACAGAGTCCTGGTTCATTCATTTCGATTCCATCAAATTGAAATGAACCATTCTTTATGTTGTTTTGGTGTGTTCCTTGAAATACGACTGACCATGCGCCATCATTATTGTCAGAACCAAGCCAGGTCGCATCACCCAAATACTTATGATCGACTTTCTCGTAATACTTATTGAATTCTGAAGTAAAATCATTTAGTTGCAATTGAAACTAAGATAAAACCGAAGCCCACTTCATAAACATATGAAGCGGGCTTGACATATTGAAGTACCGATCTTTGAGAAAAACCTTTTTTGGCCATATCCTGAAAAAGAAAATAGTTCATAGATTTTTCCTTCAAAATCTAAGATAATTATATAAAATGTTTGACTTTAGTAGGAGCTAGTCTAAGTAAGCATCAAATAGGACTCAATGCATAGTGTACCTGTAATAAATGAGCGAGCTGTTATGTTTCTTTAAAATTCGGTTTGGTTATACCGAAGTGAACTGTAGTTTCACCAGATTGTTTTTTTATTTTTTCAGAGAAAGTACGCGAATATAGTGCTCTTCACAAGCTAACAGTTAAGAAATATCTCTATAAAAGCTCAAAGCGAAATTTTTCATAGTATTCTTTGATTCGGCAAGATTCTTCTCATACTCGACGTTAATGTTGAACGTGAACTTGACCATTGGTACATAGTTGTTGGCAAGCGTATGAACATTACCAAGATTGCCTATACCGCAAGCTAAACGATGAGAACTATCATCAAATGGCATATTATCCATGGTGATAGTCAGATTACCATCGAATTTGAAGTGAAAGCATCAAGAACAAGTATGAGTGTTTCTATTGAATCTTCGGCGATATTTATTGGCTTTTGGCAAAAATCTTTTGTTTTATTAGTAAATGTTCGATAGGCTGCTATAGTATCGAATGGTTGATTATCGTTAGTATTTGGTGAATAAACAATATCTTTCAATACGACTTGCTGATCATTCACCTTAAACCCGGTAGGCGTCATTTTGAATGATGCTTTGTTAGATTCTATATGAATTTGCATGACTCTATTGTCCTCATTATCAAGTATTATATGAAGAGGTATCGATATAACATCTAGTATTGATTCTTGATTTCGACTTCCATAAGTCTTTCGCAACAATGACCAATGTTTGTACTTCAGCTTTTTTATTGTTGCATGTAACGTATGAATTTTTTTCAAATCAGCATCTTTGTAGACTGCATTTCTTTGTTCACATTTGATTATCAGACTCTTAAGTTGTTTTTCCAATGTTTTGATTTTATTTATATATACTGTCGACATCATCGAGTTGACTTGTCTCAGATGCGGACGCCATCCTTATCTAGTCGTATTCTAGAAAGGTGAAATCCATTAGTCACAGACTTAGTTTAATTCTTCTGCAAAAAAATATACCGTATCAAAAGCTTCTCATAGTAATAATTCAAGAAAAATGTAGGCAATACTCATACAATCAAAGAATGTTTGTTTCATAGGTCATACAGAAGTTTTTCATAGTGAATTTTTCTATAATAAGAGCATAATTCGCTAAGACATTGCGACCCGTCAAACATATGTTGATCAATTCCTTCGCTTCGTTTTTCTTTTACTAATGCTCATTTCAAGATGGAAGACATGTTGCAAATCTTTTGGATAAATTTTGCTGCATGCAAAGTATAAAATTGTCGTTTTCATTATTGAAAAGTATTTCTTTCTTAATGTGGCAAGCATGCAGAATCTGCCAGTAAAATGAAAATTTTTCCCGAACGGCAAAATTTTTCGAAAAAATTTCCTCCGTTATAAAATTCAATTAAAAAAAATGAGATTCTTGCTTCAGATATTTATTCAAAAAGAAACAACTACTAATATTAAACATATTGCAAATACACATTAAAATAAATATGGAAACCTAGGATTTAAATCCGAGTGTTATGTGTACTTCAAAAAGTAAAAACACAGAAGCAATTTCCGTTTAAGTATCTTTGCAATAGGTGACTTAGCCTTCTTGTTTCTTAATGTTTTGTATACCATTTTGTAGGCCGTGAAATTCTCTATTGAATGGTATATAATAGCTGAGGCTTTGTTTGATTATGAGAGAACAAATTTTTTTACGAAAACTGTGTTGGGTCAATGTTCGCATAGAACAGTATAGGAAATAATGACATTTTTGCGATAACTCAGCAATTTCTTGACGAATCATTCTCATCTTCGAACTTGACCGAGATATTGATGAGACGACTCTGTGTGCAAAATTTCATTACAACTGGACTACCCTTTGAAGAGTTGTCGTGTAAACGACCGGTCGGTCGGACGCACTGACAGATTCTATCGTGCACTCACTTTTTGAGTACACAAAAAGTGTTCTATTCAATAGGGTCTGATTCAGGTAATCTTGTTATGTGTACTTTTCGTAAACGATTTAAACTAATTGAACCAGAAGAAACAAGTTTCCAAGCTTGATATTGTTCACTGTTTTTATAAAATAACCAATTTTTATCTTTCATTGTACTAAAATAATTATCGAGTGAATTTGTGATGATGCAATCAGCCGTATGTAAAGGTGGTGCATTCCAATGTACCATAACTTCTTCATCTAATGAACGATTGCTGTGAATGTGCGTTTTTAAGATGGACGACGCTGATTCACACACTGCTTCGCTTCTAAGGTTTAATATCATCTAGGAATGAAAGTATTAAAAATCATGAATACCATCTGTTAGTTTTTTATTACACGGTTCTTTTTCTCTTCATAACACGTAAGCCAATTATGTTTATTAAGATGAATGATTTCTATGCGAAATAATTTTCTTTATTCTTCTCGTTTTCAAAATTTTTCGTTTTTCTCTATGATGATGAACAGTCATATGCAACGGTATGAGATCGATATTAACACCAGGAAGACTCTTATACCTACGTATTAGCATTAATAAATTTATTCTAATCAGCAACTATATCAATCAGTATTAATGTGCACCGGTGTCAACTCTAAAATGACACCCTAATAGTTTCAGAATGAATTTTCTATCTAGTTTGTATACGTATACGCTGGTATAATAGCTCTTGTATGCAACAGCAGGGAACAAACAGCAAGTAGTGAAAATATATTAGGGAAAAGTAAAAATGAGCAGAGGAGAACACACCTTATGCGTATTGTATGATGCATAGACACAAAGACCGAGGGTGAAAGAAGTCACAAGGGTGTGGGTGTGGGTGTGGGGTGTGGATGTGGGTGTGGATGTCTTCTATGTTAACCGCACCCACACCCACCCACACTCACACCCGCCCACACCCTTATCCACACCCACCCACACCCACCCACACCCACACCCACACCCACACACCCACACCACACCCACCCACACCCACACACCCACACCCACTTACGGTTACAAGCCGTCGAACATCTAAACCAAATATAAATTGTATTTCTTTTTCTACAATCTTTTTTAAGTTATTCAAATTCTTAAATGAAAAATATTTAGGGATATCATTTTCTTTTAAAAGAATTTAAAAATCAAATTTCAGAAATTTAAAATTCTTATAAATTAAACAATCAGTTTTGAACAATTTATTATGGATTTGAATTTTTCAAATTCAGGTTTTTAGATATGATGTTTTTTCTAAAGCTAAATTAATAGTCTTTGTTAGTGTTCAAAAGTTGATAATTTAACGGCGGATTTTTTCGAAAAAAAGATAAAGAAAAATTTAACCGGTTAAGATAAAAACTTAATTATTTGTTTTTAAGTTTGGAAGGAACGTTTTTTTACAATTTTATGTTTTTGATTTTTCATCCTTTTGATAGAATTTTTCTTAGAAAATTACAAAGGTCAGCAAGTAATGCAAACTGTATAGTTTCCGTTCAAGATAACCCAATCCGTACATAACATTTATTACCCTCGTTTTAAGCAAAATTTACTAACTCAAAATTAGCTTGAACCCTTAAGATTGTACTTTTTGGTCGACTACTCAAAATTTCGATAAGTATCGATGAATCGAAGAATCGTCGAAACTAAGTCTCCGACAGGGATAGAACAGAACGAAAAAAAATATATTTCACATTTTCGAGCAGTCATTGAGCCCATCGCATGCATTTTAGCGTCTACTTGGGTCGCATAGAATTTAAAAACGATCTTCATATTAAATATGAGTACGAACTCAATATTTCGTTATTTACCATTGTTATTTAAGAGAACCAGGACACCAATATTGCTGCACGATGTTAATACCAGCTTAGGTTTGTCGATTTCAACTTCAGGAGATATTTCCTTGCAAAATGGTCAAATTAAGATAAAGCGGCCGCTCGAGCGGTGCACATCTCTGATAGATACACATCAACCCCTTGCGTTAACTATGCTTCTTCTCACCAGAAAAAATATTATTTTGAGTACGTCAGAATGTGCATTGTCAACATAGAATCGTAATTTTTTTTTTGTTAGTTGTTTGTTAAAGTAATGCGTCACCACATTTCGTCATCTCGATATTTCATTACTTTGTTATTTTGATCTCAACTTCACATTCAATTAGTGATCAGCAATAGACAAGTAGTCTATACAACGGATGTCCTTGGTCATTATTGCATCTCTTTCTTTCATGAATTTGTTCATTTCGCTTCAAACTGAAAGATATTCATTCTGTGCACTACTGATTGAAATGAATAATATTTGAGTTTAAACAGCCAGATATTTCTTGACAAAATGATTGTCAAACATTTTCTGATGTTTTGAATTAGTCATCAAATTAGAGGAAACATCTAATTTTTTTCAATACTTCTTTGTATGTTTTTGGTATGAAAAAACTGTGAGTGTACAATACTTCTTCCAAAAATTGTGAATGTGCTTATTTTCATGAAACGAAAGAACATATAATTGAAACTGAAAATAACAAATTCTAATGACTCATTGCATATAGTTTAACAAAAAAAAAAGGGATGAGTCGAATCAAATTAAATTTTGCGAGCAAAGTTCGGAGATAGAGTCGATACGAACGAACAGATGCTTGAATGAACAAATATGGATTTGTCAAGACAATGTCTATACGAATGTATCATCTTTTCTCAAATATTTATTTGGGATAGATCATTAGATGCTAAAAGGTGAAAGTAGACGAATGAAGATGATGATATTACACATAGTTTGCTTTTCGAATAAAGTATAATATCTAAAGTTTCCTTCAATAACCATATTTTGATTGTCAGTAAGAGTCTATAACATACGACGATCGATCATATCGCTGATAATAGAATAGAAAAAGAGGTGGTTTGTAAAAGTTAATAAACCACCACAATGGATAGTCATTGGGTGCCAATCTAACTTATCTCTAGAATGATTTATCCCGCTGTTTTATTGAAGAACTATTGTTTTGCCGAATTCATTATAAAAAATAATTAGAAATCTCTTTCTCTCTGTTACACATAATTCAGTTTTATGCTGTCAAGAAGTTTATCAAAAATTTTGAATTTTAAAGTCTGTTAGATTTTTGCTTGTAAGATGTGAGTGTATATGAAAAAAAAGACCTTCGTCCACAACCACGCTTTGAGCACACAATGCCGAAGAGCTCGTTGTGCTGAAAGTTACTGAACTAGAACTGGTATTAGCTATAGCATTTACGGTCGATCATGAACTTGTTACTGGTATCAATCTGTAGGGTAATACGGCTCCTTATTGTTTTTTAACGCTAATTACGGTTTTATGCACGTCAATAACAAACATCTATTCTTGCATATAATAGCGAGTGTTCTACAACGTCTTGATACAATGAAACACACATCGTAACTGCACGATTTGCATCAGCCATCATCATCATCATCATCACAGTAATATTGTTCACCTCCAGCCTTAATTTAGTCTATTTTTTGCTGCATCTTTCTTGTCACTCAAATTTACAAGTTTTCGTATTCTTTCTGTTTTTTTATGCTATTACACTATGGATTATTTTTCTTTTTCTTATTGTTTTATTCATATTAGTATTTCTAACATTGTTATCTCCGGTTCTTCTTTTTTCATCTTCGAATATAAGTGCACCCAAATTTTTGTTGATGAAGAAATATGTTATACGCATACATCTGGTATGTTTTCACACACTTCGTTCTTATCGACATTTGCTTTGCTTTGCTAACACTCAGATTTATTTTTTTAATAAATACGAAGAGAAAATAAACGTACAGAGGAAATAAAAATAATCTTCTAATAGTGTGTCATATCATAGTATATGTGTTGGTGTATCAACAAATAGATAATGACTTCTGCGTTTTATCAATTTTTAGTAGCACAAGACTAGCGTCTTTACATTGCGTAAAAAAACAGCAATAGAAAGAGTATATATACATGTAGCTATTTTGTTGCATATTCTATCAAACATTTTAGAACTTCTTTAGAAAGAAATTAGCAATGCAAGTGCTCACTTTAGTGGTTTTCGTGATTTGCTGTATTGGCAGTGCTCAAATTCTGACAGATAACGTGCGAGTCTCCTCGAGTGGCTCATCAAGCACTACAACTTCAAAAGCTACGACTAAATCGACTTCAGAACTTACCACTAGGCCAACTACAACTTCAAAAGCTACTACTAGAACGACTTCAACTTCAAAACTTACCACTAAACTAATTACGACTTCAAAAGTTACTACTGGACCATCTACTACTTCAAAAGCTACTACTAGACTAACTACAACTTCGAAGGCTACTACTGTACTAAGTACGACTTCAACTTCAAAACTGACCACTAAACTAACTACAACTTCAAAAACTACCACCAAACTAAGTACGACTTCGAAATCTACAACTAAAACAGGAACAACTTCAAAATCTACTAGTAGACCATTGACAACAAGTCCTTCATACATCAACTGCTACTTTTGTGGTGATAAAGGTCGTCCATGTCCTCAGCCATTCACTCCATTCAATCCAAATGTACTAACACTTCCATCATTTAAAAGGTTCTGTGAGGTAAGTAAAAATATAAGGAAGTCAGAGTATTTTAAAATAAGTCATTCAACTTGTTCGGATTTCTCTATTGCTAAATGATTGATAATGTAATGCCAAGGATATGGATGAGGATGAAGAGTAGGGTCATCTACACTCCGCTATTATGAGTACTTCCAGAAAGAGATTTTTTTTAATCATTATTCATGACACGTAGTGATTGTGGAAGTCTCAATGTCACTTTTCCGAAGAAATATGTCATGTTAAATTTTGATGTAGAGCATATGATGATTCATTCATTGTGGGTCTTGTTATGCTTTACTACACTGATTGTTTAAATAATACATTGTAGTGCATCATGAAGACAATCAGGAGTACTATCGAGGTCTTAAGGACAACCATATTGCTCATCAACTGTAAACATTTACGTTCCCATGGAGCAATTGTGCTCATTCGAGACTACTAATACACACAAATGATCACGAGAGAGTTATTTGAAAATCTCTAACAGGACCAAGAAAATTTTATTAAAATTCTCTCCAATATTAATGCTCTCTTCTTATACAACCTGCCACTGTTGGCTATATTATGAGTTTTATTTGTGGCTACAACTTCTTAGCATGCAGATAATTAGGCTTATCATAGTGAAAAGCATAGGTTTGCTTAAAGGTACTGAAGATAAAGAATTTATTCTTTGCTTCTCAAGAGAAATCCTATATTTTTAATTTTCTATTATTTCAGAAAATCAGCCCGGTGAATGGTAATGGTAATGCGGGGCTTGTTACTCGTGGACCAGCAAAACCAGGTAATTGCAATAGAAAAGGTTGCTATAAGACAAATATTGAAAATCGACGAATGGAAGTCTGCTGTTGTGACAGAAATGAGTGTAACATGGGTATCAAATCGATTAAATCAACTTGGACACTTGTACTCAGTACTTTCGCAGTGATTTTACTCCGAAAATGTTAAGTGCGACAATGTACTTTTATGTATGATTTAAAGTTTTATTAATAAAATTAGTGCATGTTTGATACTTAAACAAAATTATATCACATTCACCGCTCAATCCTGATAAGTCTGTCTTGCCTATGACGGTTCCTTGCTGGATACAAATTTTGTAGAGCGATTTTCTGAAAAATCAACAATGGGATACAATGAATATTTTTGTTATTTTCATTTATAAGCAAAATTGAAGCTGACTGATGTTCTTTTCAACACAACAGAACCAGTCAATTTAGTATTTAGACCAGTTTTTATTCATTGAACATATCATCCTCGATATTTGCTAATACAAAGAATGAAAGAAGAAGTCTTTCAAAAGTTTTTCATCAATTAATTCATAACATATCTATCATTTGGCTCGTTGTATTTCTTCAAATAAGAATACAATTTCTTAAGAAGAATTGATAAGATCGGTATTTTCTTATTTAGAACTATTATTTAACATGACCCAAAGACTTCTCAATTCGTATAGAGTATTTAAGAGTATCTCCTCTCTTCTTTGTGCAGAACGAATTACCGACAAAGATTCGAAATTATCAAGGCAGATAGATCTCAATAAGCACATGAGTACTCCAAAAAGTGCATATTTTTTTGAATAGAATTTTTTCTGTAGGAACAACAAAAAAAACTCAATCTAAATAGGCGAGCGTATCAAGCCAGAGAAAAAGAGGCGTTCCTATGCTTCTTTCGAGAAGACCGCGAAAATACACACAGTTCTCTGTATATCTGACATGTAAATTGGATTTTCAAATTCCAAAATGCACTCACCTCAGATTATACAATGGTCACAAAAAATTTGGATCACAAACGAGAGAACACCCTGAATGAAATCTTCAGTATGCCTGTATGTGATCCAGAAAAAGTAAGTGTCCAAAAAGCTACTAATCCACTTGGGAACTTCAACTGCCCTAGTAACTTGTGCGAAAAGACGATAATAACAAGTTCTTTCTCGTGTCAAATATCATTTAATATTATGTCTTTTTGTAAGCAAAGACAATATAGTAGACTTTAATTACCATAATTCTTAGCAATACACAAAGTCATGTATAAAAACTTAATCCTAAAACTGTCATATCAATCTATTGAATCCACCCTGACACATATGCAGTTGGTTTAATACTAAGTTTTACTGTTCAACATGTCTTTTGAGTAAGCATGTTAAAAATACTATGTCGGCCTGTTAAATTGATGTTTTAAAATAAGAACTACGTGGTATCTACGATTCGAGCTTTTCAAGTTCTACGTATAATAGAAATTTCAAGGCAAAACAAAATAAAAATAGTAACTAAGAGAATGTTGCCTTATTTGAATGGACGAAAAAACATAGAAAACAAAAATATCGAAAATAAGAATATGAAGTAAAGATGAACATGTCAGATTGAAGGTGATAGTGGGAAGATTTGTTCTTCAATATACTCTCGTTTTTCAGTGCAGATATTCAGTTGAGTAGAGTCTTGGAATGACTAGATCAGTTTAGTATCATAACACTAACTATAGCTTCAGTAACAATAGGTACTACTAATTATTATCTCTAAAGAGATGGCTATGATCGAATGACTGCTGACAATGTGAATATGAGTTTAGAATAATAGAAAACTACACATACATCCAATATGAACAGAGATATTGCATCTTTTTGTTTTGAGATCTTGAAAGACTGTGTATCCTTGTCTTGAAGATCTAGATGACGCCTTCTTAAATAACAAATAGCAGTCGAGATAAGACTTCAGTTATTATATGGGATCTATCAAAATTAGACGAACTCTGAAAATGAATTATAATGTTAGGTCTTTGTTCTCAAATCACATCTAATACGCTGAACTTCGATGCATATCATAAAAGACCGAATATTGAAATTTCGACCTACAAAATTTGCTTACAAAGATCTTAGTATTCCTGAAATCTACTGGGAAAGTGAGTTAAAATCTCTTTTATGATTTCCACATCTCGAGTCAAAAACATTCATATCGATTAAGATTCTTCGGTAGCTGCAAAAGTTCCTAACAACCTAGATCTCAGCTACCACAGGTACTGGAGATCTGAAACTTTTTGTACATATAATTTACCAAGAATGCAGATCAGATTTATGAGCTCAGCCTGATTACTTAAATAAAACAAGAATTACAATGACTAGAGCCTTTTTTGTTGCAAAGTTTTGAACCGAAAAAAAGCTGCTAACTAAATTCCGCGTATCTTTTTGTCAAATACATGATACATCACTATATAACTGAAGCGCAGTGTAAGATCTTTTTCACTTAAAAGGTCGGACTATTCGGTGCAAGATTACTGTCTCTAGAGATCTCTGAGTCCTTGAGTGTGGCTGTGGATGTACATCGTCTATTCTGTCACGCTCACATCAACACCCTGTTTTTAATGAAAGAAATACTCAATTTTTAAGAAACCAAATGCTCATCAATTTAAGAGTGTTTCTCTTGAAAAATTGAATTTCTCAATTCTTTTTCTTGGTTCTTCTTGATTTGAGACCGTTTGCCGTCAATAAGAGTGCTCAAAACGATTTAATTTATACTAATTAAAAAAAAAACCTTCATGTAACGTCAAAACAACGATGTATATATTGTTATTAATAAAATCAAAGAAAACGAAACATAAAATAATTTTAAAACTTCTTTTATGCTTTATGAAAACTTCGATTATTCCATACTTTCATCATAATGTTCAGCACCAACAATCTTCTTTTCCCAATCCATCATTTCTTTACAAAATAATTCTTTCATTGGCCTCGGTAGTTAATCGATTTCACCGATGAATAAACTTAATTTAATAATAATTTTTTTGGTTTAGTTTCCGGACTTTTTGAATAGACAGGACTACCACATTGACTACAAAAATAACGTTCGGATACACTTTTTGATTTTGTATCTGTATCATTATATTTTTTAATAATGATTTATTATCTAATAGATTAACTTTATCTTCAGGTAATATTAAATCTAATGATGCCAATCCGCCTCCAGCACGATGACAATTTGTACAATGACATAATACGATTTGATATGATTTATCGGTTAAACATTCATGAGCCGTTTTACTTTTGATTTCACAACAAAGACAACGACCAATAATTTCATTAGACGATGATGAAGACATATTCGAAGAAGAAATAGGTTATTAAGTATGAATTTGGTACGACGCGAATGAAAGATTAACAAGAATATACACATCTATATATATACGATGTAGTTTTGTAATCAGAAGATTTTTCTCTTGCTTTCTTCACTGAAGATTGTACGCAATTGTCCTCGGAATATAGTGAAGAACGTAATAGAAAGAAAATTCTTGTTATGCTATTTATATAATAAAAGACTAGAAAATCTAATAAACTTAGGTCGACGAAGCATATATCGATAACAATAAACGAACAAACATGATCGAGATGAATTCTTTCATGTAATAGAGATCGAAGCATAACAGTAATAGCTGGTGAAATATAGTTCTACATATGTACTGTTCCTATTGAAATGCACATATTTCCAGAATTAGTAGCTCGTATGTAGATCAGCTTATACGTCTAAGAAAACACTGTTAAAATCGAGGTGGACATGGGTGTGTGTGGATGTGGGTGTGGAAGTAGGTGTGGGTACCGGTATCGGTGTTACTTTCATCGACCCACACTAACATTCACACCCACACCCGCACCTACACTCCAAAAATTTCGACACGTGTAGACCATTCTGCTATCTCATGTTTTACTTTTGAGAAACACTCAGCAAGAATTTCTGCCTTTAAAATAACTTATAATTTATTTGAACGTTTTCCTATTGTTACCAAAATATAGGATTTTCTCCTTCAATTTTTGTTTGTTAGATACAATTTTCGCTGTAGATCTTGCAATTCAGTTCATTGTCGGCATAATCTGTGATATTTTTGAGTGAATCGGTGAAACTAGCTTCTTTTATTGTCGTATTTTGGTTTAAATCCTTTGAATACCTTGTAAGCTAACTGATTGAAGTGCCATTTCTGATACTGATGGAGAAATTGTGTCGACTTTGTTAGAGACTATATTACCATGTTTAAAGTTTGTGCTCTCACGGGTAAGAAACAGCAAGAGGCCCGACACAGATATAAGAAATATGACGCTTAATATGACCATCGTTATTCCTGTGCGAGTAATATTCTTTGCACCTAGTATTATGAGAGCTATGCAAGGGCTCAATGTAATAAGAGTAACCAGGAGTAGCCTAAAACACAACTTGAGCAAATTCTGCTTTCGTAATGAAAAATCAACAACGTTCATTTCAGTCATCTCTCTTCCAGGTAGACTTGGCTTCTTTGACTGTAATACGTGGAGTAACAAACGTAAAAATATATTAATGAACCACCCGAATGCTTTAAGCAATCCACCACATAGACCAGCTTGAGTTAGTATATCGACAGTTCCGATATTTTGTTTTATCCATCGATAACAAACGAGACTCTCTAGTGACGCATCGATTCTCATGTCAGACGAATTACAAAAAAGATATGTACCGTTAACAGTTGTGTAGCAGTCCATTTCATTGTCCGATGGACATTTACTATTCGGAGAAACATAACGGGTAATGAAAATTAGTTCTGATAGAAAAAGGATGAACGTAGCTGTTAAGACAGCTGTTGCCATAATAAATAAGGCCAAAGCAGGTAGAAATCCAAGAGTAGTTGCTGACAAGCCAATTTGAACACCGTATACATCAATAAATTCCCTGGCGTTACATGGTGTTGCTTCACAGTGTTTAATTGAAAACATTGCTTCAATCATACGATAAAATGTTCTAGGACGCCAGCGTATAAGATAGAATAAAACAGCAACGATTACAACACCCAAACCAAAATGTATACTTAAGCTAGCAGCAACATATTCTTGATAACTCCAAGTCATCCTAAAATAGTTATAAGTACACGTATAAAATGGTCAAAATCATAAACACTGTCGATAATTATACTTCTGAAAAAAAAGTTCGACTTTTCAACAAAATAACAACAAAAACAAGTTTTGTTTACAAAAATAAATTATCAAGAGAACGTTCTGTACCCTTTTGATAAATTTATTTTGTGTAATTTAATCTGAATAAGCATTACACAAAAGGTCTCTTTCATCTAGAGGAAAAATAAAATACAAATTTGTAATATGTAGTTACCAGCATACATCAAAAAGAAATTTCATCTCTTGTTTTCATTCTTCCTTCAGAAAGAAACTTAATAGAAAAACAGTTGTTTTCCTTCTGTTTTTTTGTAGATAGGGGATGGCTCGTACATAGACGTGTGCCAATACTAAAACCAACCGAAAGCTTTTGGGTTTGGCAATATTGGCTTTTGGGATTGTAGTCTTTCTCTTCAGTTAGCATAGTGATTATTCTAATAAAGTAGTTCACTTTGCTTATCCAACTTTGCCTAATATGATCAGGAAAGAGAAATTATCATTATGGTGAAAGTAACTGTCAACATAGTACTATTTGAGAAGGAATTAGCTCTATTGATCACTTATGGAAATTTTTCATCTGAATTAGAGCTATACAGAACATGTTTATGAATGAGAGCGTTTCTTTTTGAACTCAAATATGCCAAAAATCAGAACTGTAAATTACATTAAATGTTTATATTTTTCTATGATACTTCATTTAAGAAATATATTTTCTCATTTTTTGAAAGCTATTTAGAGATATCATTAATAACTCTTCAAGAGCTATTTGCAGGTATCCACAATAACTTGATGAGACCATTGGAGAGGTCAATTCGTCCTTGCAAAGTTGCTAATGATATTCAGCAATAGGCCTTCGGAAGGTTACCATCGGTATCCGGAAATAGATCCCACAAAATTACTGAGAATACTTCGACATTGCTCTCAAAAAAGTACTTACAATACACCGAGATAGGCCTCAAAAAATGACTACTGGTACTTGAAAATATTTCTCAGAAATTTACTAATAGTGCGTCCATATAGTCCCGAGAGAGTGTCAGAAAGTTACCAACGGTACCTCCAAATAGCTCTTGAAAAGTTATTAATGATATCTCTAAATAGCTTTCAAAAGATGAGAAAATATATTTCTTAAATGAAGTATCATAGAAAAATATAAACATTTAATGTAATTTATAATTCTGATTTTTGGCCTATGTGAGTTCAAAAAGAAACGCTCTCATTCATAAATATGATCTGTATAGCTCTAATTCAGATGAAAAGTTCCCATAAGTGATCAATAGAACTAATTTCTTCTCAAATAGTACTATGTACTTTATTAGAATAATCACTATCATAACGCAAGAGAAAGGCCACAATCCCAAAAGCCAGTACCCCAAACCAAAAGTTTTGGTATTAGTACATGCCTAGTCTTGTCCTATCATTGTTCCTCTCTGATCTATGTCAGAATGAGAAGTTTCTATAGCATAATTGCAGACCGTTTGGTTTTGTTCTTTCTGAACTACCATATGCCTCAATTTTCTTTTTAGCCGTTCGTTGGAAAGCAGAAACACAAATAGCCAGTCTCTTTCTTTTATGAAACCTACTTGAAAACGACTCGGGTATTTGTTTGGAATTAGAGCCAATCTATCGTACTTCACGACTCTTTATACTTGTAATCAACGATACATAGTTCATAGATAAGTTATACGGATTCAAAAAAACATTCGATCAACTTGATCAAAGTGGCATTCTCTTCAAAGGATTGTAATATTTGCATAGATAGGTGTCATTCGACAGTTGATTAGCCTTGTCTTAGTGTGGAAAGAAAAACTCAATGATGACGCCTTACATTGAGTTTCATATGTCATATGCTGTCAATTTGTCAGCAATTGAATAAAGAATACAATGTATGACAAACAAAAATATAAGAACTGTCACGTTAATCATGTTTTTTTTCTCTAAATTTTGAATTCAGGAAGGAGAACTTATGAAACAAAAAAGAAAAGGTCAACTATTGTTGAGAAATGAAAGTTAAGCTTCAATTGCTACTGCTCAAATATAGTAATGAAACAGTAGTAATATTGATATGTCGTTATAAGAAACTACGGTGAACCTCAAGATGAATAATGAATAAGAGAGAGAGAGAAGATAGATATTGCATAAGAACAAAACAGAATCAATCACGTGCCATATCTCTATGATGTATTTTACCCATGTTACGAAAGAAAAGGTGCTTTCTTTCTTCACACAAATTGCAGTTGGAGAAAAACCAGTCACATCCATATATATCCCTGGAAAGCAAAAGCTGTAGTTGATATCTGAGTATATCGTCATTACAAAAACATATTTTTAAAAGAATAATATCACACTCTGAAATCCTGTGAAGTTGTCTATCATCTCTATATATATTTATGTTTTAGTTTTCAGTTAGACATTGCCAAAATAAATTTTATGCAATGAAGACATCTTCATGTCCAGATTCTCACAGACTTGATTTTGTCACTCTCATCAAAATAAGTTTTTTTGAAGTTTTTCATCAATATAGAATTAACTTTAAAAAAAAAAGCAATCATATATTCTTTAAGCACTTGAAATTCTGTATCTTTCTATATATTGTCTATGGTCATGAACTCATCTATTGTCAAAATAATTTGAACATAATGAAGAGATGCTCAATCGACAAGAATAGCAATTCTGTGTGTGTATGAGTTTTCAAAGTATAGATAGCAAGGAAATCAGTTTCTACAAAAGTACTGATGCATTCTTCAAGAGCTTCACATCCTCTATCATTCTATATATATATTCGTCTTATCTTATATTCATATGCTTAAACAATAATTCTATTGATATTCAAATATCCTCGATGATCAATCTTAATTTGAACGGAGAAAATAAAAAAAAGTATCAAAAAACCATTTGGATTTTTTTTTTCGAAATTGTCAGTTGAAGTGACTTCATTGTTCTTAAATTATTTTAATAATAGATAAGTGCAAGAGAGTAAACAAAAATATAGAAAGAAAGAGAATTTCAAGTGCTTAAAGAATATATGATTGCTTTTTTTTTTAAAAGTTAATTCTATATTGATGAAAAACTTTAAAAACTTATTTTGATGAGAGTGACAAAATCAAGTCTGTGAGAATCTGGACATGAAGATGTCTTCATTGCATAAAATTTATTTTGCCAATGTCTAACTGAAAACTAAAACATAAATATATACAGGGATGATAGAGAACTTCACAGAATTTCAGAATATGATATTATTCTTTTAAAAATATGTTTTTGTAATGACAATATACTCAAATATTGACTAGAGGTTTTGTTTTTCAGGGATATATATAGCCAACGACAAACGTTTAAGCGACTTTGGTTTTGTGGAACTTACATAAACTTTCGAAGACAATAGTGAGTATAAGCTTTCCGGTTTCCGTACCCTCTCTCTTCTCCGTTACAGACACCTTAAGAATAAGCAGCCATGGTCGATTTCGACCTTGCTTAAGGGTTGAAATCAGATGGCATACTTTAGTCATACAATTTTGATACTGTGTCCTCTCTATTCTAGGAATTGATTGCAGTTTCATCGTCATTTTATTAATGATGAATTTGAATAAAGTCATCTGACTACAACCCTTAAGCAATGTCGAAACCGGTCATGGCTTCTTATTCTTATGTGTAAGATCTATCGAGTTCTAATATACAAAATTACACGACTAAGTTAATTTTTTTTCAGAAATAGTGGTCAGAGTGTCATATTGATAATTACGCACTAACTTTCATAGAAGTGTCTGAACAAATTTAAATAAGAAGCTCTTTATAGTTTATCAAGAAATAGAACGAAGACAACATTCTGAAATGTTTTGATATTTCTCACAAAAACCTAAGGAACTCTTTTATTCAAATTTGAATTAAAAATTTTTGCAGCTTGATACATTTTTCAAAACTTACTTCGAATCTTCCGAAGAAACTATTTGCGCTAATAAAAACTATGTTATGCCTGTTAGTGTGAAATCAAATATGAGAAGCTCACATAAATGGTGCATATTTTTCTTTTTATTCTATGCACTAAATAAACATATGTCACATACTATTAGCTTATCATTTGTCATTTCTTTTGCGCATATGGCTATGTGTTAAAGAACACTGTTCATAAACTAGTAGTGCACACTTTCAAATATTGTTGTTTTTCTTCAGATTATTTCTTCGTCATTCAACATTGAAGAATACGTCAAGAGATCGATGATCGAGATGGAATTGTTTAGAAGCTATTTGACTGAGATTAGTCTAACTCGAGACGTATAGATCTGCAGATGGTCTTGTCCTCATGCTGAGAGAATGTTATGAAATTAAATTATATTCAAAAATAGTTATTATTTATTTTTCGATCAAATATGCTTGGCAAGATGAAGAATAAACTCAAGTTGTGCCTTCAGAGTGTGTTGGAAATCGTCATATATGGGACATATTTTCATTTAATGTATAGTGTCTCTTTCTTTATTATGGACTAAAGAACTTCTTTCTTCGATAGGGAATATACTCAAGGACATATATAGCTTCCTATTGACATTATTATAAGCATTTATTATCTGAAGAATCAACATTTTTTAATAAGAAAACATCAATCATTTGCTCACTTCTAAAAGCACTTTTAACGCTTACCATTATCAAACTCTATTCACATGAGAGACAAGCGCTAAATAACATCATGCTCAAACTATATGAGTAATAACTTCTAATGACTAAGACATTTTAACTTCACAACAGTCGGTAAATATAGAATGACAACCAATAGTTGTTCAGATAATCAATAAATATTTAATTGATCCATTAGATTTGAGCATCGATTAAATCCTCTGAAACTATCAACAAATCCGAGTGTGGGTGTGGGTGTGGGTGGGTGTGGGTGGGTGTGGGTGTGGGTGGGTGTGGGGTGTGGGTGTGGATGGGTGTAGGTATGGGTATGGGCGTTGGTGTGAGTGTACGGGTGTGGGTGCAGGTGTGGCTGCGGCTGCGGTTGTGGCTGCGGCTGTGGCTGTGTGAATCTCTGCTTCCACCAACACTCACACCCACACCCCACACCCCACACCCACACCCAACACGAAAACGGGAATAAAAAAAGTTATTCTTGCAGGACTCTGGTATTCGGACAAGAAGTGGGTTTATTTTTCAGCCACTAAAACATTATTCAAAAGAAGCACAAGTAGATTTTTTTATTTCTGACTAAATGTTGATTATCTGAGAGCTAACAATTGAATGAGCCGAAAATGGTATATGCAGAAAGCCCAGTAGATTATAGTAAGATCCTTAACTGAATTCGTTGATAGTTTGAGTCACTATCAAGTCATAATTTCTGCGGATTGTTCAATTTCATATAAAATTAACAATTTCAATTAACTGGAGATTAACAGAACTAAAGAATATCGATAATTATCTAAGAACTGCGTTCTGATAGGTACGACATAATAAATGTCAGAATTAATAGTCTGTGAATATTTCGATCGAATTCTGTCGTACAGTTGAATGTAGCTTGAAAAAAAGATTCGTCTGCTAATGTATTCTCTATGCAATGCTATATTTTATCAAGTGAACGAGGTTTTGAGCAATAATGTTAACTTAGTCGAAATGATTTTCAATTTTTAACTGTTTTGATGGGCTGTATAAACAAGAACTAGAAAATATAGTGCCCTTTCAGATGCATTGGCAGAGAGTTTTGCAATGTTCTCCTTATGAAATAGTTTTGTTTTCTAAAGTTCTTATCGATGGATCAAGAAGTCGTTTTTAAACGTTAGGCTGGCTCCTCTACCGACTCGTGTCATGTTGGTAAGTGATTCATATCAATGACAGACACGTTTTCAAGACATGTTTTAGTTGATCCAAAGAAGCAAGTATGTTCTTCAAAATAGTTTTGCTTGCTTTTCAAATGCGAACGAAATTGAAGCAGTTGACTTAGATGTTAAAAAAATTATCATGCTTCTAGAGTTTTCGCTTTCGTTCACGTAAAATTTTCATTCACCAAAGAAAGCTAGTTTCGATTTTCATCATTGCACCTTCTCTCAGCTCATTGGACTTGTACGAAGAAATCGACCAGAAATCGATTGTGCACGAATATAGTTAATCTTTTGGCATCATTCATACGTTGTCAATGATGGATCACACGATTGAATTTTCATATTTATTCAAAGATCAAAGGATCTTCCTTTTTACGAAAGCTTTCGAAAAATGAAATGAGCTCGAGTGTGGATGTAGATCTGTCTTTAGCTTGCATTCATCTAACAGATGAACCACATTAAATTATCGCTCTATTTTGCCTTCGATAATATTTTACAACCGCTCTATCTGGCCATATCGACTTCATTTTCTTACTACATCTATATTTTACAAAATCTCTGGATATTCGAAAGATGGTTTTGCTCAAGATGAAAACGGGAAAATCACCTGTAGCAATATCCAAAGACTTATACAATGTAATTGGCGAACGAACTGTTTGAAAATGAAAGCCTACCTATTTAAAACCAGAAAACACCTGAACCTATACAAACAATCCGAATAAAGGATGTTATCAACAGAGTCAAAAGACTTTATTAACGTGACGGATAACACATATAAAGTGTCTTTATTGCTTGCAGCTTGAGCAAAACTACTTTTTTGGATATCTAGAGGTTTCATAAGATGTAGACACTGTAAGAGAATGAGGTCTGTATCACCCGATAGAAATTTTGTAAAATTTTCTTAAAGGTAGAACAGACCGATAGTTTGATCTAGGCTAGCCATTATTCATCATTCAACACTTAACGTCTATAGGCATTCATTTAGCGAGTATACTCGATCTCATATGTGCTGTCAGTTATAAAGTTTAAAAATGAAGATTCATTTTTCGATGATCAATCCTACGTTGTAGAACTTGAAATTAGTTCCACAGAGAAGCGTACAATCGTTGATATGAACTATATTGTTTTTCGTGAAATATTGCATAAAATAAAGTGTCGCTGCAAATTAACTACACTTAATATCACAATTCAACTTTCATCCCTGGCAGCTGCTATCATAATTGATTCGTAAACCATGTATGATTCGTTCAACAACTGTCTCTTTTCTATTGCATGAGAAAAATTCGAGTATGCTGCTGTTCTTAATATATTACTCTATGAAAACGAAGCAGTGCATATCGCCAGCATGTCTGTCAAGCATTGTTCTCTACAATGTATTTCTGCTCTGAACATTTTAATAGAAACGAGTAAAAGGATGTATTCATTTTTTAAGTAGTTCTAGAATTAGAGCTCGAGAACGAAGAACACAATAGTGTTCTCTATTCTTCTGGTTACGACAAAGCAATATCAAGTGTAAATTGATCGACCCATTGAAGCTCTTCTATACGTGGTGAAGTCTGAGTATCATTAAATTGCAATGATTGCCAATATTGAAAATCGGTAGCCTTTGTTGGATCACTTTCCCAACGATCACTAACGAAAATGTAGGCTCTTCTCAAATTGTTTAGCATCGCTTCAACAATGAAACTTTCTTGACCACCAGAGATAGAACGTCGTATTATGATGCCATGGATAATCTCGTTTCGGACTGGATCAATATCGTACTTTGCATCAGTCTATGGACCCAGTGGATGTGTACTGACAAAGACATACGAGTTGCCACCCTCGCGACAGAAGCAACAACTTTCGCCAAACAGCAGATGGTAGAAGCCATTGCGTTTGAACATAATGGGAGCCTCATTATTCATTGAAGTTATAGAGTCGGTTGTCGCTTTTGTGCTCAGTGTACCGGTATAGTCCGATGAAAGCTGTTCGATTTGGGTGTGGGTGTGCGTATGACTCAATAAAGGATGACACCTCACACCCACACTCACACACCCATCCTCTTCTTCTTTGTGTAAAAATTGATCAAAATAACTGAATTATTAATGTATTAATATAAAATTATTTTACATAATTCCTATAATAGAGAAGTGTAGTCAATGGCATTAAAAATGATCCTATCGCTTTACTTTCACCAATAAATAATGGTGGGTGTTATTACTTTCACTCATGCCCATACCCAAACCCACTCATACGCTAGTGGGTTTGAACATTATTGTAAATCTTTGTACTCTAGTATCTTTAGTGAATTATTTGTAAGTAGTGCACTTTATGCAATTCGATTTTCTCGAGTACATAAATGTGTTCATTTGTTAGCAAATGCATGTCAAAAACTTATGAAAAAAATACTGAATTAAAGGAGAATATTTCAAAAACTTCACATATGAAGTCTAATTGACGTGCGTATTTAGCAGTTTTGATCGAATCCTATCACGCTATACGTTAAGTTATCTTATGAGACCGCTCGCTTATTTTGATGGAAACACTTGATTAAACAGTTATTTGACTGGTTCTCTGTAATAATATAATTCAGTTCAATGTGAAACGTCTTAAACGAGTCAGACAGGGCTGTTTTGTTGATTTGCTTTTAAAATTATGGATGCTTTGGTTTGTCGCATGTGACTGCTTCAATCGATTACTAAAAAGATATGTTGTAAAATGAAACGAATTAGCTAATGTAACGAGTTGAATACTGCAATTCGTTGGTCTGACCTTTAATCGCACAGTGTATTTACTTTGAAGAAATGCTTGGCATAGAAATTATATCAATTAATATGTAGATTTGAATAAAACAAAACAAGCTAGAACTTTTAAATTTAATATTACAAGTCTTAAACTTGAAAAGAACTGCAATAGAAACACAACTAATAATGAAAATTTGTATTTTGGAAACATTTATTCGTTAATGATGGCTAGTTTTTTGTGTTAAGTCTATATGTCATCACGCGATTTCATGTGCCTCTACAATGTTATCCATATTTTCCCTTAATTCGTTTGTTTCTCTTAATGGTGCCCAAATTCGATCCTTTTGGTGTCCTAATATCAATAAATTATATTTGTTTCAAGAACCAAAATTTCGAAACAAATAAAGACAATTCAGTATGATTGAAACGACTTGATATTGTTAAATTGTATATTTCCGATTAAAATTGATTTCACTCTATCACGCCATATATTTTATTACAGGAAAAATCATGACTGTATTTGAGATCACGAATACTATGATATGTCGGGCACATTCATGCAAGATATATGAATAAACCTTCTCAAGTGATAGCAGTAGGGAAATACCTAACGAATATGAATACAGAAAAAAATACCTACTTAAAGAACAAGAAGAGAAAGTCGCATAAGTATGACGGAATAGAAGAAAGAATGATTCATCTCACTACTTAACAATATCAAATGATATGAGAATACCTGTCGAATTTTTTTATTTTGTGTCTTTTTTGTTTATAATATATATCAGTATTACATATTGCAGCTTTTTAACTGAGAAGTAAGTTAATTTTTATTTACTAACCTTTTCCTTTTTCATGTCTTTTAATGCATAATTTTTTTTTTGATTTTGTGTGCGTGATTCACTCTGCTCAAGTCAATCATGTGCAACGTTTTGTTTCGCAAGTGTCGTGATGTCTAGCTTCATGTGTGTATCTTGCGAATCAAATTGCAATAGTGTGTCATTGAAAGTGACGGGAAAAAAAGAAACGAGCAAGTGAAATAATCAACGAAAAAAGCACATTGAATTGCTTTGCTGCAAAGGTGACAACGAATTATTTGGAAAAAAAACAAGCAAAATGTTATGTATACAACGTCAAACCTCATCTACGATTCTACGACACAACTTTTTGTCATATATTTGATTTCCTTCCAAGCATTGTAGTAAGTCTCTTATTAGAATAATTTCAAAATAAAAATAAACATACTTATTAAACAACATTTTCTTGAGATAAAACATTGAAAATTGTATC
>CAJNOP010000293.1:73471-114619 GCA_905250075.1 Rotaria sp. Silwood1
CTGTACAAGGTAGGTGTCTCAAGATGTCCGAATAATTATTTTACATACTGTACATCTAAACCATGATTTTTAACTTTTCGAAGTTTTAGCTACTCAACTAAAACTAGCACTGAAATATATGCATGCGATTAAAATATATAAATAATTATACATTAGTCTTGTTATATCTTCTTTTTTGCTGATATTGTTCACAGACATTTGACTGAAAAAATTTTACAAGAGAAATTTTTTCAAACAGGTAACGCATTGTAAAATCCGATACATATGAACATGCTCTTTATCATCTTCTATAATATATTGTAATTGATCGAATAATTTGTCAAACGTTTTTTTGAAAATTTTCGAAAGCAAATTTTCTTCACTATGTCGAATTTTCTTTTTCTGAATGTAATTATGCATCAAACACATTTCCGCAAACTGCCTTGTTCAGAACACCCTATATATTGTCAGTACTTGATGCATAAGCTAATTTAGCATCACTATCTACGGATTCTATATGTTTATCAAATAATTGTGCTACAAACCGTGTGGCCAATATTCCATATTGTTTTGAGATGACTTAAATTCAATGCAAACTATTTCCAATCTTTTTTATTTTTTCGTAACTGGCGCACGCTTAAAATAAAATTTGTCTTTAATGTAAAAGTTCATAGTTATGAGTACCAGTATTCGATATGGGTTAAAGTTTTATGCCCAACTCGACCCAACGTTAACTTTTTTTTAATCATGATCTTCTCAAGACGGATCCGCCTACGACACTGATAACTGCATTCCTGTGTCATTAAAACAGTCCTTATTCGTTCTTTCACGTTTGACTGCGTCAAAAAATACAAAAATCTACTAGAGCAAAGCATTCATACTAATCGTGAGAAAAGGCTATCTTTAAATAAAATTTTTTTTTTTCAACACCCTTTCATTGAAGAGAAATAGAAGCCGACATTTGTTGGATTACTTTTGCATCACATATTATATACGAAAACAATATCAACCTTGTACCTCATGAAAAAGTATTAAAGATACCATTAACAATTTATCCTCAGTTATTGTGCAACAACATAGATGGATTATGATGCAGTTGTATAAGTAGAATACAAACACAAGACTAATCTAATAAGGACTCAGGTATGATTCGTTGTTTTCATATATCTCTCTGATAATTCAATAGAATCTCAACAAACGATGAGGGTCTACAAGATTACTTTCCTAATCGAAAAAAACCTTTGATAACGAAATATATAGGGATAACAAGTAAATTATGAGCACACACTGAACATAGTTATTCGTCTTCATTTGGCATCCAAATTTTTTAGGTCTCTAGTTCTTGTAGTTTTTCGAAAAACAAAATTTGTTTTCGATCTGAATGAAATCTACAGAAATATCTCGTGCGGATGATGTTAAACATGTAAATGATATTGGATCTTTTGTAAACTTGTGTTATAGTGATATGTTTAAGAATTATCATCTGTAATCGAAAACAACTATGTTAAAAGTGTTTTCATTTACTTCAGTCTTTGTAAGATGTTTTAAATCTTTGTTAAGACATGCAAACTAAGTAATCGAGTATTTTCTAACCTTCAATATATAAATCGTGATATATTCTTCTTGTTATATGAATTATTGGTTCAAGATTTGACGTTACTTTCTCCTAACATGAGCACAGAGAGATACAGTTTATCGCAGTCTACCTGAATACGCCTTTTGATCAAGCTGAAAATTGTGCTTCGGCATGATAATAAGTTATAGTGATGAAACAGTAATGTTTTGTAGTGCGTATTACTATTCGTTTCGAATTCTAAAAAGGTTTTCTATAAGCTAAGGTGACACTGTTTACATATTTTTCAACAAAAAATGTTCGACAGGATATTTGAAATATGTTTGAAAAAATTAAGAAAGTTCTCTGAATGTAAGAATTGCACAATTTGCTCAACAATATGAACGAAAAATCAATCTGATGTTCTTGATAAGCACTAATAATTCTTTGTTACTAATAGATTTTTATTCACATCAAAGATTGATATGTTTCGCATGAAGCTTGCGGGTGAGAACAGGCAGAAACAGTCTCATAATTAAACACCAGCTTTAATGAAAAAGGAACTTCAATGTGATAGTCCGTTAGTGACCTGAAATTCTTTTATGCTATATTGTCGAAAGAAAGATATTCAGAAAATTTAAAACACTAATTTTTTAGATATAATTTTCAACCTTTTCGTTGTACGCTTTTTAATAGTTTTGAGCAGTTCTCACGTTCAGAAAGCTTTCTTAATTTTTCCAAACATATCTCAATTATCTTATCGAACATTCTTCGTTGAAAGATATGTAAACAGTATCACCTTAGCTTAAAAGAGTAGTAATACGCACTATAAAACATTGCTGTTTCATTACTATCACTTGTTATCATGCCAAAGTACAATTTCTCTATGTGCTGATTTCAGGAGAAAGTAACGTCAAATTGTGGACCAATATTTCACATAACAAGAAGCAGATATCACGATTTATACACTGGAAGATAGAAAATACTCGATTACCTAGTTTGCATGTCTTAACAAAGATTTAAAACATCTTACGAAGACTGAAGTAAATGAAAACACCTTTAAAATAGTTTTTTCGATTACAGATGATAATTCTTAAACATATCATTTACATGTTTAACATCATCCGCACGAGATATTCCTGTAGATTTCATTCAGATCGAAAACAAATTTTGTTTTTCGAAAAACTACAAGAACTAGAGACCTAAAAAATTTGGATGTCAAATGAAGACGAATAACTATGTTCAGTGTGTGCTCGTAAGTGATTTGTTATCCCTATATATTTCGTTATCAAAGGTTTTTTTTTCGATTAGGAAAGTAATCTGGTAGACCGTCATCTGTTGACACGAAAGTGATCAGAAGATCAGTTCTAATATCTCTAGAAGTTTTATTAAATTCAGAGATGACCACTCAGATGTGCTCTTTTTTCAAGGCGAATACATAACCACTCGTATCGACTTTGACTATCGAAGGTTGATCATCAACTTTGATAATAGACATATTTGTGAGGAGGATAACATTATTATTGTGTGAAACTCATATATATTATCAAAGAAAAACGTGAGTGTTATTTTTAAGTCGATGTTTTCCGACTTGCCACCTGCCCCCTTTCCTACCCCATTACAGACACTTCCTATGACATACCTAAACAACTAGTTTCAAATTTTTTTTTGAGTATTTTAGCTCATCGGAAATATGTGGCTACCACATTTTATCCCCAAAAGAGCAGTGCTAATAAGCTATTTTCGTTTCAGATTTTCTTCAGTCTAGGATTGGATTATTCATACATTGTATATTCTAAATTAATTTTCTAGATCACTGTTAGCTTTCTGTGAGTGGAAAAAATGGGTCCACAGATATCGAAAATAAATTTAAAAGTTATTGAATTGACTAGAACAGATGATTTAACATTCAATTCCGATATGATCGTATCAAGTAATGGCAAAGAAGATATGAACTTATTCATACCGATAAAACATGCTATTAGTACAAGGACAAGGCCGATCCTACTAGATAGTGATTGTTGCATGTATAACTCTGAAAATAAATTGACAAAACAAATTCAAAGTAATCTGTTGCTGTTATTAAATGCAACCGAAGAGACATCAATCAATAATGAAATTAATAATATACTTATGGAAGATATTTATAAATTCGTGGCTAATAATTATCGAAAAACAAAGAAAGATATTCAACATATTCTGAAAACTAAACAGCAGGTACAAAGAGCTTTAAATGAAAACTTGGACATTAATAAAAATGTTGATGAACTCGTTTTTACGATACCGTATACTGCTCTACATGCAGAGGAGGAAAAAGGGACGGAAGTCGGGACCACAACTAACGAGCAACAACAGGCTGAATTTCAATTTCAACAATGGTCCTTTTCTGGTTTACAAACGTTAATATCGATATTATTAATTCTGATAAGATCTAGTGAAAAGAATGATCCTACAATTGTTGATCAAGTTTTCACAATAGCAAGTCAGTTTTGTGAACGATTTCCGATGAAATATTTATGGTCATCCGGAATATCGCAAGCTACAAGGAATTTATTGTGGAAACCGTTGAAACCATTGACAAATTATATAAATGAATTGTATTTATCAGAAGATCAAATTGCGACAAAGCACGCTCTCAAAATTCTGTTAAGTATTTCAATTGCAAAAGCATCATTGAAAGACATTCTAAGTATATTGAGCAAGTTAATATTCGACAAAGACAATGTTTCTCATGTACGAGGCCTATTAATAAAAATGAATGATGGTATAACAGAAGTTATCAATGAAAGAGAAAAAAGAATGCATCAGGCAATCAGAAAAGAAACAAATGCCTGGACGTCATACTCAAGCGAAGATGAAGAAGAAGGTGAAGATGATAATGATGATGAAGATGATAATGATGAAGGTGAAGACGATGATGAAGATGAAGACGATGAAGATGAAAATGGAAGTGAAAATGACGAGGAATATGAGACTGTAGATGAAGATGAAAATGAAGACGAAGATAAGGACTCAGATTACGAACGAGAATACGGCGATAACACAACATTGAACGATACAGCAGGTTAGGGTACTGTTTAGTGGACCATATTGTATTGTAGCTAAGGTCGACATTGCTAAGAGAGCATGTAGGTGTAGATGTGAGTAATCTTTGGACATACACCCATACCTCCTTTTAGGGTTAGTTGTTTCACTCTAATACAGCATAAACTCAATGGGATATTCGTTGAAATTCTATCTGTTATAACATAGTGAACAGCTTCTTCATGCATATTTATTCTTATAAAACTTTATTTGTAGTCAACAGTAATGAATTAGCAACATCTATTAATGAAAGCACTACAGTATTTGATGATCGTCTCGAAACCACACTCAATAATCGTGGTCGATATGCTCGTTTGGGCAGCACAGGAAAATTCTACTGTGGTGATGCACTCGATGGACCACAGTGTAACTGCTGTGATGGTAAATGTGGACCGACAGGTGGCTGCAATTGCTCATCATGTATGTTACTTGATCTTCAGAAACGAGCATTACCCCGAGGATGGCTTGTCAACAGAGACGGTGCATCAGCAAGATGCAGTCGACAGATGCTAACAACATTCTATTGTGGTCGAAGAGTCATGCCAGATGACGGTACAAGTGATGGATATTGTGGCCCCACCAATGGACCACAATGTACAGCATGTCAAATATTGAACCAACAGCGTAGTGGTCGATATAACGAAATCTGGATTGGTATGTAATGCTCTAGATATGTTTTGCGTCGGAATTTCGTGAAATTTAAACAAAAGTTCTAGTCTTTTCACAGATGCAAAACATAAGGTGTATAAAAGTTAATCCTATTGATAACTGATCCGTTTAGTTTGACATGAACGTTATACGTCTTATAGCATAGTGAAGTATCAAAGGAACATAATAATAAAGAACGCTTCATAAATTCTCAAGACCGTTAGTAAAATGAAAACTACTTTACAAAGAAAAGTCTAGTGAAAAAAAGGGAAAGACGATTGTTGGTTTCCATATATTTAATCTGTTGCACGATTTTTGAAATGATGAAAACTGATTTCATGAAATTAGCATAATTTAGTCTTGCAACTTTGTGTCACCGTTATAAATAGAGCATCAAGTTCCACATCCAAGATCATAAATCGATTATCTCAAGAGTATTTCAACCGAAAGAAATCATAAAACTTATTTAAAGTAAACGAGAGAATGAATTCAAGGTCTTAAATCATAAACTGTGTTAAGGTCATCAAGTTTTAGCGTTTTTATTTTGTTTTTCTCTTCTTCATGTCAAGATGATTGCCATAGAGTTTCCATATAAAAAGCATAATCTATATCACAAAGGTTAATGACACAGTTAAAAACTTAGTGTCATGCATAATTCCACCTTGTTTGGCTAATATCGATGATTTTTTTGTATTTCATGTGAAAAATCGAGTTTCTATTGTATGTGTAGCAACGTAAAAAGCACAATCTATTACTTTGAAGAGATATTCAACCGAAAATATTCGATTTATATGTTATCTTTCGCATTTTGCTTTAAGTGTATTTTAGACTCTTCATGCTTATAGCTTTGTATCTTTCTTGAAAAGTTATAATCACTTTGAACATGCCAAAAAACTTGTTTCACGATTTCATCTGATATCCAGTTTATGATATATGTAGATGTCGGTCGAGTATCTCTACACAATTTGATTCAGTACTCTGACTCACGAATCTACTATGAGATTTGGTGATTTTCGAAGTAGAACTTATCCAATGCAGTTGAATAGATTGTTGCCGAACATTTTTCATCATTGTCATCGAGTTTGGACTACTGAAAGATGCAATCAGAAGTGTTATGTCATGAAAGTTGACTTGATGATAGTTATAAAAAAATCACGCTTCCGCTCTACAGGATGGGTGCAGGTGTGAGTGTGTTTCTTTCCCTCAAATCACTTAAACACCCATGCCCAAACCCACCCCACACCCACACCCTCAAAATGATGATAATCGATTGCGAACAGTTGATCGTCATATTCTTTTGGTCAGATTTTTATTATTACAAGACAATATTTTACTTATTAATGTGCCATTGAAAATATTCACATGAATATTGAAGATTCATTCAAAAAAAAATTCAGTTAGCAATAATTGTCTTTCTGCATATTAAATAATTTTGTGGTGCTCAAAGACTCAACATTCCTTTTTATATATGTTGATACTTGTGAGAAGCCGATGAAATTTTATTAAGATATAGGTAAATCTTATTCATGAGTATGTCCGATCGAACAATATCTGAAAGGAAGAGAATGAGTACAAACTGGGCAATTGATTTATACTGATTACAACTCGAACACTCGTTTGGATCATTGAAAACGATGAATGTTCATGTGACAATAATCAGTGCGATGAACACAAAAACAACTGAAAATTTCCTCGGATAGACGCAGTGTTAATGGGTAGTTAGAGCGAAAGCGTGATTTTTATATAACTATCATCAAGTCAACTTCCATGACATAACACTTCTGATTGCATCTTTCAGTAGTCCAAAGTCGATGACAATGATGAAAAATGTTCGGTAACAGTCTATTCAACTGCATTGGATAAGTTCTACTTCGAAAATCACCAAATCTCATAGTAGATTCGTGAGTCAGAGTACTGAATCAAATTGTGTAGAGATACTCGACCGACATCTACATATATCATAAACTGGATATCAGATGAAATCGTAAAACAAGTTTTTTGGCATTTTCAAAGTGATTATAACTTTTCAAGAAAGATACAAAGCTATAAGCATGAAGAGTCTAAAATACACTTAAAGCAAAATGCGAAAGATAACATGTAAATCGAATATTTTTGATCTCTTCAGAATAATAGGGCATTCTTCTCATGCCATGATCTATATATACATGTTGCATATAATTTGTTTTCAATTTTTGAGAAAATCATTTCAAAACAGAATTCAATTACGTAAAGGAACTTCTGAAAAAAATTGCTTCAATAGAAATACACAACATTGAAGCCATCTATTAATATAATATTGGCTCGTAGTCTAGAATCAGAATTAATTGGTTAAGGGTATTGGAATGAATCTTCATAAATATCTTTATTTCCTTTCATGTTCTGGTTTTTTGTTGTTGCTCATTGAAAGCGTACGAAACCTGCAATAAATTTTCAACATTCTTATGTCATTCATTCTTATATTCAATTCAGAGAAGAGTATGTCAATCAAAACTGAATTCTGTTTCAATGTCTATGTTGAGTTCTCACGACTGAAGATATATCATGCGTATGCCTTAGAGTACAACGTTGAATGAATTTAGTCAATAAACTTCTTTTTTTTCCTCTAACTCAAGCATTCTACATTTCATCATGTTCAACATGCCACATTAAAATACTCATCTAAGTAAGACAGACTATCATGATCGATAAAAGAGCAAATTAGGTAATGAATACCAATCTGATTCATAACTGCAGACAATAGACGATTAAAGTATGCAGCTGAATTTGTGTGAAAAAATGTAATTGCAAGTCAAGATTTTGGATGTCGAGGATCCTACTGATTTCTGAAACGTTATAGTTACTGAAAAATAAGTTTGGCTTATTTTGTGTAGAATACTACAGACAATAGGAAAACTATTGTAATTAATAGTTCAAAGCCACTTAAAATGATGTGTTTATATTTTGCCTAGTTAAATATTTACAAATTCAGAAAATTGATAGGTCTCCTTATTACATTTATTCTTATAAGCCTTCATTTTTAGTCAATAACAACGTATCGGCAACATCTACCGATGAAAGCACTACAGTATTTGATGATCGTCTCGAAAGAACACTTAATAATCGTGGTCGATATGCTCGTTTGGGCAGCACAGGAAAATTCTACTGTGGTGGTGCACTCGATGGATCGCAGTGTAGCTGCTGTAATGGTAAATGCGGACCAACGAATGGCTGCAATTGCTCATCATGTATGTTACTTGATGTTCAAAAACGAGTTCTGCCTCGAGAATGGCTTGTCAACAGAGACGGCGCACCAGCACGATGCAGTAGCTTGATACCGACGACATTCTATTGTGGTCGTAGGGTCATGCCAGATGACGGTACAAGTGATGGATATTGTGGTCCCACCAATGGACCACAATGTACAGCATGCCAAATATTGAACCAGCAACAACGTGATCGATACAAGCATATTTGGATTGGTTAGTAATATTCTAAACATATTTTTATTTAGGCTTAGAAACATGCATATTTCAGTATGCTTCTTCTAGTTGCAAAACAGCAGAACTTTTCAACTGTAAAATTCACGCTTAGTTGACTTGACTCTTTTATTGAAATGTAAACTACATAGATATGTTTAAACTCATTCAGGTATGAAAGTATTTAGTGTAGTCGAGTTCCTATTAATGTGTGAAACATTATGAATTTGTTTTATACACAATCAAAAATATTACTCATTTTGATCATATTATAATTTTAAGTCAGATAGAATAACATAATCCGTAGGTCATTGACGATCTATGAGGTCAATGGAGGAATGGCGATCGTCCACTTATTTCATTATATACGTTTCTTTTTAATGTGTCGATATTGATTGAGTAGAGCGGCAGGTGACGATTCAAACGACATTTTACTGTTATAGTTAATTAAAATGTATCCCGATTCCAATAATTACGAGCTTAACGAATCATTTTTATTTCTATTCATAATAACTACTTTACATGATCTTCTTGCGACTTGTGGCAATATTTGCGAACATAAAAATTTGATTTTCCTAGTCAATAACATACAAGCACAAGAAAACTTTTGTAAGCGACAGTTTTGAAGAAAAAAAACTATGTAGTATAATATGAGAAAATTCTTCACACTATCATGCACTATAAGCAAACCCTAAAAATATGCGTAATTATCAATGGTTGTAGATACAGTTTCCCGTGTTGAACGCTCTTTCTCATGGTCTATATAAAAGTTATTTATGATCTTATTTTGGTTCAAAAATAAAACATACTTCACTTGTCTAATGCGTTTTTCTTCTCTCGAATTATGTGTAATAGAAAATAATTTGTGTAGAACAAGAAAAAGATAAGATGAAGAATGAACAAAAGTGTTTATTTTACTCGTTAGTCTAAGTTCAAACAAATGTAATTGCACGAGAAAAACTTGTAAACCACAATACTTAGGTTTAAATGACTGAGCTTTTAAGAAACCTACGGTAAAGTTAAGACTATAGTTCATCGATGTTTTTATTGAATATAGATTGATGACACTCCTTAAATTACGCGCGGAATATTTATCTTAATACATCTCTTAGACTTGTATTCACATTCCTAATTATTCGCTTTAAAAACATAATATTCAGTTAATTACAGGTTTTACCACTTACGTATCTTATCTAATTTAACTAAAAGTATGCCTGTGTAATTGTCTACACCATTAAAAGGTTTTCTTTGCAAAAGTCGAGTAACAATTTAATAAAATATGTTAACAATGACTATCTATACTAGATTATTGTCTGAATGTTCGAATAAATTGTCAGATATGTGTAATGCCTATCTCAAATTTACTGAAGACGTATATATCATTCAAAAAAGGATTGACGTTTTTAGAGGAAAGAACATTGACATCATTGATTTATTTAAAAAGACTTGGCGTATATCCAAATACAGAACTGATGAAATTGAATGATCAACAATTTACTGGACAATTCATTTCTTCTATTATTCTGGCACATATTGACTTTCATAATGAAATTAATTCAATTGGACAATCTGAACATGACTTATTCAATTGCTCAATGTCATTTGAATTTCATCCAGATACTTTCAGATTGTTGTTTCAGATTATTGAACAATTAACAACATTGATAACGCAGACTTGGAATTCAGTTGTCGTTCATAATTTAGTTGTTTGCTTGCGATTATGTACAACACATTTGGAAATTTTACGTTCTTCAAACCCAAATCTTGACCAATATTTCTTGACCAAAAACGATGAGGTTACTGAAACAATTCAATCTTCTACAACATCTCTATCAAAAAGTCACCTCAATTTAACAGCATTTGCAACGGACGATCAATTACAAACATGGTTTGAAGCTTTGCTGAAACTAGTGTATATTGACAATGGAAAATCTGAGCAGTTGATCATATGTAGTCAAGCATCCAAGGCTCTTCTTTACGTTGTTGATGCTCGAACATCGTCATTCATAGAAAAGTTATCATTTATTCACAAACATATAATGGAAAATAAACATCCAATGTTTGTAGAACAATTATATAAAGAATTGACAAAGAACGTTGTCTTACTAAACTGGATTGAAACTTTATGTAAAGACAATGATAACCAGACAGAGCAAATTACAGCATTGAAAATACTTTATTCATTCATCGACAGTTACTTCAAACCATCAGACGAAATAAATAATGAGCAACAGCAACAACTAAAAAGAATACTGATGTCATTTCAACAACTTTTATTAGGGCGATTAGTATCGGTATCTAAATCGAAAACAAATCGTAACAAAGACTTTGATGATGGATTTCCGACAACAGCTGCTCCTAATACTGTATCATCCCTCGTAATTAAGTATATAACTTATATTTTAAGTAATTATATTCATAAACTAATAATTATGAATGATTTTTTCAATACAATGCTTGCGGGCTTGTGTCTAATGACAAAAACACATGAGATATTTGATTTTGAAATAATTCAACCCATATTCGCAACTACTATACCACTACTAGTAGAATATATATTTCAAAATATAAACAATGATGAATGGGAAAAGAATAATCTGCATTGTATTTGTTGGTTATTAAGCAAAATGTCTGTTATTATGATTGCTGGCTCACAACAAAATTTAGTAGAAAGGAAACATATCGATAAATTAAGATCATCCTTGTTTGCTGGTGGTTGTGAAAAAATAATAATAGAAAACAATAAATATCTATTGAATTTGTTCAAATCTCCTTTAGCTACTTACAGTCAATTTAAATTGACTGATGACATTGAAGAATCACCTTTCGATCGTGAATTTCTCATGTCAGTTTACAATAATACTAATGAAGGTTCACAATTAATATCAAAAATCAAAGAACATATGAAAGATAGACAACGTTTAGTACACAAATCGATTGAACAACAAGTAAATGACGCATTTGCCGCTGTATTTGCTGTTTATATTAAACATTATCGTCGAATTAATTTAGCTAAACACGAACTAGCTCAAACGGATAATAAAAGACCACATCATAAACTTTTATCGCTCTATGAATATGCCAATCATGTTCAAACATTGTTTGCCACAACAAAAGCACAAGGTGGCGACTGTAATGAACTTTACAAACAAATAAAAACGAATGCATTATTTCTTTTATCATCCGTTCAATCAGGTAATTCAGTTCCGATCATAAATGAAGACCTTCTACAATCAACGACAAGCACACATATAATGACAACAGTAGAATATAAAATAAAACCGTCATTTAAGCGGCAAGTCTCACGATGGACAACAGCGAAACGTGTCCTTCAATTGCTTCGAAATACAATGAATGCTTGTATACGATTTAAAAAGTTGATGTTAGCCAAAAAACAAGCTATTAGACAAAAATTAGACAATGAAAGTATCTTAAATCGAACAATTGATGCATATATTTATGGAGATCCTTACAAAACAATAACAAGTGAAGAAAAATCATTGGAATCGGACGAACTTATTCAATGTATGTCACGGCAGTATGAACGAGCAATGACAAGAATGATAACGTACCGATTTATTCAAATGTTTATTCAAAAAGTATTAAGTATTGAAAATCAAAGTCGAGCGTTAACTATCTTGTCTGTTTATTTACCATGCTTGAGAAATACAGACTTAGAATGGTTCTATTTAGAAAATATTAAAGCATCAACTTGCAATTTGAAAGAAAAAATTAGAAACAGTTATTATTCTATAATTAAAACTATTCTGTCCTATATATTACAATCGATCACCTCTAAACCAAAGCTCTTATGGCGAAATATGTTCAACGTGCTTAACTTATCATATGAGGCAGTTGATATTGAGTATTTATACCGTGATCAATTTGTATACACATTATTCACATTGTTTGTTAGCTTTATTGAAAAATCAGATTACACGAACGATGTTGGATTCTATATAAAATTGATTGGATACAATTGGTTTCGATTATTCGTATTAAAACTGAGTGAAATCATCGAATTGACAGAACAGAAAGGTGCCGACAATAAAGTTCTAAATGAACAACAGGAATTTGTTTTCAACACTTTGATTTTAAACGAACTGAAAGGACTAACACGAATAATACCAATTGATACAGAAAACGAAACTACTTGTTCTTTAACTTGTAAAAAGAATTCTTTAGATAATCTTGCTATTGGTTGGTTCATTAAAAGAGTAACAACAATTGAAGATGATACATCAAATGTTTCAAATGTTTTATCATTAAAATTTGATATTGAACTCTGTATAAATCAATGGTTGATACTTCTACTTCGTCTTGTCCATTTTTACGAACATGTTCAATCTGTATGTGCAACGATTGATTACATTGAACAGTTGCTGTACATCTATCATAACTATCAAAATAGTGTTACCGGTTTTCTCTCGTTGAAAATTTTACGTTACCTAATACCGAAGCATGCAAACGAAGAGTCAAGGAGTATTATTGAGACCTTTTTGACCGAAACTCTAGTTTACATTGGGAATAGTTTCGTTGTACAACAGATTCCATCATATATTATCACTGAACTGATCTACTTATATCGTACAGTGATGTCTGTAAAATCACCATGGCAGATGATGGCAACTGAGTTTATTTTCAACACTATTACATCAAGCAAGAATAATACTTATTTGAAATTACTCGAAATTGGTGACATGAATCAAATGAATTATTTGGTTGCATCTCTGTGTATATTGGGTGGATATATTCAACCTTTTTGTTTAGGTTCAATTGTAAAAATATATACTGATGAAGAAAGTAATGAATTTCAATTGGCGACTATCATAGAAACTGACAAGAATGCTAGTGATTCGGATATATCCGGTACGTCGACCTATTTGATTCAATATCTAGAAACGAATGAAATTGAATCAGTGACAATTGATGAGCTAGAAATCGAAACTGTTGTGCCGCCACCTAATCTACTTTTGTTAGCAAAAACAAACGAAACGAATGCTGCCATAAATGCAATTATCGATGCATTGGTATATTTCATACAAATCGATACGTCGACAAATGAATCTGTACCGTTATTACAACTGAAACGTCGCTCAGTAGCCGTTTTATTTCATATATTGAATGATAAAACTCTCGTCGAAGTATTCATGCAAAAACCATATGCACCCATTATTGTCAAATTATTCATATCTGATTCATTATCAAATAATTGTCGACAACTGTCTGATTTACGATTATTGAATAGACAACATTTGGAACAGTACTGTTTGAGTTTAGATGCATGTCTAAGCTTAAATGAAATCGTATACAACGATAATGGTAATAACAGTCAACTATTGCATGATGTGACAGTTTTAAATAGTAAGCATAAATTTTCTTCGCACGTTTGGAACAACAATGAAATTAGTCACAATCAATTAATTCTTAATGCACTATCAACGAACGTATTGAAATATAATGGTTGGAAACCATATGCATCACAAATTGAAATTGAATCGTTTAGAAGAGGTCGAATCGGAAGTAATGAACTTTCAGTTGTTCCAATGCCATTGGACATTAGTGACTTAAGTGTTTTCGAAGAATGTGGTAATAATCATAAATTCAAAGGACGAATTTCTCCAAGTCGTAAAAACACAAATGGACCATTTCCAACATACATTGTTGATAATATACAAGTAAGTGAAGGTAAATGGTATTATTGTGTTAAAATACTAGTTAATAACTATATTCAAATTGGATGGGCTACAAGTGAATTTGTACCCCAGCCAGATGATGCTCGTGGAATAGGTGACGACAAATATTCATGGTCATACGATGGATCACGAGGTACACTTTATAATAATGGAGAATTTCATTTCACTTCTGATGATATTCGATGGAAAGAAAATGATGTTTGTGGTTGTGGTATTGAAATTGATGGTGAGAATATTTGTATCAAATATTGGCTGAATGGAAACTATCTTGGTAAAGGTTTTGAACATCAATCAAATATCGCATCAACAACAACAATATGTAATATGTTACCAAATGGACGGCAAGGTACCATCTATTTTCCTGGTGTTTCTTTACAAGTTAGTTCTTATTCTAGTAGTCGTTGTGAGCTCATTTTTAGTCCAGAAGACATGACGGAATGCCCATTACCAAAAGGTTACAAACCATTATTGATGCCAAAATTAATCAATGTCGAAAATTCTATTGTCGCTTATCCTTACAGTGCTTATTTGATTGATGATCAAATTCAAAATAACTTTCATACACAACGAAGTACAACACCGACAACATTTTTGCGTGATTTTGTAAGCGAAGATCATCTTGAAACAGAATTTACTATTGATAATAATCAGCTAGTCCTACCAGAAAATAGTAATGGTTTGCCACTTTCGATCGATAATCATGCGTCATCATTGACAATCAGTTTTGATTTTAAAACTTTAAAAAAAGTTGAAAACGATGCTAACACAAAATTAGATATTCTGTTATTTACACTAGAAACTATAGAAATATTCTCAGTACAAATCTCAATAAGCAAAATAGAAAACGAAATACGAACTGCAATCATAGTCAATCCGAACGAACAACAAATGATAATTTACTTCAATAATGAATGTCGAAAATTTCATATTGCTTTTGAAACTTCAACAATGGCGAAACTAAATTTTCATATATTACCTAATATTGCCGTTGGAATAAAAAATCTTGGCATTTGGAAATATGCTCTTTCGGAAGAACATATTCAGCGTCTATTTACCTATGGTTTATTCTATGTAGCAATCGATTATCAACAGTTGAAAGAACATCGAACACAAGCGAACACTATCACGTTCAGTAAGAATCAACAACAATTTTCGAGTCAATTACTTATTCCGTTTAATGAACCATTCGAAAAGAACATATGGGAGAAAAAGAAGAAACAAGTTGACATTGATGAATCCATATATTTTAGAACAATTGCTGGAACTGATGAATCTGTCGTACAATTATTTGGAAACAAAACATATCTCGTTCTAGATAAATCCGCTGATCAAGGCTGTGAATATGCACTTATTCTCGACATTTGCATACCTAATTGGCCAACGAATAATGAACAATTGACACTATTGAGATTGAATACACAATCAGAAATTTATATTACACATAATGGTAAAATTGTTCTATCTAGTAATGCAATACAAAACAAAAGTGATTCAACATTGAAATTGAATGAATATTTCCGTTTGCATATATCGTTTCAAAAGAAAGTTGTCAAAATCTATGTAAATGGAATACTGGAACTAAGTGTCAATGTCAATGAGGACCAATTCATGGCAAAAGCTAAACGAATTGAACTGTTTCGAGAAGTGGATTTAGGAAAGAATACGACTAATGATGATAGACTTCGAATTGAATGTAAATCGATCACATTTTTAAATGATTTAATAGCAGATGCAGATAATCGTGAAGAAATGAAATCAACAAAATATTCATTAGAAACTTTGGTTGCACCACCCTTTTCTATAGTTGCATTAAATTTAGTTGCCATTGGATATAAAGAATCATGGATAAAATACGCTATGAAAGAATACAATACGAGTAATATTCAATGGATTGATACAATTATACGCGAGAAAAAAGAAGAATTCATGAAGAACGAAGCTCAAAATCGACAAAAACGTTATTTCAATATTTTGTCGAGATTAAATCCATCGATTGATAGAGAAAAAATGGAAGATCTGCTTGCGTTCTCAAAATTTGATACTGACGAACAAGTGACAGCTGCTTATAAACTCGTGCTACTGCATTGTCACGATCTACAGACATCGAAATCGTTGTTGAAGACGTATGAAACGAAAGAAAATGTACTGAATTTCAGTGAAAATGAAACTTCATTGTCAAGCGAAAAATGGTACTATCAAACTATTCGTGGTTTAGATGTCAATGATCATCTCGACGAATGGATTCAAGGTAAAACAACAATGATTCGAGCAGAAGATCTCACTTGTCAATTATTCGATTTGACAAAATCTGAACAAGAATTAACAACAATGACTTCATTTGCAGGTAGTCAACAAAAAAAGATTAAAAAATCAATTCAATATTCACATCGACAAATTTCACAACAAAAATACATGAACTTGCGTGTTGCATGTGAACACGGATTGACAATGATGTATGCACGTTATACTGTTTGCAATATGTTAAAACTTTGGTCACCTTATAGTTCAAATAAATTTCCATGGGAAAAATTTGGTGATTGTGCACTTATAACTAGGCTGTTACGTTTGATGGATTACCATTACATGTATACAAATACGAACATAGATGAAAATGTTGATATCATGAGTTTATTAACGAATTCGATTCTCAAAGCTGAAATACAAGAATTATTAAAATATTCTAGCAATTACAATGAAATTAATACTGAAATTTTACATCGAGAAGCTCCCTTAATCTATCAATTGCAAAAGGATATTACTATTCAATTGATCCAATTTTTGTTTGACCCATTATTATTATTATATGATTGGGATAATGAGACAAAGAGTATTGACGAAAGAACACTGATCAAACAATCAAGCTTAAATTTTGTTTTGAAAATATTGAATCTATTTGTTGCTGTGGCAACTGATAAATCGGCGATGAAACATCGCGACATCGATTCACTTATTCCAGTTCTATTCCCTGTAACATTAATCAATCTGTTGTTTGATCTATTTTTGATTAGTCCAACGCATCAATTAAAAATATTCATTCTACATCTCTTTTCTACGTAAGTAAAATCAATGACAGAACCCAGTAAAACTTCTCATTGTGAGTGGTTCTTTGTTGATCTCGATGACAAGAGTGTAAATGAGATAGGAGCACTGAAGTTTCACTGAAAGTTACGAATCAAGCTGTTGACTACCGCTATCAAATACAATTTTCGAATCCTTCAATTTAAAAATCTCATTAATTTGACTTCCTTTCTCAAAGTCTAAACTTTGAAATCGGATCGAATCATAGACGAGATAGAATATTTTAAAAGATTGTTTTGTTGCTGATAGTAGTCGACTGTAAGAACAACTTTCTATCTTAGATCATTCTTGAACTACTGATCAGAATTTTTATAAATCGAAAGGCAACAAGATGGGATACTATCAATCAGAGCTATACTAGGCGTTCTAAAAATGACAATAATTCTATTTTTCTTTTATTTAATAGGTTACTTGATGCAAGCAAAAATTTCAATTTAAACGAACAAATTCAAAATTTCTTATTTCAGTTATTCATTGAAATCTCAGCCAAAACTAATTTAATTAGTAACCCAACAATAAAAAGGTTACAAAATAATCTCATGAATTTAGTATTTTTGTTATCTGAGAGACAAAAATATCAACAAAATACAACAAATGTAAAAAACGATGTCAATCAACAATTAAGATTCAATTTATTACAATGTCCACAAATTTTTCGTGATATACTGACAATAATCGATGTTATCAATGTGTTAATAGATAAAAAGAAGCAAGCACAATTTCCTGAAGTTGTTTTTCAGATAACGGATGAGGATGAAGATGAATATCTGAAATTCACTCGAGACGACGTCGAAAAATCGAACGGCCATTTCGATACGATAGCTGATCAACAATTGATTAGTTTCATGAACAAGCAATTGTTAGTCAACGATTCCTTCAAAAATTTTATTCAAAGTCTATCTATCGAAGACATGTCTCATGCAACATTCTATAAAACTTACTCATCTCTATCAAACATTCCAGCTGTCTGCATAATAACTCGTGCAAAACTATTGTATCGATTAAGTATGCTTATTGAAAAAGTTGTGCCATTTCTCGATTTTACTTTATCACCGAGACAAAGTATTCTCACCGATAAAATTCGTGCACATAAAATGTATTTATTTCACTCAACCAAGCTTCATTGGTTTCATCAATCCTTACAAAAAACTGTAGTGAGATCGTCGCAAGAAATTCCTTCTGTTGAGTTTGATACAGTGGAAGCTAGTAATGTTGATGATAAGGACGAAGCTACTATGTTTCACCAAGCTTATGATCAATTACATCAAAATGCGCATGTATTATTTCGAAGAGAAGAGGAACAACTTTGGCAGGCGCAATACATTGGAATGCATAGTACAGATCAAGGTGGACCTTATCGAGATTCTATAACACGCATTTGTTCGGACATATGTAGTACACAACTGCCATTGTTTATTTTATGTCCAAACGGGCGAACACAAACTGGTTTGAATCGTGATCGTTGGATTCCAAATGTATTTCCACCGAATAAATCAATTTCGACTAAAGTGAAAAATCAATATCGTTTCATTGGACAATTGATGGGCATGGCAATACGTCGAAAACATTACTTGGATTTAAAATTTCCCAGTCTGCTATGGAAACAATTGGTGCAAGAAAAAGTAACTATGGAAGATATTGAAGCAATTGATATGCAAAGTTTTACAATTGTTAATGAAATGGAAAAAACTTTAAAACGAAATCAGTCGATAGATACCGATAGTGACATCAATTATTTACTTAGTAGTATTATGAGTGAACTACGTTTTGATATTGTAAGTTCAGCTGGACAAACTTATGAACTCATTCCCGGTGGTGCAGAAATTCCGATTACTTCTGATAATTTAAAACAATATTGTGCATACTATTGTGCATATCGTCTAAATGAATTTCATCGACAAATTGAATTTATTCGTCAAGGCTTGTATAGTATTGTACCAAGCTATTATTTAAGTTTATTTACAGCTAGTAACCTTGAAGAAGCCGTATGTGGAAAAGGGCAAATTGATATTGAATTATTGAAGAGGAACACGAATTATAATCATGTAAGTGCAGATGCACCATATATTCAACGATTTTGGACAGTTCTAAGTGAATTATTCGATGAAGATCAAAGAAAATTATTCTTGATATTTGTTTGGGGAAGAAGTATATTGCCAAGTAAAGATGAAGAATTTACATCGAAATTCAATATTAATCCATATTATCTAAGCAATGATGAAGTGGATAAAGCGCTTCCACGTAAGTAGAGTTTACATTTTCATATCTGCAAAACGACAAAAAAATATACTTCATAGTTTTTCAAGTGAAATTTAAAAATTAAAAAGAAAATCTAATGCGTAAAGTTGCAGAAAATTAACAAATTTTGTCACATAGTTTTTCTCGGCTAAAATGGCAATTTTTATTGTACACATTTTTCTGAGGGCTGTCATCCTGTTAACGAGGCAGTATTCTTCTCAAACAATTATTTTTGTTTTTCATATTTCCCAAGTCTGAAAGAATTTTCATGCGAGAAAAACTTATCCATACGATGACACGATTTCTATCAATTACCTTCTATTAATTTATGAGGTAGATAAGAACGTCAGAATTCACAGACACAAAACTTGAGTCGTAAATAGTTGAAACTTCGAATATTCAAAATGAAATCTAAATACTCGTTGTTCACCAGACTTTCTGGAAATTTTCTCAAAACTTGAAGTTTTTTTAAAAGTGCATTTTATTTTACTTTTACAGTGATCAGTACTTTTTCAAATTAAGCTTAATTCCTTGATCGTATGTATCTCGTTCGAGAGAACTCACTAAGTTATCTAAGAAAAAAAAAATTACCTTTTGGAATTTAGCAGCCATTGTTAATAAACGTTTTCAGAAGATAATTTCTTCGAAAATTTACAAAGATGAGAAATGTCATCTCTATAGAATTTTTCATTAAAGATTCAAATGAAAAAAGAATTCAGATTCGAAATCATTGCTCAAAATTGCGTTCATGAATTAGATTAGGTTCTTGACTATTTTGCTAGAAAATGTCACTTTGATATTAGCAAGAAAGTAATCAAAAACTTTAAACTATAATTCCCCTTTTTTATTATTTCATTCTTGTAATCCAATTTTTGATAGTGATTTGAAGATCATTCTTCTTTTGTAATCGGAATATTTTTTATAGCATATCTCATCAAAATCTGTCTTTATATCTTCACGTATTTTGGAATAAATTTTTCTCGACGTCGAGATATACCAATTTCAATACCAATGCTTGATTCGAAATCAGTCGAAAATGGAATTGATGAGAATTGCTTTTTTCTTGCAGAATTACTCATTTTCCACATATATTCATTTATATTAATAACACGATTCTAATTTTTTCTTAAGATCAATTTTAACCGATTCTAGAAATCTCTATTTTCACGTAACTCATAGACTTTCGCTAATAGATGAAGTGAAAGGGGAGGCAGAGGGTATTGGATGACCTCTTTCAGAAATATTCAATAGAAATTCAATTGCATTATGTAATAGAAATTTACTGTTAGGAGAAGACCTGAACTTTTTGAAGAGTCTCAACCGTGCCGCATCCTTACACTTCCTCCTCTGGCACCACAACTATACTTTAACGAAATCTATTGAAGTGGATAGATAGGAACAAGAAATTAAGTTTCCATAAAAAACGTTACAGTCTGCAACAGATTATCGTTTTCATATTTTCAACTCTCAAAAAGAAAAAAAACTCCATCCCTTAAACTTTTACAAAAACAATCTATCTTCCATGAGTTATGATAGTTTGGTGTGTATATAAATGAGCGGATGCTGCCAGACGTTGCCAACCATTATTATATCTTCAAATCAACTCAAGAATCTCGGATTGTATACATAGCTATTTATAGAGTAGACAGCATGATGCTAAGATTTAGCTTTGATAATTTTGCAGTAAGTCAAACATGAGAGACCACCAATTAATAGTTCCTTCCTCGTCCAGAATAGAAGAGTATGTCTTCTTTACATAACAATTTGCGTTGATGGTTCTGAAATGGCCACTGTTGTGAACTACGTTTTCGTCCACTTGAATCTTAAAAACGGACATTTTCGAAGGAACTTTTCTAAAGTTAACTAGAGGTCTTTCCTATCCTAATAAATAAATCATGAGATTCATTCGTTTTAGGTTCACATACATGTTTTTTCACCATTGATTTACCTGCATATTCGACGACTGAAATTATGTACGAACGTTTGAACTACGCTATTAACAATTGTTCAAGCATCGATGGTGATGGCAATATGATTGAAACTATTGATCCAAGAGATTTCATGTCTGATGTCAGTTCAGAAGACTAAATATGGATGATTTGACTCTTGTGTCTAAAATATAACTACTTTTTTAATCAAGATAAAATGATGGCCAGTTACTCACAAATAATAATCTGTTTTTTTTGCATTTTCGCTGCTGTTGCTAATTAAAAGACGATCATAGATCTTCATTTACACGCTCCAAAAAATTGTATCGAAGACCATGTGTGTAGATTCTAGAATTGAGAACATGTGATCGGTGACAGAACAAGAGCATATAGATATTCGAGTGAATGAGCATGTGTGTATGTATTTGATTGTGATTGTCTACAGCACTCACACCTAATATTCTGACTCATTGAAGCTGAAACGTTCGGGATAAATTTAATGATGTGCTACTGTTAGTTGACGTTTTTCGCCTCTTGCATCGTTTCTTGTTTTTTTTCCGGATGATTTATTTCTTACTTTTAAAGCACAATAACGCTTTCCGTCTCGTTTCCATCTTCTTTGCCTATTCCTTTTTGTGTTTTTTTAAAGTTCTTTCGAAATGTGTACTCTGTTGAGAAAGACTTCACATGACAACAGTAAAACACTCACGAGAAGAATGATGGCCAAGAAGAAAAATTCATACTTATTCAATTAAATTTCTGTCGAATAGAGTACACCAATCGATAATCGTTTCTGCATTTAAGATGGTTGGAACCCAGGATTACTAGATCTTTCAAGATGAGAGTGGATATTCTAAATTTTATATATTTTCCTGTTTATTTTCGACTTCTCGAATTTCGAGTTATTTTTAATTATTTTTCGAGTTGTTTTAGTTGGCTAAACTCGAGCTTTTATGAGTTTGATTCTGACTGCAACATTGAATTTTTTCAGCAACTAAGACATTTTTGTTGTGCTACTATTATCATTATATGGTATAGAGCTTTGAGACTAATAATAACCTGCTTCATCAGTATAAACTGACACTTGTGTTTAAGAAGGAATTTCTCACATAATAATTCTAACTTGTTAAGTTGAACTAGATTCAGCCGTGAATGAAGAGTTCGAGGATTCCCATGTAATAGTTGAGACCAAAAAAAGTCACTAATAAGTCAACATTTTTAAGTAACTATTAGTATACTTATAAGTAGAAAGTACTTTTTATTACTTTGAAAATTACTATAAAGTACATATGTTACTACACTTGCAAAGTATTTGAGCTACTTTAGTAATAATTCCTGCAATAGTATAGTACAGAAAGTACTTTATAGTAACTGCTTTGAAGCTCAACTTTTACATTGGTACTTAAACTCGCATAGTACTTTCTATTACTTACATAGTCATACTAATTTTTATTACTTATATTCTCGTAGTACTTTTTGTTACTTACTTCTTTATAGTACTCTTTATTACTTACGTTCTCGTAGTACTTGCTAATACTTACTTCTTCGCAGTAATTTTTATTACTTACCATAGTATTTTTTAGTATGAAGTCTATTTATTTAGTTACCCAAGGCTAGATTCGAACTTTTCAGGTTAAGTCCTTACTTTTTTCAATTTCTCCGACTTTGAAAACAGGTATACAACCATATATGCTTAGAACTGCCTTATAAACTGAACCGATGTAAAAGTGTGCAATGACAACTTAAAAGTACTATTTCAAATACTTCAAAATACTTTTTTATATACCTTAACACACCGATTTCTTCGCGAAAGTACTGTTTAGTACTTTTCTATATTGCTATATTAAAATTAGTTTCCCAAGCCACATTTAGCAGCAATTTTCTTTCTCGGAGCTTAAGGTGACTTTAATATTGAGTTTTCGATGCGATTTTTCTGTGCCACTGAAGCAAAGTCACTCTTTATATGAAGTCAATCTAGCGAGTAAGCGAATGCGCATTCAACAGGGTTTTCTAGTCATGCAATAAAATAAGTCCTTAAAAAACAATAAAAAAATCACTAAACAGCACTATTGTTAAAGTAAGACTAATATCTAATGTACCTGGCAAAATAGTTGCGAAGTAGTATGGAGCACTTGTTGGAGAAGTTAATTTTTCTACTCAGGAAGCATAGTTTTACGAATCAACAGTTTTGAGAAAATATGAACAGAAGAACTATTTTTCCATTGTAACTGTCAAAATATAAATTTTCATTCAAACATTTGCTACTTAGTTTTACATGGGATGTGGGTGTCAGTTTGTAGGTAATTCTGCGTCTGTAGGTGGGTTTGAATATTGAGGGTATGGAATAATCTAGCCTACAACTAAGCTTACAGTTTTCACCACTCAGAGACCAAGTTGAACCGATTTTTACTCATTCGAGTTCAGCTCGGTTCGTCTATATTTTTCTTAAACGTTCCAAACTCGGTTTGGTTCGTTGTTGGACTCGGGTCAATAATAATGACGATTTCAAATGCTTGTCTATTCAAAGCTGTCTAAAGAAGGATTTCTATATTCAACTGATAAAAACTATTGATGTTGTTTAGAATTGTGCCTATTTCAAGAACCAAAGCAGAAAGCGTCACTTCATATGCTCTCGAAATCTGGTTTGCAATCCATGAAGTAAATGCACATTGTAGCATGTTTATTTATTACCATCTTATGAGCTTTTTTAATGAAACAAAAATCTATTCTACTTTTATTTAAGCCAGAGAAAAACTGAGTTTCAAGCATCGCAATATTTAGAGGGTGTAGGTGTGGATGTGAGGATGTGGATTTGGGCGTGGGTGTGGGTGTGGATATGAGTCAAAAGAGGATGAACATTCATGCCGACACCTACACACCCACACTCATACCCGGACCCACACACCCCACACCCGCATCCACACCCACACCCTAAAAGGTTTAAAGATTGAAATATGGATTCGATAATATCGATATGATCAAATAAATAATGATTCACTCGTTATTATCGATAATCCGGACAGCCTTCTCTTCTTTTTTCTGTCTATTAGCTTTTGAATTAGTTGTAAAAAATGACACTTTCTTTTTTCGCAAGAGAATAAGAGTTGATGTTGAGTAACAGGAAATAAAAAAAATTCCAAGGAATCATAAAGTCATCTAGACACATGTTAATCTGAATCATTGTCGATAAAATTCAAATCGACTCGTAACTTTTCTTATTTAGTGACAAAAAACTTTTATTACATTAAACAAAATATTTCACGTCTTCCCGTAGCTTCGAATGACATCAGATGCAATGTCTACTCCACGTTTTCTTTCCTATTCTTGTGCAACATAAATCAGCATGTGACTCAACTCTATGTGAAAGTTATAAAACGCTTTCTCGTGCATGCAACCAACCTTCTCCCTTTTTTTCTCACACAACTATTTATTTTTGCCTTTTCTAGTGTTCGGTTATTTTATTGGCCTCTACGGAACAGTCGTTTTTTTTTCTTTTTCTGTTCTTCATTACAATTGACTCCTTTTTGCATCTCTTTAAAAAAACCGACAAACAGAAGAATGACGACTGCTACTTCGACAGCTGCCAACGACAGTGTTCCGTCTAATTACCATACAGTGACTATTTGTGCAAATCTACCAAAAATCAACAAATATTACAGCGTTGAAGAGCTCAAGGATCTTCCACCTACTGACTACTGGTTGAAGAAGATGGATGAAGAAGATGAGAAAGCCTGTTTCAATATCCAACATGTTGTTGCCAATGGTCCTTGTAAGTAACGCAAACTTGGTTTTTCGGCATTGACATATATCTTCTAATGTTTAGATACCTCGGATAATGAGAATCATGCGATTTTCTCGGCTTTTCTTTTTGCCTACAATTCACACGAAGATATTGTTTTATCTCCAGATGATATGTGGCTCATGATTTGTATCTATTTTTCACAATATGTCAATGAGAACGCCGAACAACTCCGTTCACTTTTTGTTGATCAAGATGACCGTAAAAAATTGACTGTTGTACAAATAGGTTTGGTTGAACCCGAGTAAGTTTGTCAAAAGAAAACTCAGATATTCTTTATTGTTGTAGTTGGAATGATTTTCTCGAACGTATGCGAATGGAAATAGGTAATCATTTGAAAAACGATATTACGGAATTACTGACATCGAATTTTTCAACAACTACCCAATTTCAATCACTTCTTTCATGCATCGCTATCATGGATACATTTCAAAAGTACTTCGAATATGAATGCTATATTACGAAGTGTGGTATTCGCAATGTTCACTTTACGGGTACATTAGACGATTGGAAGCTTCTACGTCAAAAAACAAAAGAATTGAAGAAGTTTGTCACATCTAGGTCAAATAGTTTTGAAACTTATATCAATGGCTTATTACTCATTTTCGATCAATTCATTCAGACCTATCAAGGCAAAGTAGACAATGAATTCTGGAACAAGGTCATGGATATCGAGCATGTGGGCGGTGGAAGATCAGGAAGGTGAGCATTTAGCATAGGAAATTGTCGGCAGAGTAATAAAGTAAGAGCTATTACATTAGCATTGCGTGCTAACTACATTATATCACTGAGTGTACAATTCTGTGTGTGATGAGAGAATCAAATGACAAAAACTACAGTAGAAATTTTGCATTAAATCAAATAAATACCTAATTCAAATGAGATGATAGTTCGGAGAATTCTAAGTTTTGTCTGTTTATTTGAAGAAAAATCGATGCATAAAATAGATATGAAGAAAGAGAGATTTACTGATCTTTTTATGTTTTCAGAATGTCTGGTACATACGTAAGTGGATGGATTCTTCGGCTCTGCTATGGATTGCATACCAAGAGTAACTGTGAAATTAGACAAATAAAACTTAATTCATTTAACGTGCCCGTTCAAGTAAATAATGAAATAATCAATCAATCAAAGACATGTTATGTAACTGGAGGCTTTCACGGAGTTGATTCACGTGATGAACGCCATAAACCGGTGATGAGTCTTGCCATTATTGAGGATACAAGTACAATTAAACCTTTAAAACAAAACTGATCGTTAGAGACTACGTAGTCGTCGTTTCTTTTAGTTAAGAAACTATACCTTCTATATGAGAAATATTGTAGAAAATAAACCGTGTAAAAGAAAATAATCTTCTGTGTAATATCTGTTTTTACACAAGGCAACTTTCTAGAACAACTATTTCTATCATCCAAAATGATTCTTTTGAATATGAACTCACTCTCAAAGAAGTATTGAAATTCGTGAGTAGAAAAGCTCGGCGTACTTTTATTCGAATCAAATTGATATGACAAAAAATAGTTCGATATCAGCGAAGGCATATTCAGATATGCTCGAGTTTATTAGCGTCTCTTGAGATGGGTGTGTGAGTGTTCTCTTTCATCTAATCCACACCCACACCCATAAGCAAAAAACCTCGAAAATTTCAGATTTATAGCATGTACCTGAGCTGAGATCAATGCTTAAGGGAACTTAAGAAAGCCTCAAAAGTCAGACCATTTATTCGGTTCAAATAAGACGTTGGAAAACGCGGCTTCGGAGATTGCCATTATGAATGGTTTTTATAGACCTAATAAACGGTCTGACTTCCGCGGTGCGATGAGACCACACAAGATCAGATATTCTCGAACCTCAGTCAACCGCGGTTTTTGCATCAATTTTTTTCGTGGATAGGGTAACAAAGGCAGACCGTCATAAAGTATAAGTCTCTTCTTCCCTCTCACTCTCACCTATCTAGCTGCTCTGGTAATTCAGTTTGAAATCAAATTCCCTAGACTGAAAGGCTAGGGTCTAGAAACCTAAATTTTCTGTGTTTGGATCGGTGACGTCTGTGTTTGCATCGGTGACGTCTATGTTTGCATCGGTGACATCTGTGTTTGTATCGGTGACGTCTGTGTTTGTATCGGTGACGTCTGTGTTTGTATCGGTGACATCTGTGTTTGCATCGGTGACGTCTGTGTTTGGATCCGTAACATCTTTGTTTGAATCGGTCGCAGAGGTTGTTTGTGCATTTTGATCTGGTCTTCGAGGTAAATTTGGCCTTTTGGTGAATTTTCTAGCTACATGCTCGATTCTATTGTTTGCCATTTTTTTCTAGTTAATTTTCAAAATATCGCAAGCTTTTTCTGTCTTTTAAATATCAGTCTTCCGTGATCTGATTTCAGTTTTCGTGTTTTATCGCGCTTTTTTCTTAATTTCACTTTCGAGTATCTCATCATAAATAGTTTAGTTTTCTTTGAGTATGTTTACTTGAATACGATATTGTGGCGAAATAACGGTGCCAACTCGTCGCCCATCGATCTTAATTCTTCCAGTAACATTCACGATTATATGAAAATGGATATCCGCTTGTCGACTTCTACAAACCGAATGCGAGCTTTTCGTGCCCGTCGTGCTCTCGTTGAGACTGCTGAACAGAAAGAGAGTCGCCTGGCTATTGACAGACAATACAGAAAACAGCGATTGATCGATTTTGGTGTCAAAAAAACAGTCGAAGAGAAGCAAACGCATCTTATATCACGTAGCCAATACGAAGTGAAACGTCTAGCCGATAAACGTGCAAAAGAAAACGCAAAGGAGAGAGAAGAACGTCTTACAGCCAAACGTGCTAAAGAAATGAACCGCCGACACAACTTACGAGCACGCGAGACTGATGCGGAGCGAAATACTAGATTAGAACGTGATCGTGATCAACATCGGTAAGACTCATAGTTTCTTTGTTTTTTCTACCAAACATTCCTTTCTTTTCGACTCATAGGGCGAAAACACGTGCGAAAAATGATTCAAATATGGCAACTGACCGAAACTGCGCTGTATGCGGCTATAAAATCCTGACTCAAAATTGGTCACAATTAACTATCAGATCGTTTCCGAACCTGCATCTTCTTCGACCTCAGAGCGACGAGATATCGAATTCTGTTTTGAAAATTAATTTTTCACGATTTACCAGTAAGGATCTTTATTGATCGGAAATCATCATTTTGAAACGTTTTCTAACTCAAAATAGGCTATGTTCGACGAATGTTAGAAACTTTCTCTGGTTTCGATGTTCTCGTGAATGGAGCACTGTTAGGACGATGCGGGATCGATACGAAAACTGGATTGATGGTTGTGTGCCGTGGTTGCCAGACCTCTTTACAAAACAATGCTACGCCTGCGTCGGCTTTGAGCCGCCTATACTCTCCAGATGATGTTTTGGATGATGAATAACTTTTGTAACGTATATAAAATTGACGTTGGTTAATATTTTTAACCTGTTCTAACATAAAGACGAAACATCTCCGTATTTAAATCTAAATTCCTTTTCAGTTGGTCACTTAACAATATCCTAACTATGAACGGTAGAAAGACTTCATGGTTTCCATGAATGCCATCAGTGCTCAAAAATCGAGCTACGAAAGCTTAGTAATTAGTTCTTTTTAAATTTCTTGTTTCAAAATCTCCAGTTCTTTGGTCATTCAAATATATTCAACACTCAACAGTCTACGGTAAAGTGAATCTGCATTCGATGAATATTATTTCTTTTTTTACAACTTTTAGATATTTATGTTTCTGTTCTTTGTAGTTCTGACTTCTTAACTTTAAATTGCTTTTATTTTGAACTGATTTCTAATTATGAAGTTTAAAAACACTCGGCTTTTCTCTTGTAGCACATCTTTGGATTTCAGCGAGAGATGTACCCTTTGATAGTCTCATTTACATATCTAGTCACATCACATTTCATCGCCTTTTAGTCTAGGGATGAGTGAATCGGAATCCGATGAACGTTACTTGTAATTTTATTGGTTCAGAATTCAGAATGAATTCAAAAAGATACTTGTATGAATAAGAAAGAGATGTTTGCAGATTGAAATTTTTTTCTGCGCAAAGTTTGAATAATCAAAATCGATTCCCTATTCTCCGTCAGAGATTGATGATGCTTGATATCGATACAGTAGTAGTCAGAATAGACGGTACTATACGATACTTAATGCCTAGGTGGGATATACAGCTCCGATTAATTTCCACTCTTGTCGCTGAAAATTCGGTAACATCATGGTAATCATTTTATTCTCATTAGCAATGAGCTTTGCCAGCAAAAAAACTGTGGAAAACTTCGCCAAAAATATTCACTCCTTTTCGGTTTACCTACAAGGCAATTTTGCTACTATTGCGCAGCTTTTGTTTATATCTGCTACAAATTTATTTTTTTAATGATGATAATATTCTATCTCAACTTAGTTCACAGGTCCAAAAACTATTCTGCCCGCAGCAGTGAGATCTGTTATTGGATCAATGTTCACGGCTTGAAGTTTTTCTAGAATGGCCTTTCGACGTCTTTCAGCTCTTTCTGGAGTCATAGTTGGGATGTCGGCACGAAACATTTTCAGGTACTGAACATAGCGTGGACGTAAACTACAGTTTGCTCGTGATCCATGCATCATACGCTGATCCCAGAGAACGGCTGAGCCAGCTCGCATAGAAATATGGCAAGCTGCCTTGTACATATCCGGTATCTCATTTTTGTCGAAAACAATAAATTGGTCATGTGCCAAAAACCTTTCTCGAAACTCATAGTTTTTGTTCGTCCACTTTGTCATATATTGATGAAAACCAGGAATGAGCCAGAAGCCGCCATCTTCTTCATGATTATCTGCAAGATTGACAAGTCCCTGTACATATAATTGTCCAAGTTGAGCACAGCCAGCTTCATCATTCTCTAAGATCCAATCTCGATTCGATCGATAACGTAGCTCGGTAAAAACTTTGACTAAATGCGATTGATCATTATCTAAAATAAAAATAAAAATACGAATTTCAATCTTGTGAAAAAGACGAGAGCACTATCAACCTCCAATATAATTCCAAGGATTCATATCCAAGTGAAGATTGGTTATAGTTGCACGTTCAGGATGTTCTTTGGTTGGTCGAAACATTCCATAACGATCGTGATTTACTAGAAGATTTTCCGTTCCATAGATCGTTGCAAAAGCAGTATGCAGAGCTGGAGTCTGTCGATTCAACAAAATTTGTCGAGTCCAAAGACTCTCCGAGCCCAATATTCCTTTACCTGGAATACCTGATGCACGCCATAGTCTAATGCAAAAGGAAACAAAAACTCAATAGGACGAAGATGAAATAAATCGAATATGTCTTACTCTTGCGTCCACAATAATTCATCATGACGTAGTGGTTTTCCCAAAAGAGATTCGATGACGTCCCAAAGATCCGAGATTGTATTTGTGCATTGTTCCTCAGTGAAAACATCAGCAATGACGACAAAACCAAAGCGTTCGAAAAATTCACGCGCTTTTTCAGCCGCCGGACAGCCGTAGTTGGTCAAAATAAAACTTTGAACGAAGTTCTCAGCGTCCCTTGGTATAGTAAGCGGCTGAAAATCGATGTTAGCAGTCTCCATTGCTATGCGTTTCAATGTTTGAAGTCAAATAAAATTGAAAAACAACGAATATATATGTAGAAATTACTTATGTCATGTAGTGAAATTACATAATAAAAAGAGAAAGTAAATATAAAATTCTGGTATGTTTCATTTGATGAAAATACAATAAAAAACAAATAATCTCAAGAACAGAGAAAAAAGACGCATTTTTTCATCAACTAATTATGAAATACAAACCATGGTGTACATATTGTGGAATTTCGGCATGGGTTTTCATAGAGTTGTATGATTGAATTTATTTGAATTGGATGAATCACATTTCGGTTTAGTAATTCGTTTTGACCCAAGGTGTGAGTGTGGATGTAAATTGTGACGATTTTTGATACATATAAATGTGGTTATTTGCTACCTATTAATGGCTAGTATCGTACGCGAATGTGTTTTATTTTTTGCACAATGTTATGAGATAAGTAAGATAAGAACAAACCAACGACAAAACGAACACGTAACAATAGATGTCAGTATCTAATATTTATATGTATATTTTTTTCTGCATTTTAACTGAAAATTTCCAATCTCCGTCATTCATTACTCACACAGATTTTCGGTTTTCTTTAATGAATCTAAGATGCATTTAAAATCTTCTTTTTCTTCACTTCGCTGGCACATATAGAATACAAGCGACATAAATAAAAATAAATAATAGATTTGAAGTATTACACAATAGATTCGAAAGAAAAAGGAAAATCTATCATAAGACAGAGATAGGCATGTATCGAGCCCGAGTAGCTCGGGCTCGGGCTCGGTCAGTCAAACTGGGCTCGATCTTCAGTTTGTGCTCTCAAAGAAACTTCTTAAGTGTTGTTCCTTTTTATGCATCATAGTCAATGAATGAGAGGGTTACAACGCAGTGATATTGACGGATAGCAATAAAAGTCATAAAATACTTATGATGACACAGAATTTAGAAATTCGAGACGGAGGTAAATCCATATAGACCAACTTCGCGCCTAACCAAGACCGAGCCCGAGCCCACCGAGCCCGAGGTGCTCCGTTCAGGCTCGAGTTCGGTACATGCCTAACCACTACTTAACTCGCTTTCTTGCATCTTTCCGGATAATGATGTCACTAAAAATTGCAGAAGCAGCAACAACTTTTTGTAGCTCCTAAAGCAAGATTTGCGCTGAATATTAACTGTACATTTCAAGAAAAAAAGTCATCTTGAGGGTGCGGGTGTGTGGGTGTGAGTGTGGATGTGGATGTGCGTAGGGTGTGGGCGTGGTTGTGGGTGTGGGGTGTGGGGTGTGCGTGTGGCTGTGGGTACGGGGTATGCGGGTGTGGATATGGGGTGCAGGTGTAGGGTGTGGGTGTATGTGTGAGTGTGAATAAACAGACACCCACACCTACACCCACACCCACATCCTGCCGCCGAAGGAGATTGAACATGTTCGGGTCAAATGAAAGCTCTCACTGCCAAACTAATAAATTTAAAATATTACGTGTCCATGGCTTGTCTAGAGGAACATATTTAAATTTTAAGGGTGTGGGTGTGTGGGTGTGGTGTGGATGTGGGTGTGGATAGTGTAAATAACCAAAACCCACAACCACACCCACACCCACACCCACCTTTTATAATCAACGAAATATATATTCACATACATGTTTATTTTAAATAAAAAGCCAAAGTTCGTTTGTTTACGGACTAGGGAGTGGGTATGGTGGGTGTGGATATGAATGAAGGAAACATTCACAGGCCCGCATCCACCCACATCCACACCCACACCTCGAATTAGAGAATCTGATGGAACAGGGATTGCAAGTAAAAATGGACATAGTAATCATTTCGATTAGTTGAATAGCCCCAGACACATATTCATCAATCGAAGTCATTCAGTGTACGTGTCGGATTAGAACAATCATCGTGTTATAACATGAATGAAAGGTGAGAAACAAAGTATTGTTATGGGTGGTCATCAAGGACAAGAAAATAGTCTTTTACAATTATCCTATCCTTACGGAGTTGCTGTTGATCAAAGGTGTAATATCTAGATTTCTATCGTTTGAATTCATTTAGACTTTCAAATGGATTCGATCTCATGGCTATATCATTGTTCTTGATCGATATAGTTCATAAAGTCATTATCAGATATTTTCACTATTGATTCATAATCACTATATACCTACCAGAAATTTCGACAATGATGAAGTCTGCATGACATTGTGTTCTGGTTCTTCTTACAACATAATTTAAATATTGATTTCACTCGTTCGATAAAAACAGATGATATCGTAAAAACATCAATACTACTTCGAACGAGAGGGATACAAACAGTCGGGTCCATATAGTCGCTAGGAATCGTTTATGAAACAAACTGTTTGTCATTTATTAGAATATCAAATCATAAAACAGAAGGGCACAGTTCGAAATGAGTAACTCAGCATGTGATCGTCCAATCAAATGCAATTCAATAAAATGAATGAAGCAAATTTTTTATTACTACAGAAGAACAATCTTCACAAAAAAAAGAAACACTTCTAATGTTCATTTCAAACTTCCATTGGTGGTTCGGATGCACAAAGACTCTCTTGCTGTATAATTAAGTGAAGTAGATGTGCGTAACTCTCACATTTTCTCGAAGACGAGTCTAAATTCAACAGGACTTTTGACAAAGTTTGATTAAGAAAAAATCACGTATACAAGATTTCATCATTTGATTTTCTTTACATTCGACATTCTAAATTCAAGTTCTGAACTCATAGATTAGATAATTGTCTTATTTTTGAAAATGATTCTTCGACAGTTTTTATCAAAATAAAGATAGTCAACTGAATAGCAAAATATCTCTGATAATTTGTTATGTTTTGTGTTGGAACAATGGACAAATACAAATTATAATTGAACACATGACTGAATAGATGTAGTACAAGAATAGAATGAATAATAGTGAAAACAGTCAGTTCTAATCAATGTAAAGAATTGTTTTTTTTTTACAGAAATATTTTCATAGACAAATAGTCAAGTTCTTTTGAGCACAATGTCCATAAAATGGAGTCGATTTCCATTTCAAAGGCGTCTTAGCAGATATCCATACTGAAATATCCGAACAGTAGTTGTATTGATCGATCCAATTTGTTTTGAAAAGCCACAGATAAGATAAATGTTTACCGTTGAGTAGCACATGGAGGCAATCGTAATATTCAGCATTTGTTTGAAGTTGAATTTTGAGCGAACGAAGATTAGGAAAATATTTTACAAGTGCATTAACAATATTCAATGAATAAATTTGTCGATTTTCCAAGATCAAATGTAACACATTGGAATAAATGATTGGATGGTTCAACAATTCGAATTTGTCACATAATGTCAGTGTATGAATATATTTTGTCGGAAGAAAAGGAACCATATTAATATTGGTTGTTTTTAAATGACGAAGTCGACGAAATTCAACATGATCATCATTAGAGAAATTACATTCGTGTAGAACATTGAGAGTGTGAATGTTTGGAAAACGTCGTGATAGATTTGTACATGGTACATCAACTGTTAGATATCGAACATTCGGACAGATACTGATTGTATCATCATCCGCCAACATTGATATCTCAAGTTGTTCAAATGACCATGGAATTGTGTAAAAATGTGTACATAAACTATTGAATTTCGATTTATATGTTAAAAACCAACGTTTACTTAGTGTCACAAAAGCCTAAAAAAAAATAATAATGAAAATATCATACTTATGAATGAAATTAAGTATTTGAATGAAAGGATAATTTACTTCCTTATTGATACTATTGCCTGTCTGAATGAAACAATGAAAATGACGAAGTTGAGGCATAAATTGAGAAATTAATATTTCAATTTGATCGCCTTCTACAAATTGTTTATCATTACTAATCCATTGTCTTACATCGAGTGTAAATTTCTCGAGTTGAATCAGAGGCATAACGATTCCACGTAAATGATCAAATGTAAATGCTACTTGTTTATCAGTCATTATTCGAAATTCAATCAAATGCAACATAAATTGACGTGGCCAAAATTGTGGTATTGGTGATTGTTTACATACGTCAGATTGACATACAGTAACATTAAGGAAGATTAAATTAGGCGTCAGACCGTCGAATAGTATAAACAGATCATCAATGGTTTGTAGTGTAATGATCAGTTGTTTGAGATTTTGTTTCGAATATAATTGTTTGTCGAGAACGATACCCTCTTTTATGTTCAATTCAAGTTCGGTGAGTGCATCGAATTTACTATTGAACAACAGATCGCGAAGTTGTTTGATCTTCATATAGTCAATCGACGATTCGTTTTTATTCGATGCAGATTCAACAATATGTAAGGATTGTAATAAGCTAAACTCTTCTATATTTAATTTAAGATTGTGAATGTCTCTCTCTGTACATTCGAATAATGATAAATGGCGAATATGATTAGAATAAAACTTCCTTGATGAACGACACTCATCAAAAAATCTTTCAATCAGTGTCGGCATCGAAATATTGCTTATCGTCAACGTTGATGGTCGAAGATATTTATTAGTGAGTAAATTTATATAAACTAGAAGATCTGTATAGGAACATTTGGACAAATCGATTGTTCGATGATATTCAGATATGCAAGAAAGCATGCGATCGTTATAATTGATAAATGCTTTGAGTATGTGTATAGGAGATAAATAACGACAAATTATGAGAAGAATTTCATCAGGCAAATCGTCGAAACACATTAAATGTTGCACTTGACATTTGACTTCTGACTTATATGGTTTTCTAGTCTTAATTTAAACAATGTTGATAGGCTATTTTGTTTATTATTCATATACATACATTTTCTTTAGCCATTGTATATTTGCCACTTTGTAAATAATAATAATTACTTAAATTAAATTTATTCGTGATGAACGATTATTCTGTTGAAATTGAAAAGGACATGTTAGACGACCTTTGGTCGCGCAAATACATATTTATAAGGATGGCAGCGATGACTGCAGACAATAGTCATTGTTTTCTTGTTTCACATAGACGGTTACATGATGCGTTCAATGTGGACTAACAGCCATTGTGATATCTCTTTCATCGCCAAATAAATCTTGTTGTAAAGCACATCGAGAGCAAATACAGGGTGTCCCAAAAGTCTGGACGGAAAAAAAATTTGAATATCTTCCTTACGACTCGAGCAAATGAGCTGATTTTTTTATCAATGATAGAGGCTTGTTCAAAGTTTATATCCATAAAGACATGCCTAGAGATTCTCTTTGTCAAATACCACTATTGGTCTTAACAAAAAAGTTTACTTTTTCACAGATAAGAAAAAAAATAATATACTTAACAAAGGATCTCTCTAAGCATGTCTTTATCAATATAAAGCTTGAACGTACCTCTATCATTGATAAAAAAATCAATTCGTCTGCCCGAGCCCTAGTGGAGATATTCAATTCTTTTTTTCGGCAAAGTGACTTTTGCGCCACTCTGTGTATCGTTTTTTTCCTATCTGTGAAGAAGTAATCTTTTTTTTGTTGAGACCAATAGTAGTACTTTATAAAGAGGATCTCTAGGCATGCCTTTATGGGTATAAACTTTGAACATGCCTCTATCGTTGATAAAAAAATCAGCTCATTTGCTCAAGCCGTAAGGGAGATATTCAGATTTTTTTTTCCGTCCAGACTTTTGGGACACCCTGTATAATGTGTTCACAATACAAAAATGGAGTACAAAATAGATTTTGTCGAATCATACATGGTTGGATAGAGATTAACGAAGAGATTCTGATTAGTAACGACTAACAAGGCAACATTCCCAGGTGTAGGAGCACTTTTCAGTCGGAGTTTCGCGCATCTTGTAGCCCACAGTAAGCTGTGTCTATGGTAAAAAAAATTCGGGTTTCTGACTTGTTTCTGAAGAGATAACGAGCTCCTAGTGAATTTTCTCTATAGTACGCCTATATTGGCAGCGAAGCTATACTTTCGAATTTCGACCTGAAACTTTGCCTGCATTAAGATCTCAATTAGACTAGCTTGCATAAAAAATTTCACAATTTTTGGACTAAGTCTCTTCGAGATACGAAGCTCTCAAAAAGTACATGTTGTCTATACTATATATGGAAAACGGCCTATATCTTGAAAGCTCCATATTTCGGAGAGGCTTAGTCCAAAAGTTCTGAATTTTTTTAATGCAAGCTAGTCTAATTGAGATCTTTATGCAGGCAAAATTTCAGGTCGAAATTCGAAAATATGATCTTGCTGCAAAACTGGAATCCTACAGCAAAAATTCACTAAAAACGTTCGATCTTCTCAGAAACAAGCCGTAAGCACGAACTCTTTTTACCATAGACACAGCTCACTAAGATCTACAAGATGCGCTAAGTCCCAACTTGAAAGCGCTCGGGCACCTCGGAATGTTTCCTTGCAAGTTTTGGCATCGTGAGTCTATGTGCTACCACAAAATGAATATATCAAAAGTGAAGAGATAAACGAAAAGTAGTCTTGAGAGACATGTGACTTTCAGTGATCATTCCTCGTACTACTGTATTCGTATCAGTTTTGCTCAAAATTAGTCACTGTTCAATTTGTGTTCAACTTTCATCGAATGTAAGATTCTTGGAAAGTTTAGACATCATTGAGAAGAGTGTAGTGTCAGGTCTTTATCGAACAAACTCCCGCATCCACATCCACATCCTTTTCGTGTCAATATATGCGAGCGAGAGACATATTGCTCTTTTAGTAAAGTTTTGTCAATAAAGAAAAATTAGAAATGAAGATAAAATTGATTTGAAAAGATTGTTTTATCATTTCTTGCAGTGTTCCACTTCAGTTCGAGGAAGTAAACATGTAACAATATTTGATTGTTGAAAAACTTATCGTATTACATTCATAAAATCTTCTTTAAACAGAAATTGTTTTGTAAACACCACAAAAGTAAGGCAATTATCAGTTGACATAATGGAATAACTCACATTCTCAAACAGTGTGAAGCATTTTCCTCGTATAGAATGCTTCGTCTTGTCAATCAAATTGTGTTATGACTGCTTCACGTGCATGTCCCTTCTTTTTTCTCTTTCTGTCGTCGTACAAAGAAAACTATTTTCTGATTTTTTTTTCTTCTATTCTGTCAAGGACACTTTTTTCTAGTCGAGGCGATGTTATCGTGTGCTATCATCGTTTCTAGTTGTTTTTTCTTTTCCTCCCATCGTTTATCCTTGCCTTTTTTCCTCTCTCTATCTCTCTCACATTCTCATTTTGTCACATTCTATAGATCTAGATGCACAGAAACAGATATGGGTAATAGTACTTCATCGTTTTTATTTTCATATAAACTGAACTTCACTCGTGAGACACCAAATGATTTTTATTTGAGTTGTGATCGAGTTCAAGGTATTATTCAAATTATTACAAATGATAATGACAATGATTTAATCCGTAAATATGGCCCATTATACGTTGAACTCATTGGCGAATTGCATGATTTCAAAACAAATACTCATCAACATTACACAAAAGGTGTTCATATATTCTTTCGAAGACGAGCACAAGTGATAAAGTTACCAAATGACAATCAAAAACTGGTTAGATATTTATTTAAAATGAATTTTTTGTAGGAAGAAAATCAAGTTCATCGGCTACGAATGTCTTGATTTCAAATCGAACCAATAAAATCTTTGACAGTTATGTCCAATAGATTCGATAAAATCCGAGAATGAAACTTTAAAGAGCAGTAATTGTAAAACTACATTCCAAGAAAATCCATGGAAAATGAATTTGACTCGTAATTTGAACATATCTATCTTGCAAAGTACAACTTTTGAATGTTGCCGTAAATTACAAGTTTCTATTTTCCCTTTATGTCAAAATGTTGATTTTCTTCTGAATCTTCTCTCTTAATTATTATTGTTTTTTTATTAAGGAAACCACTCGTCTTCGAAGTTATAGATGGGCATTCGATGGTTCATTAGATTCTTTGCTTCCTTCATCATTACCACCTGATGATGAGTGTGATCCATGCATTTGCTATTATGCTCGTGTTTATCTTCGTCATGCTAATAATACTGATTTTGCTCGAAAATTTTCTTTTCTTGTCTTTACGCGAACACCAAAATCGATTGTTACTCGACAATCGCTAGAGAACAATATCATTGATACAAGTGTACGACATAAAGGTGTGAAATTATACGGTGCACTTCCAAATAATGGACTTGTTGTGCCCGGTCAAACTCTCATGTTACAAATTGAAATTGACAATCCAATGAAAGTAACAATCAAATTGATTCGAGCAACACTCAAACAATATCGAACTATAACAGATCAAGAAACTGATTTTATTATTTTGTCTTTTATTTTACCAGGATTTAAACCGAAAGGATTCAATAGTGAATATCGTCAAAGTACATATGAATTACCAATACCAATGGAAAAATGTCGACTCATGGCGCCAACATCATCTTATAAAAGTGTTCGATATGAACTTCATATTCAATGTTATTTACATTGTTCATTTAATAATCATTTTACATTAACATTACCAATTATTTGTACTACTGATCATCAAAAACCATTAAAAATTATGGACGAATTGAAATCTGTACCTGAAATTCTTCGACGTCTATCGAGTAAACCAGAAGAAAAACCACCACCGAGCTATGAAGATTTCATGGCCAGTGAGATTTTACCCAACTATGAAGATATTATTCATTAATCGTTCTACGTTCTTCATTATTTCGAATATATACATATTTGCAGTACAAACAAATTTCTCTTTTTCAATGATAGACATTAAATACTCACAGAATTATCCACTTGATGATTCTCGAACTTGCTCATAAACACCGATGTACAACTCAGAAATAATTATAATAGTAATAAATCAATTTTATCTATATATATGTATATCAGTTAAACTTTCATCGATTAAATGGTGTGATTTGAAACAATGATGCAATCTAGACGTAGGATATTTTAAGTCATAATTCGAATTTTTCTCAACGGAGTCGCACCCTAAACGGATAAATATTTCAAGTGAGTCTTCTATTAAATTTCTCTTTGCTCAGTAATGATTTTAACTTGAGCCTTTATTAGTTTCCAGGTGAGAGTTTTTCAAACTAGCCATAGTATTGATTAAAGTATAATTTGATAATCAATAACAATTTGAATTATGAAAACATGTATTAAGATCAAAGAAGGTTTTCATAAATAACTTCATTCGAAAGATCTTCAAAGCAAGTGATACTTGACAAACTGACATAAAAAAAATTAATTTTAAGAAAAGCACTCTTCGTTTTTCGCTAATCTATTTCAATCGATTGCTGTTAATATAACAGTGAAATACAATGTATTAAGTGTAAAAAGCAACTAATAAGTATGAATTTCACATCATCGCTTTCTATTTGTTTGTTCAACACTCAAATTTGCTTCAGTATACAAAGTTTCTCGTATATTTATTTCCTTTTGGTTTATAGATGTAATACATAATAAAAATAAACAATTAAGTTTTTCAATAATATTTCATAATAAATATAAAAAAAAAATGATTTAATATCATTGACAGATTTATTGATCTTTAGGTGTTGTAATCGAAGATAAAGATTCACTAAACATTTTGTTTTAATGTACATTGATATGAAATTATCATATTTTGAATATTGTTTTCTGTGAAATACTAATCGAAAAGTATCATTTTATTGAATTGATACTAAATTTCAATCTTTAAGCGGTACACATTCAGTTTCAAATGTATGAATATTAGATATGTGTTGTAAGAATTTGATTATTTTGAATACATCATCGTAAAAAATAGCAAAAATTCGTAAACGTGACATATGAGATAAGATCAATCATTACTATTGATTAGCATCTAAATATATTTTACTATAACAATTCGAAAGATGTAATACTTGCATCTGATTAAAAAGAAATTGAATCATGAATTCAAATTGATCGAAAAAGTATCAAATATATTAACGAAGTTGAATATAATTGCATTTTTGTAATAGAAGAATAATATGGAGAATGAATCAACAAACGATTAAGATGAAGAATATATGATAAAAGATTATTGAGATCGTTCAGAAAGAGCGTATTATTTCAAACAAAA
>CAJNOP010000293.1:115617-143514 GCA_905250075.1 Rotaria sp. Silwood1
TGGGTGTGTGTGGGGTGTGGGTGTGGGGTATGGGTGTGTGTGGGGTATGGGTGTGTGTGGGGTGTGGGTGTGTGTGGGATGTGAGTGTGGGTGTGGGTTCTCTATTCATGCACAGCCATTCACACCCACACCCACACGCACACCCACACGCTACACCCACACCCACACCCACACCCACACCCACTTAACTGCTAGTTCAGAGGTCAACCTAACTTGTCTGCTTTTTGTTTTATCTTGTATAAATGCCTTATCATCTAGACTTTACTTTTATGCTTGTTGGAAAATGAAGCGAAAATTTTTCATAAAATTTCTAATTTCAAAAACTTAACCTTAGCTATTACAAATTTTACACTTACTGCTAGTGATTATGTGCATTCAAAAAGAAAGTCTCTATGATATATTATTTGAACAGCACAATACATAAACAAAACAAGTGAGGAAACTCCATGAATTAGCACTTCAGTAACAAATATGCATCAAAGTGTCGCTGATTTCTTTAAAGTCTATTAATTAGCAAATTAAAACTTCAGAACATCTGAGAAAAATTTGACTGAAATCGAAATGATGAAAACTTAGAGACCTGCGGAACAAACTTTTCTATGTCTCGAATTCCGTTTGTCCCGTAAACGAAAAAAAAGTAAAGATATGATTTTGTTCAAGAGCAATACATCTCTTCTATACCATCAATCGAAACAATTTATTCATATCTATGATTAAGAGATGATTTACGAATTTCTAATAATTATTTTTGGCTATACAATATCGATCAGGAAAAACGTTCAGATACGGATAAAATTTAACAGGTCTTATAACTGATGAAGAAAATGGTAAGAAGTAGATACTAAAGCCTCTCGCGGCTTGTTTTTTGTGTCATTGTTTGACATTTTTTATTCAGATACTAGAATGTTTGTGGAAAATATGGAATCTAAATTTACAATAGATATCGATATACAAGGCCGAAAATTTCAGAACAATATTATTTTCGAATTGTCCCGATTGCGTTCATCTCACGGAACGGAACAAATGGAGTTTTTCGAGGTTCGAAACTGTCTCCCAAGACTCTATGAAAACCACAAATGTTAACCCAGTAGAAATGTGCTAAAAATCGTGAACGAATATAAATTCATTCAGATATTCAACGTATTGTAACCATACTTAAGTCTAGGTGTGAATGTGGGTGCAAGGAATTCTCTGTGGTTGTTCATGTCTGGATAGTTGAGTGCGCGTGTTTGGATGTGCATGGCTAGGTGTGGGTGTGGTGTTGTCACAGCTCACTTATTATAACCACACCCACTCACAAAGCATCACACCCAGGTAGTTACGACCAGCCTAATCCACACAAAATCTCTCTGGTGTTCTCAGATTACACCCACAGCTGTGCTTATATCCATAAGAACACTCAAGTTCCATACTCACACCCAAACTCTCAATCATTCATCTGCATCTTAAACTCCAAACTCGCACCTACACCCTAAACCCCATATCGTTAGATGAACCTTTAAGAAGTCGACTTCAGATATAGAGATATCTAACATAACGAAATGCTGCGACACTTTCTTCGTGCAACATTTTGTCCATACAGTGAGTTGTACTGCAACGATTCGTCCAAGTGCCATAGGTGATGGGATGTGGGTGATTGGATTGGAATGTGTAGAGGATGGATATGGGTAATTGGATTGGCATGATTGAATGTGAATGTATAGTTGTGAGTGGAACTAGGCATGTACCAGCCTGAGTCTAGACCGAGCAGGTCGAGCTCGACTTTGGCATGGTCAGACTCATGCTTGGTCGGGCTTGGGCTCAGTCAAAGCCTAAACGAGTCTAACTGACCCTGAGGTACTTGTACTCGGTACATGTATAGATGATATTGGATGTTTGAGCCGTGTGGGTGTGGGTAGGTGCGGCTCTTTTCTTTCACCCACACCCACCCTGAAAAGGTTTTTCGTTTCACTGCTAAGAATTTCTATGTTACACAAAGGTTTCACACTTGCTGTTAACGATTCACTCATTCTTCTTGATAGGCAAACTTTCGAAGCATGAAAGAATTGTCTTTATTCCCTATTTATAAAATTACCAGTTACATTATGTCGATACTTTCATATCGATATCGAAAATCACGAAAAGATCATGAATAGGATAGAACACACACATAGAAAGCTAATCATGTAAAATGTGGACAAAATTCTACAAGAAAGAACCATTAAATCAATAAAACTGTGTGCAATGCATACAGGTTAATACACTAAATAACCTGCTGAGTAAGAAAAAATCATCAGTCGATCAGACAAACGGAAATCGGTGATGATTATTCATTTCATTCTATTTAGGAATCATGGTTGTAAGTTACTTACCAGAATGCAATAAACAAAATACAATTTTTCAAAAAACTTCAATAACAATAATTTCCAGCTTGGTTGAATTTTGCATATGTGAAACGCGTCGTGTGTTTGTCGAACGACCCTTTTTTTTATACTTTTGCAACATAGAAAAGCTTTCCTTATCTCATCTTTCTTTCTACCATGTTTTTTTTATTACTGTCAATCACGTACTTTCTTGAGAAGCGCTGCTCATGGCAATAGAAAAATACTCAACATGAAGAGTAGACCAATAATGATGACAAACAAAAGAAAAAAGCCATATTTGTAAAAGGGAATACATTTCAAATGGAGTACAAGCATCGATACTCATTTGTATACCATGGAAAGAGTTTGATATTGTTCAAAAACAGGCAATGATAAACAATGATAGACTGCCTTCAGTGTCAATTAAAGAGATGAAACTTGAATGAGCATGAATTTTTGACAAATTTTCAGTAAAATGATATGGAAAATGATAGTTTTCAATATAGTAATGATTCTTTGAATTACATAAACATTTTAGAAAATCTGACATGCTCGTCTTGTTTTTCCAATACAAGAAAGAAAACAGCTGAAAAAGGGTGTGGGCGGGGTGGGTGAAGAGAAGATACACAAAGTACCCATACCTACACTCACACCACACGTACCCTTTAGCATGTGTAAAAAATTGTGATTGAAAAGTTCAATGTAAAAATGAAACAAAACATTATTATTATGATAGTCGAAGAAAATTTTTTAAGTAATATCATTTTGAAAATATTTGCTCTTTTATTTGAAAATGCTCATATCTCAACTTGTCAATATATTTTTTAGTTATTCAATATGAATTTCAGATATAATTCTATTATTGCTTTGATAAAATCAAAATGAGTTGAAAATGAACGACAGTATAAGGTTAGAAAGCATAGAGACATAGGACTATTTTTATGACATTTATTCAAATATACTTTTTGTTTATCATTGAAAGACATGTCTAATTAAAGTTAGATAATTATCAAGCAGAACTTGAATTCAAATATGAATTGGTATATCATTATTTTTTACTATTATAACTTTAATTTATGTCTGATTAATTGAATAATAGGAAGTCAAGAAAATCTTTAGTGTTGTTGTGACAAAAATGACTCATTGAAATATCTGAAAGACCACTCAGTCATACTGAATAAATAATGAACTTTCTTAGAGTTAATCTTTATACATTCAGTTATTTTAGATACTCTGAAAAAATTATACCTAACGACTTTTTTCTATCGAAATAATCATCAAAAACCTAGCGTTTACAATATGACTCGCAGAAGGATATTTACTTTCATTTCATAAATTTTAGTTTAAACAACTCCAAATGACAGCAACATTTTCGAAAACTAATTAATACATTCCTGTAAATAACTCTTAAGACTAAACAATCTCTATCGAAAGGGTTTCTGAGCATGCAAAGATTTTTCAAAAAAATGGACTTACTTTTTGTTAGCGTACCATGAAAATTTCGAAAAGGAAAAATTTTTGAGTTCGATCTTACTGAAAATTTTACCATAGATGTAGTTTGTACTGCATAGTCGATCCGGAATTGTTTCTTATATACTTAGACAAATAATCACTCATTATTAATTATAATTACGCATCAATTGAAAGAGATAACATTTTTACGTATGCCTATGGTAAAAGAACTTATTCAGAATAATTTCTATTTTCTTTTCGTTTTTTTCTACGTGCTTTTAGTTGTAACGATTATCTTTTATTACAGATAATATAATAATGACAAAAACAATGGAAGAATTTCTTATTGATGCACAAAATGAAGTAGAAAATATTTTCATACTTCAATATTAGCATTCATTTATTGAAGATATATGAAATACATATGAAAATAGTTTCTAGATTTCTTATTCTTTTTTTTTTAATTTAGACAAAATCTTCATGAATATAGTTAGTAAGAAAGAAAACTAGTAGTTACTGACCCCTATTATCTCCTACTGATCGAAATAATGCATTTGATGCATTTAATGATATTTAATATACAGCCAAATTTTGTAAAACTGGATCATTGTATAAAATAGTACGTCATCAATAAACTGTACTAATATATTGCAATACTTATATATTTGAATAAATACTGGGTTATGTCACTTATTTTCAAATGGTAATTATAACAAAGCAATATATGAGACCAGATATTGGAATTGAAAATGAGTAGTCCTATGAAACAGCATCACATTTTTATTTAAAAATAATAGACCATGATAATATTAAAATATTAGTCGTCGATGTTTATATATATCAAATACTGGTTTCTTTTTGTTATCGTTAAATGAAAATGTAAATTCTTATGGTTGGTGGCTTGAATGAATTTTATATGGAATATTGAACGAATATTTTCAAAACTTTGTTCAATTAGAGAACAGATAGATAAGGCTGAGACATTTTATAGATTAAAAAAAGTGAACTTTGTGACAATTATTAGGTAGAACAAAATTTATTTTAATTGTTTGTTTACAAATAAACTTCTAGAATGTTTTCTTGATATACTTGTGAATATTCATATTTTTATAAAAAATTATTTTACCGTATTTTGTACCATACATACTGAAAAATATACTTAGAAATCATTGTAGTATAAGATCTGCTCAGCAACAATTCCCTCACAGATAGACGAAATAACTTCATAAATCCCTTCCTGTTTCGCACTTGTCTCGCTGTGGGATACAAATCGATCCAGTAGTTGGGTGATTCGGTGGCCATCAGGTGCTCGTAAACAGAGACCGTAATGACCAATTTTAGTCTTACTATCTTATTTTTTCTAAGGAATGAATAAAACTCCAAAGCCGAGAGTCATCAAATGATAAGACTTTTGTTAGTTTACGAATACTTTCAATAGATAACATAAAGCTGTGTGATAATAAACAGCGACAGCTTCAAAACCAACATCAATATGATTACACGTGTTAATTAATAATCAATTCATGAAATAATTTTGACATTCAAATTTTAGTTTTAAAAAATAGCATTTAAAATGTGTCTGAACTGAGTGCTTTGAAAGGGACTCTGAAGTCAACTGATAAAATGTGAATAAATTCATTCTTCACATTTTGTTATTTAGATCTTTCATAAGCTGACTTCTACTTGAAGATTGGTAATTCTTTTCAATTATACATATCTTTTTTTCTTTCGTCTCACAGTAATTTGAAAATAATACAGTAAAAGTTTAAATCGTTTTTTTCTCTATTCTAAATATCTCTCTATTTCGAATGATGCCATCTAGATGATATAATATAACTGTCTGAGTTACCGATCTCAGAACTACATTAACTGTATGTCATAATTGATTTCAAATAATTCTTTTTCATAGCAAAGGAAAGCAGCTTTATTACATCAAAATTAACCTATCATTTTTATTCATTCTTGAATAAAACATTGATTAGCTGGCAAAAGTCATCAAATTTCTATAATATGGATGAAATTGAATTAACAGAATAATGTGATATTTCTTAAAAGTAAATATTTATTAGAAAGGTACTATAATCGTGAATTTCCACAATATTTCTTTTGTTGTATCGAATAATGTAGGTACTCGATAAGTGTAAATATAATGAGTTGATTGCATATTTTCTTTTTTAAATTATCTCAGATCATCCGTCATGCACATAGACGAATCATTGGTGACTCATTCTTTTGATTAACTTATTTATAATTTTTGACTATTCAATATTGTTTCTTATACACCAACACTATATATAAGGAGGTAATTATTATACACTTTCATTTCTAAATATCAAAATGAAAAAAATGACTCCATTGGAAGACTTATCTAATGAATTGTTCTTCGAAATATTTGATTATTTACATGCACTTGATATTTTTATGACATTTTCAACACTCAATCAACGTATTACGTTGATACGGTCTTCAATTTCACTTCGTATTGTTGTTTTGTCATATCATTGTCACCGTCAAATAAAATCTCCTTCTTCCTATCTTATCGATCATACACATCAAGTAGTTTCAATTTCTCTTGAAGATTCCCTTCGTGATTTTACATCTATTATTTCTTTCTTTTTCATTCAACATACACTTGAAAATCTTGAACTATGTGCACTTTACTCATCACATTGGTCAATATAAATACCAACTGCATTGCAACAATTAAAAAATCTCATTAAACTAAGATCGCTTCGATTTATCGTAAGAAATCATAGGCAAATTTGTGAAGAAAAGAAACAATATACAAGTCAAACTATTTTAAAATATCAATCATCTTCACTTCGCTCGCTCGATTTTGTATTTTACTTCAATCATTCGCATTTAACAACTGGTGTTACTCTTAACTGGACATTAACATCAATGACTTTAACATTTTATGGTTTGTCTTATCAGTTATCAATTTATTGTGTTCTATATGTATTTCATATTTATCGTGCATTAAGACGTTTACGTGTATTTATATTAATTCCTGCAAATCCGAATATTCAACATGCATAGTAAGTTTTTTTATGAAATGATATAATTTCTTATTAGACTATCTGCAAATTGAGAGAAAAAAATAAATAGAGATTTTATTATGATTGATATTGGTACAGTAGTTTTAACCAAAAGCTATACTGATGTCTTCTCTATGGAATTCTCTACGAAAGTATTTAATTTTGACAAGCTATAAAAAGGATTTCATATTTAGCAGAACTTGTTCATTCTACAATGGTAAGACTAGGATTTAAAGAAAAGTGTGTGAAACAAAAAATATTTAGCCGTAATGGAATCGATGTCATAACTGATACAGAAAAAGAAATAATTCGTAGTAAACTAATGAAATAGAAAAAATCTTCCTTCATATATATTTTTGCTAATATTTTTATGTTTCTGTGTAAGATATAAAATGAAAGATGATTTTTAATGGTGAAATAGGATTCTATTGGTTTTAGACAATATATTATTTTCATCACTGAAAACAGGTTAAGCTAGACCTCTACCCGGCCTAAGGCCAGCTAGAAAAGTCGGCTGACTGCAGAGCCCGAAAAATATCAAAACCTGGTTCTATACGACATCTACTATTTCTATACCCAAGACTTGTGAAGAGGAAATCATTATCAATCTGAATCGTAGATTTCCATATAAGGAAGCTCTCAGCTGTTCATTATCGTTCATCGTCTCATCTGTATAAACCATGAAGAGAATTTGTTAAACATTTGAGACTCTTTCATGGATGAATTTCAGTTATGCAAGACGATAATTAAAGTATATATGCACATAAGATCTGAAATATGAATGGTGTTTTAAGCGTCAGTCATGTATAACCATATAAGGAAACTAACAGCTGTTAATTATTATTTTTGGCATTATTTACATCTTCCGAACGCTGCCGAATTTCGAAAAACGGATTTTAGATGTGCACTCGTCACATTTTCAGGGTGGGTGTGTGTGTGTGCGTGTGAACGAGAAGAACAGCAACCCACACACCCACACCCATTAAGATCGAGAATCTCAGTATTAATTCGAGTTCAGAACTACAATGATAGTATATTTAGTAGAATACATTCTAATTTTTGATGATTTATAACATATTTTTCCGTTCGATTCGTTCATAGGATTTGTTTTAACAATTGATTGTTTTTGATGGGAAAAAAATCTGGCAGACCCTCGCTTTATCCTAACCTATTAGATACAGAATAAAACAATTTTTACATCAAAATCAATTATAATGATTGAACAAGTTAGCCTTGACAAACTCAAACTCGAACTATAAATTGGGGTGTGGGTGTGGGTGTGGGTGGGTCTGGGTGTGGGTCTGAGTGTGGGTGTGGGATGCAGGTCTCGTTATCGATCTTCTTTTAAATCAAAACCATAGTCTATCCACATCATCGTGCCACTTTTACACCTGCATCCACACTCCACACCCACGCCCACACCCTCTATTTTGATTTTCTCTCGAAGATACTCATGGAGGAAAAGATACTTCTAGGATAACTAAAAACTTGTACAGCAAAGACCTAAGAAAATCACAGTCAAGTCAACCGTATTGGTTTAAGTTACTCACTGTCGAGCAATCTGAGAAAATCTTGTAATTGTAAAGAAGTTCATAAAAAGCTGATATGTGAATAATAGGTTGACTGACTGAGGACCGACAGAATATATAGAGGTGTTTACAATAAAAATTTCACAAAATTAATTTTGTCTTTTTAACGTTTTCTTTACTATGAGAAGCAATTAGAAAAGTCATGTTGTGTGGGATAAATTCGCGATGGATATTCAAAGACATGATATTATCTCTCTAACGATAGTAACTTGGAATATTTCGGTTCAACCTGATTATGTGCAAGAGGTTAAGCGTCATAGAATGCATACAAAAGCAAAAAATAATTGGGTTGATGCAAAAATTTTGTAAATTCAACTAATAATTACGTAAATCTATATCGATTAAAGTCGTTCTCAGTTATCATAATCGGAAGAGAAAACATCAGTCTATCTTGAATAAAATAGTCTACTAGGAAGTTTCATAACATAGATTTTAAAGGTGTATGGAAAGGACAACATGGATATGAGAGGGTGTGGGTGTGAGTATATATGATGAGAAGATTTAAACTTACATCCACACCCATACCTTTTTTATTTAATTAATAAAAATCGAAAAGAGAATACAATTTTGTTAGGCATTTGGTCATTCAGCAAACTGAGAATGTCGACAAAGCATCTCAGTTAACATGAATAACTTTCATCTTTCACTCGAACAAAAGTGAATACGAAACATTGATATTTTTAATGAGATAAAAAAGAATGGGGCAAATAATTGACTCTGACCTTCATGAAGCTTTTCTGATGTTAGCTGTAATCTAGAATGATCAATTAAATAAATGAAATGGTTCTTAACATAGAATGTTATAAAAATCGATAAATTGTTTTAATGATTCGATATAAAATGCATTAGATTTGTAAATAAATTAAAGCATTAGTAAATATTATCAATTGACAAGCTACTGAAGTGAAAGATGAGTATACAAATTGCAAATGTGTTACAGTATGACCTTTTTTTTCTCTTTTTTCTATTCGTTGATAATGTAATATTAATGACAAGCACGATAATAATGTTAAGTTATACAATTTTTACTCCTAGTCTCTCTTTGAAAACTAAACTGTTTTTAAATAATCATCTAACTAGATTTTTTTTGAAATAATAATAATGAAAAAATTTCATATATTTAGTTATCTAACAGACATGAAAATAATTTCATTAAGATCGTTATTTTAGCATCATTTCCAATTCATGAATTTAGTTAAGGAAAAAGAAAATAATACTAACAGCATTTTTTTTCTTCCGTTTGACATAGTCTTCATTTGGTGTTATTGATTATTTAAAAGGACCATAATCTTTGTATTGGTTACGTTTTTCTGCATCATTTTCATTCCGTTCTTTAAACTACTTTGCAAAATGAAAATTATTGGATTAGTTTCATTATTTTTGCATATTCTTCGTGACCAGTTTCTGATAATCTCGAAAAGAACTAGAATTATCACATTGTTTTGATCACTTTTGACATCATTTTTTATCTGTTATTTTCTTTTGTTTTTACTTTGCAATATGAAAAGCATTACATTATTTTCGTTACACAATTTCGATCATTTCGTAAAAGATGAATGACTAAATGAGGCTCATTATTTTTACATTTGAAACGCTTGATTCAATCGTTTTTCAAATGATCTTAAAATTATATAAATTTTTTAAAGAAATAAATGTGGAAACCTCGGATTTAAATCCGAGTGTTATGTGTACTTCAAAAAGTAAAAAATTATTGACGAAAGATGGGTTTTGTCCAAACTGTCTAAAAAAATCATCCTGAAGAGTAGTAAAGAATAGGGGTCGACCGGCTCACGTGGACGAACTTCATCCAAATGAATTAGAGAACTGTTCGAACAGCTCTTTTAAACGAGCTGAGCTTTTTCAAACATTTCTTTTCAAATGAACTTAACTTAAAGTTATACTAGATGTTATAATATGGGTGGATCCATAGGCCCTCACGGCCTACTATATAGGAATACCCATAAGATGGTCCTTAAGGACCTGTTGGTGCTCTTATATAATAGAACTCGAGGAACTATTGGTATCCCTGTATTAAAGGACTTGTGGACCTATGAGTTACCCAAAGCACATTAAAGGAGTCGTAGATATCCAGCCTCGGATGTCTCTAACCAATCCTGAAGATGGTATGTATAGCTTTTCTCGATGGTTAACTCATAGAGCCGAACAAATTGGAAAGGTCAAGTTCGTTGACAAGAACTGTTCAAATAGTTCAGCTTGTGGTACTGAACGTTTTGAACAGCTCATCGGTTCTCAACTAGAGCTGAACTTGTCTAAACAGGTGAGTCATCATAGCATGTGTAGACGTCAAAATTATCGTAGCAAGTCCTTCCTATTAAAACTTGATTTCTATTGATTACTGCTCAACCAATAGGATTTCGAGGCACGTGGAGCTCAGATTCGAGTTCTTCGTCTCAGAAAACGTCGAAGTATCATCTCTGTGATTGAAAGATGGAGCTTTAAATTTCGATCAATTAGAATGTGGACAAAAACTGAACCAATTTTCGTTTAAGTGTCTTTGCAATAGATGACTTAGCCTTCTTATTTCCTTATATTTTATACATCATTTTGTAGCTCGTGAAATTCTCTATCGAATGGTATATAATAGCATGGGGTTTTGTTTAATTATGAAAGGAAAAGTTCTTTTACAAAAACCGAGATAGGTCAATAATCGCATAGGAAAGCATAGGGATAAATGACTTTTTTTGCGATAACTCAGTAATGGCTCGACGAATCATTCTCATCTTTGAAATACTGTGTAGAAAACCTCATCAAGATCGCACTCGCCTTTCAAAAGTTATCGTGTCAACGGCCGGACGGGCACACTGACTGATTCTAGAGTGTACTCACTTTTTGAGTACACAAAAAAGTCTATTCTACAACAGGCTTTGCAAGAACACTTTGTTTTTGCAAAAATGCAACGTGAAAATTTTCATTCCAAATTAGTAAAATTACCAAAACTTTGTAATAAATATATGTATTTTAAAATGTCTTGTTTTTAGATAATAGCTCTTCTCTTCCTCTACAAAATGACAATTTGTTCAATACTTTCATATAAGCTTGATATAGATATCATTAGTTTACTGAGAGGGGTCGAAACTTTGGACCACCCTTTATGATATATATTTTCCTTTGCTTGCTGTTTCTCATATGATCTTAATGGAACACCATGGTATTACTATGCCTACGTCTCACACCCACTCTCTAGATCTTCAAGAAATATCATACAAACTCAATTATTTTAATTCTATTGTTGTCATTCAAAAATTCTTGTTAATCAATAAATGATCAAGTTTATCAGTTAGTGTCGCGTTTATGATATTGGAAATTTAACTGCATTGAAAATAATACTGCCCACATGTGATGTCAGTGGTGCATGTGAACTATTTCGATTTTCAAGCAGTTTTTTCACAAATATCAATGGATTCGAAGGAAAACAACAATGATGAAGTTGTAGTTGTTCACGATGTTCTGGTTGTTCTACATAACCATCGAGAGCGATCCAGCCATTATCGAAAGCATCTTCTTCGAGTTTTGTTCGTGGTTTTGGACATAGACCTAAACATTGACAATAAGCTGCTTGTTCTTCAACAGTATTGAAATAGAGAGTGCCATTAAAAAGAAATAATTGAGCCAACCATTCAACTGGAATAGAACAGGAACCAGTTGGAGGAATGGCCAGACGTGGGATATCAATGAAAATCGATTGATCACGTTGAAGACGTGGCAGAAGAAGTTGTAATGTGGTCGTTGGTGGTTGAACGAGTTTCTGCTTGTGGTGAAGATGCTGTAATTGACCTAACAACCAATTGGCTTCGAAAGCACTAACAAAAATAACGTGTTGATTACGATAGATGAGCACCCATCGTGGTGGACGCAAGAATGGATCTAATGATTCTCCACGTGTTTGAATAACTCGTTGAAATTCAGTCGAAATCCAAAGATTTGCTTGCCAACAATGAAATTGGCTGTGTTCATGAAATGTAGTACCAAGAAAAGCATCTTTCAGAGGACGAAATACTGAAGGTAAGTTGGATAATTTCACCGTAGTACCTTGCATATCACATAAACTTTTAATTTCATTATGCAAAACAGGTTCATAAGGTTGAACAGCTGGTGGACGTTTTTGTTGTCGTTCTTCTTCCATTTCTTGTTCTTGTTCTAATTCTCGCTGTTGTTCTTCATCTAATAATTGTGATAGTAATTTTTTCGATCCACCATAATCTTGTAAACGTTTAGTGACAGCTTTATGAATTTCGGTGGATGAACATATCTGAAAATATTTATATCGAGCAGAATAAATTTCCAAAATAATTTGCCAGGTTTTTGATGAACCATACATTGATTTTAAATCTAGTATTTCATTTTCTAAACAATCTTTAGCTAACTGTTCCATCATTGTATTTGTATATGTTTGTTGATCAGTATTCCGATAGATATTTTGAAAAGCAGTTACTTTTCGTTGAAAACTTAAACTTTGTGTAGCCCAATGATGTAAACCATCCCAAGTTGCTTGTTGACTATTTTCATATACCCACCGAAGAATATCAACCAGTGTAACTTTTTCATCAGTTGACAATGAATTTCTTTTCAACATTTCAATTTGATGATGAACTTCATTTGAACTCCAAAAACTTAACCAATGACATTTTCCTAATTTTCTCATTCTCATACATGCTTGAACTAAACGATCTTTCGTTAAACCATTTCCTAATGTCACCGCTGCTCGAAAACCATTTGGAAATTTAAAATCTGTTCCTCTTGTATGAATTTCATCGAGATAAAATACGCAACGATCTAGACGTTCACTAGCAGGTGATGTTGAAAAAGCATGACATCGATTAAGACGATCAATAACAAAAATTTCATCGGATTCGAAATAAACTGCATAATCAATTTTGGTTTTATTTAATAAATTTAACCATTTCTCGGTTATTTGATGATTTGTTCCATCGATAAATAATGCACCAACATCAAGAATCACTTGAATATCTAATTCACAATTGACAATTTGTTTTAAAATCTCTTCTGAACTCGGACTAATCGATAAACATTGATAATTTTCATTTTCAATTCGAAGTAAATTATTAAGAACAAGAGCATCGGTTTTGCGTAATTCTGGTAAATCACATTGATGAATATGAGCAGGGAGTAATAATTGTGTATCGTTTGTTCCGCTAAATCCAGTGATGATTTGTTTTCGTGAGAATGATGAAGATAAATCCCAAGCAGAAGCAATCAATTTATTTGGAAATTGTTTTGCTTCACGAGGAAAAACGAAATGATTAAGAAAATAATTAATTACTAAGATATTGTGACGTAAACTTGGAAAGAGATATTCAGATGTTTGTTGAGAATTTTTTAAATTAACTGATTTCCAATGTTGAACATTTGAAATCAAATCATCAGTTTTATCTTCTTGAGAAATCCATTCTTCATAAATCATATCAGGATCTTCTTCTTCATCGTTCATACGATTGAAACATTGCATCATTTGTGTATCATTTAAACCACTATAAAAATACGAAAGTTGAGTTAAAATGATCGCAACATCTGGATGACCGAATTCAGTATTTTCTGCAGCGACATCTTTTGCACGAAATGGTACAGCCATTAAACGATTGAATTTCGAATTTTGATTCACACCAAAATTAACACGATAACGTCTTTTCAAAGCAACGAATAGCACTTCTGATGATAATAAACCACGCAGAATCAGGAATAATTGAATAATTGTGTCAGAAAATCGACCAGTCAGATCATCTATAGATGAATTTGTGTTCAAAATAAACGATTCTATCACCTGCAAATCATTTTGACGAAAACTTCTTTGACTAAGCCATTCCTTAAGAATAAGTTTACATAATGTTGGAAATGGTTGATTTGATAATAAACGAAATTCCGGAAAATGACTCTGACGTGTTGAAGCTTTATAAAAAACGTCATCTCCATACTGTTGAGCAATAGTTGCAGCATGTTGTTTGACGAATGTTAAAATCGATTGAATAGTTTTCCAACGTTCTGCACCTCCATCAACTTGTTGTTGACGACCAACTGAATAAATCAATTGATATTTAACATGTAAAATTTCATCCGATTCGTCTAAAATATCACGAATATATATTTTACACCATTGTTGAACAGATAACATTGATTGACCAACAATGAATTCATTTCGTCGACATTTATCTATTGTAAGTAAATCAAATGATAGAATATCTTCTGGTGACGTTAATATCACATCACAATGTTTTAATCCTTTCTGTAAACGATTAAAAATTTGATTGACTTCTCCAGTGGTAAAATTCATATCACGTCTACAAGAAAATGGTAAAACACGTCGATTTAATAAACCACCTAATTTACATCGTAATGATTGATAATTCATTGGAAATAAAGATTTTAGTACAATTATACGAACTAAACTTGATGATGATGAACTTAAATTAAGTGCTAAAATTGGAAGAACAACTGAAGTTTTTCCTTCACCCATATTCATTTGCATGACGATATTACGTATTGAAGAATTGTCTCCTGTTATTTTTGGATTCATCATATGACGTGCAACTTGAATTTGAATTTCACGAATGGTAATATTCATTTCTAATTCCATAATTAACCATGGAACATGTTCTGCTGGTATCCAATTTGTATGAGGAATATTGGAGATTTCTTTTTCAAAATCTTCCCATTTCTCATGAATAGCGAGATGTAATGCTCGTTCAATTTGTTGTTCGACAATGCAATTGACAAGGATACCACCGAGTAATGTGCATTGATCAGTTGTTAAGAATAATGACGGTAAGTTATCGATATTGATTTCTTTTTTTAAAGAGATTTCTTGAAAGATAGATATTAATGTTGTTGGTACGATTCTTATGATTAAACCAGTTTTGAATAGTAATTCATTATTGAATTTAATTGATTTCGTTAATTCATCCCACATTTGTGTCGATTGTTCACAATAAGATTTGAGAAAATTCTTGATTTCGTTTAGATCCGGATATATTGTTTGATATTCTTTAGTCGCTTGAAATTTTGTCCAACTTTCTGTGAGATATTCTTTAAAATGATTGGCAATATCACTAAGAGGATTGAGTTGATGATCTGTCGAAGGAATTATTTCTTTGGGGAACGCCTTCTGCTGCTCACTTTTTATTTCAGTAGATATAGTTGGTTTAATGAAATAATTGGAATGAGGATGCAAGAATTTTTGTTTGGCATATTCAAGCAATTTTTGATCGATAAAATTATTTTGAGAATTAATTCTAATTTGATAATGATTTTGAAATGATTCGATTGCAAAACTTTGGGGATTGACGTTCACTTCACTATTTAATGGAATAATTGTAATGAATTGAATGTGGTTCTGAATATTATTTAGAAATGAACAAAGTACACCATTGGCACGCCAGGATTTAAATAAATTCTCGATTTGATATGTGCTGATGCGCCATTTTGGAAAAGTGTTATTTGTATACTCACGATTATTCATAAAACAACTTCGAATTTCTTGTAAAGCTTTTTCTCGATTATTTGGGTAAAGTCTTGATGGAAAACTAATACGATGCGATTGAACAGATGTTTCCTGAATGTTTTCATAACGTGTGAATTCAGGATATGGAAGAGTTCGTAGTGATGTTGTTGATGATTTCAGAAATGATTTGAGTAGTTGAAAATAAAACGGTTGAGTATCATGTTTACGAGAAATGTAACGAAGAAAGTCTAAGAGTATTTCTAAACGTTCAATTTCATATTGTTGATTCGGACTTTGTTCTGTCTTTAGTTGTTCAATTAACTTAAATAAACCAATCCATATATGTTTCGGTTGATATTCATTTGTTAGCCATCGAGATAATGGAAAACATGTCAATGATGAACTATCTCTTAGATATACATCTCCATTGGAATATAAATAATCAACAAGTCGAAGAGGATTATTGTAAGTAGTTGATAATGTAGAACTTTCCCATACTGGTTGGTATGATTTTGTTATATTTGTTGATCGAATCTCTGCTTCCATCTGAGGAGACAATCGTGCTATCGGATTATACGAATCTCGATAATCCCAATAGAGTTTAATCAATACTTCTTCGTTGTATTCCTTGCTTTCAAACAACTTCTGTATGCCATGAGATGTATTTGTTGAATACATAAACTTCCATTGTTCACTTGCTTCATATAATTTCTTCGCTAATAAATAATAACCAAAATGTTGAATGGAATAAGGTAAATTTTGAGTGTTCCAATCGATTTTTACCATACATGTCTGATGTTCAGGGTAATAATTTACTTTTGGAGATAAAGATGCAATTTGGGATAGGATATTCAGAGAAATTGGATCGTATGGTTGGTCAGACCAAGATCCAGCTGAATTTAATAGTTGAAAAGAACGTTCCATACCAGTCATTCCTGTATATTGATCTGGTAAAGGATGGGATGTCATTGCATGTAATAATGCTAAATAGAGCCATCCAGTTGGACTATCAGTTGATTGAAGAATACGTAATCGATCATTTAAAATAAAAACAAAATATTGATGAAGTGATGTTCCTGATGAAGCCTTTCGTTCTATAGTAACAGTTTGATAACTTTTATCTGATGTTTTTTCAACTTGAACATGTCCATAAGGAATAATCACTTTTCGACAGAGATGATATTTATTTTGTTGATTATTTATAGTCATGGGTGATAGGAGAAGACCAGCTTTTAAACCTGTTAATGTTCCAAACCATTGATTTTCATCGATATGCATATCCGGATATTCACGAGAGGTGATCACATTTTGATGGATGTCATATCGGAAAGCAATACCTAATCGAGACAAATGTATATGAATAACAGTACCAAACTTCGCTTTGGCATTTTCGCAAATAATGTCTCGTAACATGTACACATAAGGTGCATCATCGAGACGAATAAAAAAACGTTCAAATAAGTTTTTAAAGAAAGAGGATGATTGATTGATTAATACTTGTGTTGTTTCCATATTTTTTGTCGTAATCAATCCTGTTTTGATTGTTAGAGTATAATGTTTATCAGTAAGAAAATTTGGATCATGAAAACGTCTTGGTCGAAATTCGATCTTTTCAGTGTTCTCATTCTTCCAATGACTATAATTCGAGATAAATATATCTGGTAATTCCTTTTTGAAACAATTGGAAGGAATCAATTGAAATCTCTTGTTTGTTTGATTATGTCGTTCTTGAATTATCAGACGATGGGGGTAATTATTGTAATTAAATTCATAATGAACTTTTCGATCTGTATGATATCCATGTTTAGTAATATAAGTATCCTTTTTGTTTGATGGTTGTACTTCAAAAAGTTGCTTCCCAAAGACACCAATAAACAATTCATCCGACGTCATTTTTTCAGGTAAAAAACCAATCGTCACTTTATCGACTAAAAATGTACCTGTTATACAATTAATAGATACTTTATTCGATCCATACTGAGCACTATATAGACCATCATAGATATCCGTGTCACATTTTATCCATTTTCCATCCGTTGTACTGCTACTTTTGTTCACTGCCCAATATTCAGCAGTAAACTTATTCAAACTTTCGTAGGAAGTGTTTTGAAGGAATTGATTCAAAATTGGTTGTAGCAATATAAGATTACGTTCATTGAATCGCATTAGATTTCTCATGAAAACACTTACACCCATTTGTTTTTTTCTCAAAATAAGATTATCTTGAACGGTCGTCGCTAGTTTAAGTAGACAGATAACATGTTCATTCGATAATGACATACGATCAGCATTATCTATATGTAATAAAAATGTCAATAAACCTGTCAGACCAATACTCCTAAGTTTATCACGTAATGTCTCGACTTTATCAAAGTCTAACGACGATGGAGTATGAATACTTTCCGAGATTACTTCAATCCATTTTTCAGCTATCTTACGGCATTTTAAAGCCAAATCAATCATTTGAGTTTTCTTCGTTGAATTACAAATAGTCAATATTCTCATAACAATGATTGTAAGAATTACTAGCACTAATTCATGTTGCCAATTACATTGACATTCATTTAAGCGAAGATCTACTCGTAAGATTAATTCATCAACAAAACCATCATCTAATAATTGTTGATGTGATTCTGGACACCAATAACAAATAAGATTCTCTCGATTATCTATCACGGGACCATATTGCAAAAGTGAATGTGTAATAAGAATGGCAACACTTTCCTCATTCATTGATAGAGAATCTAATTCTAATATACTCAAAAGATTCCACCATTGTAAACGATGACCAGAACGAAATGAACCGAATTCGATGAATTGTGATGATTTAACTGATGATGAACAATTGGATAGTTGAGCAATTACACGATTTTGTACGAATTGCGTATTATCAACAGAAAACTGTAAAAGTTTGTAATTTGAATCGGTTAATTGAGGAGTTAATGTTCGGCATTCATCCTGAAATGCAACTGGTTTCGTTGGAGAGATCTGTACGTGTAAACTGTTTTCCAATAAAAATTCTTCCAAAATTGTGCATGAAATCGGCCGTGGTGCAAAATAATGAGTTTGTGATATAGATTTAGTCGATGATACTAATTTTACTTTACGATTGCATGCAGCAGTGTTGTATTGACTTAGTTTACTACTATGAGGAGAAATACTCAACCATTCGTGCATGTTATTCGATGGTACCAGAGTCGGTCGGTTAATAAATTGCCAAAGTATATCTCGATAACATCGAATTTCGATAGGCATTTGTAATTCAAAGATCACAGCTAATGCACTTTCGCGTCTCGATGGTATTGGGCATTCATAAATCTCCACTTTCATACTGTTTGCTTTTTGAACCATCTTACATCGATCACATTTTGTATAAGGATGTTCTGTTTTACATTCGCATATGAGTTCAGTTGCTTGTTTCATCAGTTCGTCATATTTTGCTTTCTCTTGGATCACTTCTTCTCTTTTAGCGTTTTTATCCTTTTCAACTTGCGCTTGAATTTCTGTCAAAACTTTAATCATCTGTTCTGATCGTTCGGCAAAATATATCCCAAATGCATTCTTCGAATCGATATTATTTAATAGTTCGGGATATTGTTTTGCACTAAATTCTTGAAAATAATCGTAAAGAATTCGAGCTCGAATCATCTCGTCTCGACTTGGTAAAACTAAAAGTTCAAATAACTCCAAGAGATTCGGAATTTGAATGGCATGAGATTTCAATCTTTCGAATCGTTGATCATTACATAATTTCATATGAATAAAACGAATTATTCTTAACGATGTTAGAATATATCGACTATAACCAATTGAATCTGTAAACGTATTTTCTGAATAATAGTGTTTTAAAGCTGTTCGTTGATAATCTTCGAAAAAACTTTGTAAATTTTCAAAACGTTTGCCTCCATTATCGGATGATAAAGCATGCTCGATCCATCGTTCTAAATAAGTTTGTACCCAAATTTCGACACGTGTTAAGGCAAAACCGATGGTTTTATTCTTGGAATTACTTAAAGCGGTGACGAAAGGTAATTCATTATCTTCGTTTTTGATACTCGTGGACACTAACTGAACAGAATTATAATCGCAAGAAAATGGTCGATACGATGAAGACAATTGAGGTCTTTTTAAGTAATCTTTTAATTTCGTAGAAGAATGTCGATAGATTTCAGGTTGATTTGGATTTAATTGATGAATTTGTTTTTCATTTATATGAATATGGTTTTGCCAATCTGATCTTGGAAAAATATGTTCAATTTTCTCTTTGATTTGTTCTGTGACAGTTTTCATCCATTGTTTCACATCATTTAAATCGGTAGTTAATGACATATGTTCAATTTTATTCAATCTTCGAACAATTTTTCGAAGACCATGAACGAGTAGATCAACCGATATTTGTGTATCTTTTGAAGCTTGTCTCATATGAATGAAATAAGCGAGAAAATTCGTGATCAGTAGCTTATAAACGACATTACCAATGTTTCCCAAACGTTTTGTTAGAATAGTCTGAAGAATGACTTTCATCGTCATCCATAAACCTGAGCGTCGAAAAGGTGCTGTTGAATATATACATTTGCAGCGTATTTGATCACGATATTTTTTCTTAAATTGAATTGATGTATCCGCAAGATTTTCGTTTTTTATGCCTGAAAATTGTGTTATCCACCATTGACAAACATAATGAGCGATTGGTACTTCACGTGTTTCATTGAACAAATAAGATGCTTTCGGAGATTTGGGATATTCAATGGTATTAGTCATGAATTCGACTAACAACTCGCACTGGACTGAAGAAGTCAATTGAGAAGAATCTGATAATCGAAACGTTGGCGTTGGATAGTAGGATATATATGGTTGCAAAGATGATGTGACTGTTTCCGTTGGTAATAATACTTGCCAAGATGATATTAATGCTTGATTAAGAGGATTTTCATCTATTTCAATCAAAATGGCAGCATTTTGAGTATGGCAATACAGCGGAAGAAAATCACCAGGTGTCAGCTTTCTAATAGTCGATTGTAAATTTGATATGGTGCAATTTTTTATATTCTGTATTACTGACCAATTTTGAATACAGTTCTTAAGAATTGAAAATATCGGTAGAGTTTTTTTGTGGAGCTAAAGATTCCAAAAATTCATTGAAACTTTCCAGAAGTTTATGTTCATTTTGATGTTTATATTGAATTAGATAATCATCATCTGCTGATGTTGGTAGTTCATAAGGAAGAAATAAATGATTTAACATCGATTCATTCAAACCGTGCGAAGACATCGAATGACAACTGTGGCTCGCGTATTCTTAATATAAGTTTCTAGGAAAAATCTGAAAAAAACAAGAGAGGTACAAATGTTGATAAATAAACAGTGCTCCCTGTGATTGAAAACAGCGATTATTTTGCTTTTCACTTTCTGTTTAACGTAGCAATACCTCCTATGACTACAGAAGCGGTAAATCTGAATAATGTCGAAAATAAGAATGCTGAATGGAAGTAAGACCGAAAGTAAAATATCGAAAAAGTACCCAGGTCAATCACTCACAGCCGTGAACAGCAGTACACAACCAAATACGGCGGAAAACGGTAGCCGTTTCCAAGTGGACGTTTACAGCAGCAGTAAACGATGCTATACGCCACCTTACGGTGAACGTATATGACGGCCCGGCAATTCAACGGTTAACGACTAGCATATACATACACCGATAGGACACGTTTAACGTGAAACGACGTAACGCGCCGTAAACGCCAGCAGTTTACCGTACTGCCGCTCGCAAACAGTTAACGGTACTTTACGACCGCATATGATCATCGAAAACAATGAAACAGCACAGCGGCCATTCACGACCACCGTATCAATAAGGTGAGCGTAAACAGGCGCACAATAAACTACCACAATGTGCGAACACAGTATATATCACTGAATGCATCATGAGGCAATCACAAATAACCGCAAACTAGATAATACATGTATCGACCTCCAATTGGCCCCTACGTGACTAGTACATATGCTTAGAATAAGTGAGAAAACTCCCCTTGAAATCTGATTGTTCCTTTTTATTGACCAATGGAAACCCACAACTCGATATCTCGATGAAGGGCTGAGAGGGGACCCACACATATACCCATCAATCGATAGAGCGTCCCCAAGAATCCTAGGATTGGCCCGAACATGGCTAGTGCATGTTCTTAAAATAAGAGAGAAAAGTCCCTCTGAAATCTGATTGGTCCTTTTCATTGGCCAATGGAAATCCACAACTCGATATCTCGATGAAGGGCTGAGATGGGACCCACACATATACCCATCAATCGATAGAGCGTCCCCAAGAACCATAGGATTGGCCCGAACGTGACTAGTGTATGTCCTTAAAATAAGAGGGAACAGTCCTTCTGAAATCTGATTGGCCCTTATTATTTTCCAATGTAGACTCGGTATTTGATTTCTGCATGAGGTGAGCGCGAGGGGTGCGACACGTTAGCTAATCAATCGATAGAGCTTCGCCGAGAACTCTAGTTTTGGCCCGAAGATGACCTGTGGATACGGCTGTAGGAATGTTGAGAAGTCGTGGGAAAGGTGACGGTTGCTGTTTTATTATGTTGTGGTGTCGTGGGCAGCTGTGCATAGAATATCGTGATGTTGACGGGAAATGGTTCAGGGATATATATGGTGTGGATGGGGAAGTGTACAGACGCGTTTCGTGTCTCCGTCGTATACAGTGGCATGCGGTCGCAGTATACGGCAATCGTATACGGCGGGATACGGTCGTGGAGGGTGTCGAAACGGCTGTTCTCGTCGGCCATGGTGTAGCGGTAGTTCGCATTTATGATCGTATACAGTAGCCGTATTACGCCGTATGCGTGACGGTGGGATACGGCCGTAATACGGCCCATGGAAATACGGTGGTATACGCCGTTTCTGGTCGCGGTAATGCTCGATCTGCGTATAGTGTCGAAGGGAAAAAATGTCGAAAGGATGCGTGTTGGTGCGGGTAAGGGTGAAGGTGTAAATGTGGGTGTGAATGATCAATAAAAAGAATATCCAGGCGTACCCACTCGCACTCATTCTCAATAATATTGGTTATTTATATATTGTATTATATCCATCGATAGTCATTGCCATTTTGCTGGCAATTTTTGGAGGATCTGATTTCTTTGTTCAACCATTCTAACTTCACATAAAAAATTAAGAAAAAAATTTCACTTTGGACATTATTCAGGTGAGTCTGCAGAAGCCATCACATGGTTTCAAATATTCCTTATCAACAAGCATAAACACATGAAAAAATCTAGAAAAATTAATTCAATTCGCAGACAATTGTAAACTCGTATGCACTCTCCCTCGGCCAAAAAAAAAGTACCTTTTTCCATTTCATTTTTGCAACACTTAATGTATTGTTTTAAAAAAAACAAAATATACCACAAGATGCAGCGTGAAAAGAACTACAATTTACAAAGTAAAGCTTATTTTAATTTTGTACTTTTTGTTTTGAAAAAAAGCAAAATTCTGGGCAACCAATTTTCGACGCTGCGAAAAAATCACTTTTTTTCTAAGAGAAGGAGAAATTTCTCTTTCCTTATTTTGTCTTTCTATCAACTAATATGTTTTTGTAAAAAAAAATAAAGTATACCACAAGATGCAGCGTGAAAAGCTCTACAATTTAAATAGAACAGTTTATTGAAATAAGAAGAAAGGAATTTCTCATTGGTGTAGAAAAATGAACCTTTCACAGCGTCGAATATTGGTCGCACCGAATTTTGCTTCTTTGGAAAACGAAAAGTAGATAATTGAAATAAGCTTTCCTTTGTAGATTGTAGAGCTGTTCACGCTGCATCTTACAGTATAATTTGTTTTTTTTTACGCAAATATATTAATTGATAAAAAGTGAAATAAGGAAAAAGGATTTATAATATATAAGTAAATGAACGACTTAATATTGAAATATAAAACTTTTATTTTTAACAGCAGCGAAAATGTTTTGTAATTGACAATGTCAGCCAAGAACTTCAAAGACAAAGTTCGTGTCTTTCGAGTCTATGGGCTTTTTTATTTCAAACTGAATTCTAAAATCAAAAAAACCACACCAATTTCTTCCGAATCAAACTTTTCTCGCTTGATACTACGTAGTCTCACTAAAAACCCTTAGTCCCCCCTAGTCCTGCAAAGTCCCCCTTAGTCCCCCCCACAAAAAGCTTAGTCCCCGCTTAGTCCCCTGTGCAAGGGACTAAAGCCTATAGCACACAAAACCACAAGCACACCCTCACCCACACTAACGCGCCCACACCCGCACCATGGGTGTGGGTGTGTGTGTGGGTCCCAGACCAACACCCACACCCTCAGTCACCCCCCCACCCTCACTCCTAGACTCACGTTTCAGTTTGAAATCAAGTATTATTTTTATTTGATAAATTCAGACTGAAATTAAATAGCCCATAGTATGTGTCTTTCGGACGTTTGCCATCACTTCGACGATTTCTCACACTGACTCTTAACGGTGAATTTGGTACTTCCCACTCGTACAGATGCTCATATCTTGATAGTGAATCTCTCGTGTCCAAATCGTCCAAAAAATCAAACATGTCATTAGAAGACTCTGTACGCAGTATAAATTTAAACGAGCCAATTGTATTAGGTGGCTGAGTTTCACTCTTAGGACCCTAGTACAATAAATGTATAAAAAATGTAAGATTAGAAAATTGGCCTTTAAATTTTTCAATCGAAACCTACAGGAACACAGATGAGAATATGTAAATTCTGAATAAGGAAATAAAAGGTGACTGGTATACATCTAGCTCAGAAAAAGGAAATCCTATCTTTAAAACACATTCTTCGAACAAAAGATAGATAAATTTGACTAAAGTCACATTTCTGTGGTTTCTTTTTCTGATATGCATATGACCCATATTATTGTAAGTTCCATGAGAGATCCAATATGTATTTTACCCTTTATAAAGTACTGTAAAGTATGTGACTTTTGGATTTCAAGAATACTTTGTATGTCAAGATTGGCTTCTCCAGATCTTCACGGACAGGCAAGCAAACATCTTCATATTCATATTCTGAAAATATAATCATAGGATACTGCTGTACTTGAAAAATGAAAAATAGACAGGCATTTCTAATTTTTTTTATTTTAAGAATGTGCCTCCCGATTGCAAGTTTCTGTGTTTTGTTGTTTTTATTCTGCGACTGAATTCGGCGTTGAATATAATATGCTTTTATCATTTTGTCAAGTCTCATATCTTAAAAAAATACTGATAAATATTTGTTCTGTCCTTTTAAAAAATTTCCAAAGTATCACTTATAGAACATGTATCCAGTTAATTGGGATCAAACTGCATAATCTAGGACACAGATGTCCGAGTTGAGCCAAGCGTTAGATGAACATTTCATAAAATGATGAGAACTTGTTGTGCAAAGGTTGCATTATTTTCTCGAAAATTCACTCTAAATATAATACATTTACTTTAGAAAATAAATAGTGTTCACGAGTTGCCTTCCATTCGATCTTTTCTATACCAACAGGAATGGAAAGAAAAACTTCACATAATGAAAGAGAGTGTCAACCCATATTTGGTTAGATTTTTAAAAATATTGAAATAATGAACTAAAACGTAGCTTACACGATAGTCAGACATTATACGACCAGCTCGCTGAATTTCATCACTTTTGTCTGAAATTTCAAAAAACTGTTCAGGTGTCAGAAGAAGCCTACGTTCTTCACCAGATTGAATGTTCTTTTTCAATTCAATACGAAGATCACCATTATCATGAGTTATATTAATATGCGGTGCATGATGACCACCACCATTAGGCAGGCTGTAAGGAGTGAAACGAAAGCGGCGTCGCATGTGTGTGTTTTTGGCGAATAAGTAGGAGTAAGACGTGTAAGAAAATTTAAAGTATGACGCAGAGGAAGAGAAGAGAAAATGGTCGGCTCTGCAGACACTAATGTTAAACAGTAATCTTTGCTGACATCATTTTACAATTGTTTCTCTATTTTTCTTTTGTTATTTTTTCCACCAATGACAAAAGGATATAACGTCGTGAGAGCTACCCTAGAGAAAGTACTGAGTTCAGGGTACCCATGTACTGAGAAAGCTCTAGCAGGGTACCCAATATGGGTACTTTGAAAATTCTCAGTAATTTTACTGATGTATGTACTGTTTGGGGTACCCGTAAAAGTACATTCACTGAATAAGTACCTGCATGGATACACAAGTCTGTAACTTTACTGAGGAAATCTCGACAGGGTATCCTAAATTTTTCGCGTTCTGTGTGGCGACTATTCATTCACCGTTTTCTTTTGTACGTACGGCTCTATATATACAACTCGATAAATCATAAGAAAATAATCAATTTTCATACTAGTTTTTTTCTAAATTATTTCTTGACTATTTTTTAGTCGAGGAAATGCCGAGCTTGGTCGTAAATTAAGATCGGACTACCCTGAAGTGGTCTACGACCAACTCAAGTTGAGTCGGATCCCGACATTGTTCCTGCTAAGTTTTTGGAATTGAAAAAATTAAATTGAATAAAGTAAAAAAAATCTAGTAAATTATCTCAAGAAAAAGAAAAAATTTTAAAAAGTCAAAGATCCGGTTCCATCCTGAACATACTGAAAATTTAGTAACAGGGTACTTAGAAATACTATACAATGGCACCCAATTCAGTACTTGATCAGTACCTTTAGGTACTCAATTACTGTGCATTTTCCAGCAGGGTACTTGCCAAAGTACCACTTAGGTACCTGTAAGTACCTGCAAGTACTTTGGTACCCAAAAGTTCCTGTGACATACTGGTATCAGGGTACTTTTTTGGGTACCCTTATCTCAGTATATTCTCTAGGGTAGTTTCGCTTATTCATACAGAGAGGGAAAACATTTCAGTGCAATTTTAGAATACAATCGTTTTTCTTTGTTTGAATAGTTAATGATATTTGATCTCATAAAAGAGAAAGTATATGCAAGTAAATGTAAGAAATTTGATAGGAAGATCATTGATCGAGGCAGAAATTTGATTTACTCATTTGTCTTGAATCACAATAATTTTTCTATGCTTGGACACATGTTTTTTCTTTCTCGCACATTTGTTGTGAATGTGGGTGTGAGTATTTCCATCCTTCACACCCACACCCTGAATATTGATTTTGCGCTGTCCTTTTTTCAAGTTGGAAAAAACCCACTGATGACAGGCAAGAAAGTGCTTCATTCTCCATTTTCTGGTCAAATATTTACTATGCGAATGGAGACCGCTATTCAAGTATGCTGCGTGCAAAGACATCGACTTTCCGCGAAAGAAGAACAAAAGCATGTGCGTCAAGCAACTTTTTTCTCTCTCTGTGAATGACTGATGCAACACAAAAGACATACTGTATCATTGCCAAAGAATAAAACAAGGGTTCATGGTGTTTTGTTTAGGCTTTTTGAAGACATAAACTATTCATTATAGACTTCTTAACTGATTGGTTATCGATAGCGAGAAAAATAAACTTGAGTTAAAAATTAAATGCTAATGTCTACTTTTGTAACAGATTGGAACACTGACAAAGACGTTTGACGCCACAAGTAACACTTTAATGGCAAAGTGGAACGTCATTAATTTTAGATCCATAGAGGAGGAGATTATTTACTCGAACAAGTTCTCTATGCCTTTCTTTCCTAAAATATTTTGGACCATGACATTTTATCCTCTTGTTAAAAACACCAATGACACTAGTTTTCCTAACCATGGAGACAGTGTTGGAGTTGTACTTTGCGCAGATGGCAACTTATTTGCAAATTATGAGTTTGTTTTTGGCTCAAGTGTTCGAGTAAACCAAAAGCACAAATCGGCTCAGTATTTCTGCGCTGAAAGTTTTGAGAGTACGATGTCTACTGTTAGGTACCGAAAGATATCTTCAAATGACGTTCTAATCATCTGCACAATTACAATTCCGTTCGACTCGTACATCGGTGGCCAGAGATTAGACACATTTCAGTATTGGCGCAAAGTTCTAGACAACCAAAAGG
>CAJNOP010000293.1:143614-243985 GCA_905250075.1 Rotaria sp. Silwood1
AGAGTTACAAAAGAAGCATAAAAAGTTTGGGATTAAAATACGAACAAATACATTTTTGGAGCGATATTATGCAGATGATCTTCATTTAGCAACTACTTTCATATGTTCAAGTTCCAATACGATTCATGTTTAAAATTCAAAACTATGCAGAAATGTTTAATGCAAAGATTTTTCGCTGAAATTTATGTTGGTTGTTGGGATATGCCATTGAAAGTATCCAGTATTCTCAATGATGAGAACCGTACTTGATACTTTAGGAGGTGTCTTATCTTTCTATGAGATGTAGTTTATTTCGAATGCTATCTACAGTAAACAATTACCTTTTGATGTGTTATCAACATATAAATAAGTCGGTCTCTTTTGCATTGAGGTTATTGTGAAGCATTATAAAATTTGAATTGGACACGACACAACATTATATTTTGTGATAAATGAAACAGAAAACAATGACATACAAAAATATAATTAAGCAAATTACAGTAGTCTTTTGGTGACCCATCTTAAACAGTAGAGATCATATGTCTTGGTTCTGGTTGTAAAATGGAGTTTCTGACGAGTTTCACGTTCTTCAATGGTGAAATTTGAACAGTTTGTAAGAACAAGCATTTTACGTTTCGTCGAAATACGGGCGATATAATCAGATAGACGTAGAACATTATTGCATATGGACAATGTGCCGCAATTCCACATGCAGAGCTAATTATAGCCTCTTGTGCAAGACGTACTGAATCCTTGGATATTTTTTTTGTTGCAATCGAGTAAATTAGCCAGATGACAATCGGAAAAGTTGTAATAACAATGACGATAACTTGGCCAATAATTAGTCGAGTGACTTGATCATAGCAGCGAACATTTCCTCTCAAATAAAAAGCTACTTGTTGTCCTAAATTTTGCCAAGTTAATGCACAGATAGTGCTCAGAATAATGACCGGTGCCAAGTTGTAGAAAATCAAACTTAAGCAAGGTTGAATATAAGCAAAGATTGAATTAACAACCGAACAAGATGTTGGAGTTGGTAGTGTGTAAAATACAGCATACGGAGAGAAAAGAATAAAACATAAGATAACTGTGATGACAATAATCAAACGAGTTTGTTTAAGTGTAATCCATTGTTGACGACGTACATCAAGACATGAAAAGAAGTATCGATCCATAGCAGCAAAGCATACACAAGTCATTGAAAATGTAGCACTCGCTGGTTTAAGCATCGAACGAACTTTACAGATGAATAATGAACCAAATAGAAGATCGTTACCAACAACTCCAGAAATAAAACGCTGAAGAAGCCCAGTAATTAATACAAGTTGACTCCCAAAGAAAGATGCAAGTAAGAATAATGAACTGGATAATGTGTTTAAACTTTTCAGACGGGAAAAACATATAATATCAAGTAGATTTCCAAACGTTCCGAAGATAAAAAGTACAAAACCAACGGTATTATAAAGAGTTTGAGGTATTGATTGAAGCTGATGGAGAAAAGCATCATCCGTTGTAGAATTCATCTTGCTGTTAATAGATTGATATGCAGTTGCTATTCTATAAAATGTTATACGTCATAATAAACTGACGTTATTATTCTATAGTAGTTTTCTTCAGACGCAAAAAGGCCATGTCATGCGAGAACTCTTGTTAAAGTTCATTTGAATGCAAAAAAAATGATGAGAGTAGAAAAAATAGAAAATAATATTTTCTCCAAAAAGTCATATAAACATAGATGAATCTATCGAGTACAGTCTTCAGAGAAGGCTGTAACAGTGGGAAGTGCTCTTGTTACGTTTATTATCTATTCAAATTATCATTCAAATGAAAAATACGACTGTGAATAATTATCAGTTTGCATCTACCATTTTTGTCTTTGACAATATACATAACTTACGGTTATCTTATTGATAACTGATTTCATTGTGAAAAAACTTCAACATTGAGCTGGGAATATTTTTCTTTCGAAATAACAAATACTTACACTTCGAAGTACATGAACGAGTCTCTTTCAATGATTTCTTTTGGAAAACATATACGCAAAACAACAGTTACAGAAATACAAATTCAAAAATTCTTTGTTCATATGACGCACATTAGACTCAAGAAAGTTGTTCGAAGTGTTACATTTTGAATGTCAACAACTAAAGCCAAATAAGAAAGAATGCTCTACACTCATAAATACAGAATGCCCCAACGAACGATAGGAAAAATAAATGCAAATAGTTTTGAACAGCTTTTATTTCATGTTTTTTTTCTGAAAGATTTTTCAAAAATCAATTAAACTTTAGTCAAATCTAATCAGAATGAGTGCTTACTATCTAATACATGAGTGTTCATTAGATAGTTGTAATTAGACCTGTACCGAATCAAATTACTTTATTTTAAAGACCACATATACTCGATATTAGAAACTTCTAAGACTTATAACTCATTTTTGTCAGACAATCACAACGCCTTCTATTCCCTGTTTCGTGTATTTAGCTCATAGAAAACTATCGTTCACATACGCCTTCGAAGTCCAAAGTATTCGAGCACGATTTTTCTCTTGCTTTAACTAATTGGTTATGACAAACGAAGTGACTAATAAAATAGAAGAGCAACTCTGAATATTTCAAAATATACTTTGTTATCAGCAATTACTACTAGAATCTTAAGATTAGTCATATGAGATAACTAGCTTATTGATTCTTGTTCAATAAAGCTGAACTTTGGTTAAGAATCTCAAAATTCTTAACAATCTGTTGCATATTTGAGCGTGTCACCTATTTTTTACTATGATTTCATTAGAAAACTGTCCCATTACCGGCATAGAAAACGTCGACAATCCCATTTTAATTTGTCACGAGTCAAAATGAGTACTGATTATAGAGATTTAGGATGTACTAGTGGCATTATTTTGTGAACTTTACTTATCGAAAGAACTGTCTCGTGAATATTTCTCTCGAATGTCTGCCCAATCGGATATTAAGAGTCTCGTATCTATTATTTTTTTTGTACTAAATTATTATCAAATTCAAAATTATGGAAGATTCGTACTTAATGCACGCTGAGCTCTAGCTCGGATATTATTGAGCAAACATTTGTAACAAATTGATTTCAGTATATTTTTGTTAGCATCATGAACTTCATCGAAGGTTTCTTCGTCAATTAATGAGTAAAAACATTAGAAGATTCTAAGTCTTTTATACTGTTCGATCGTTTACAAATCTTACAGGAATTTTCTATTCTATCAACAAGAGAAGTAATTTTTCCGATACTCTCAGTAGTTATCATCGTGATTAGTCACTTTTCTATTATTTTTTATTTTTAACAGTGCTTATTTTAACTTTTCTCATGGTGATACTATCGAAGAACAAAAATAACATTCAAATTCACAAATACTAAAACACGGACTCGATTGTGGCACTATTCTTCAATGAACACCACCCACACCCTTGACGAATTGAGTATAAAACAGTTCTTTTCTCTAACTCTAATATTAGTCAAAAAATTCAAATATCTAATCATGTTTTACATGTTTATCTAAAAACGCAGAAAGGAGGAGTTAAATTACAAAAGTATGTTAGCGAAGAAAAATAAACAAAATTTTCATTATTTAATTTTTATTATCAATTATGTTGCTTGATTAAAATATGATTAATAGTTTGCAGTTGAAAGAAATTCTTTTTCTATTCTTACGATTCTTACTCACATTTTGATAAAAGTTTCGTTGAATTTTAAATTTATTCTGATATTGTTATAATCATATGTATGATCTGAGAAAACGTTTGATTTTTCAAGATAAATAATAATAATTTATTTCGGTAATAATGAAAATATTTAAACAAGAGACGAGAGGAAGAGAAAAGGAAGAAGTAGGTCACTTCCTCTATTTATAATTATTTATTTGATGTACTTGGAAATCTTATCTTGTAAGGAAGAGCACTTTTAATTGAACATTTATATAGATTTTTCTCTTCCTCTTATAGAAGAAATTAATTTAATGACATTTTTTCAACGATGCTCACTTCATCAGATCATTTTTGGTGTAAAATGATACGTACATTTTTGTATACATATACATTTACACACATTTTCTATATTTATTTGATAGTAGAACGAATGATGAAAAATCCAAAAGGAAAAACTTTGTCTAGCATCCCTTTCTTGTTCATTCCACTATCAAGAAAAGCAAGAGAGAATACGTGTGGTGTATATTCAAAGATGTGCGTGTTATTTTATCATATATTTCATTTTACATCAAAAATAGTCTGATGAAGTGAATGTCATTAACGAAGCACGTCACTAAATAAAAATTTTAAATAATAAGAAGAGAAAAATTTATATAATTAAGTATCCAATTAGATGTATTTGACAGAGATGATAGTGTCATCTTCTCTTTCCAACTGCGCAATAATACCGTTGAAATCAAATCAATACATAGGTCAAATCATAAGTAAGAAAACAGTACAACACAAGAGAACAAGAAAAATAATGAAGGACAAAAAAGAAAGAGATAGAAAACTCCAGCACCTCACATGTCTATGGTGACTAATTATAATTTTTATTTGATTTCACATCTTCTTTATAGTTATCAACATTGATCTTCAATGTTCATCTTCATCTAATCTTTGATAATTATCGTGACCTATTTAAAAAAGTGCTTGAAATAGTTTTATGTGATTGTCGATTTCTGAAAACCATAGGATTTCACTGGAATCGGTCGAAAACATGCCGAAGAATCAATAGTATCTAGCAAGGAAAACACAGAAAATTGATAGAACTTGGAAACAGTATTTCGATCGAAGAGTCTCCGGATGTTTTCCGATGCTTTTCGACCGTGTACTACCGAAAAGAACAGAAAGTTGACCTCAAGTCACCGGAAAACATCGAGAGACTTTTCGGTCGGAATCCTGCTTCCACGTTCTATCGATTTCTGGTGTGGGTGTGGGGTGTTGGTGCTGATCAATTTTCCCAAGTGGTGAAGCATCCCTTCAATACTAAACTGGCTGCAATAAAATAAAAAAGCATTGAGAAGAAGATTAAATAATGTTGCACTTTTATTGATTGCCAAACATTACATTCTAAATACTAAAAACATATTTCCAACAAAACCAATGAGGGACTGAAAGATTTGAAGCAAAAAAATAAGGGTGCGAGTGTGGGTGTACGTATGGCTATACCCAGTGAAAAAATTGATGGATTAAAATCGATTGAAATTTCAAAATTCTATGGACATAATCGAAATTGATAATCGGATTTTTGTGCAACAAAATCCGAATTTTAATCGATTATAATCAAAATGATTTAATCAATATTAATCGATTTTGGTTTGATAACGATTAATAATTTTGATTATAATTGATTAAAATTTGGATTTTGTTGCATAAAAATCAGATTATCAATTTCGATTATGTCTATAGGATTTTGAAGTTTTAATTGATTTTAATTCCTCTAATTTCACTGGCATATATACCCGTCAATCTAATCCAATCTATTATAACCTTTTAATCTGCTTGAATCTATTATTATCTGTTAACCCGATCCAATCGATTATTATTTGTTAATATCCTCCAACCCATAATTACTTGTTCATCTGCTTCAATCTATTGTTACCTGTTAATCGATTTGAATTTATTATCATTCTTTAATCGATTACAATCCGTTATTAATTCTTAATTGATTTTATTCACATAAATGCAAGTTGAGCGCTTTCCTTGGCATTCGAACACGAAATCCTACCTTTCCATGATTTTTTTTTTGATTCCTTATGGTGAGAAACCATGAAGTTGTCACTAAGCAACAGTCTGACAAATAAAGTAAACTTGGAACAGCTATATAAATTGTGTCAAATAGAGATGGTGCAATTATATCAATAATCGATTAAAAACCAAAAAATCGATTTTAATTAATTAAAATATTCTGATCGATATTAGTCATTAATGTGTACAATTTTACCCTTCTCTATATAGTACTTCTGTGTATATTAAGTGCTTTTGTAATTAGTATTCTCACAGATTGTATTCATATCATGTGTGATAAACTTACTATTGATTAAAATTAATTGTAACCGAATAATTTTATCTAAATTATCTTTTGGAAAAAGCACTTATATCATTCATAATCATATATATTGTGTCTGTTCTAGTACTACTATCTTACTAAATATTACATGACATTATTATCTACTATAGTTATCGTAGCAAATAATATTCCAACCAAAATGCCGCGTATCAGTCTAAATCTTTTGGTTCTGTATGGATCTTACTGGCATTGTCCTACACTCTAACGATCGATTGGAAAGATTCAGATTGATGAAGGATTAAAATCAAATTCGTACCCTAGTTATTGTTGATAATCAAATGAAAACTCATGAATCGAATTTCTATCAATGGGGATTTTAATTGATTGAACAGATTGAAATCGATTGTGAATGAAAATCCGATTTCAATTGATCTCATTCAGATTATAATCTTGCATCAATTATTTTAACTTCGCTATTCGTGATCTTCTTAATTATGTTGCTGTTCAAAAAAGAATTCGAGCTAGTTTGAATAGATTCCTTCTTTTTGATCGTCATATTGGAAATGAAACATTTCTAAAGGCATTTCTTTTATTTGATGAATCTGAGTGAGACAATCAATTGTTATCAACATCTTTTAAAGATATGGTAGAAATAGATAAAACCGATGAAAATCCAATGAAACAAACATTCCAAGTTATATGCATTTTAAAATAAGCTCAATGAAAAAAAGGAAATATTGGTATGTTTCTTCTGACTAAAATGATAAATATTATATATTTTACAATTGGAAAATTCTCATTAAAAAATATTATATTCGACGTTCATTCAGATGATTTAATCTGTATTATTGGATCTGGCAGATCTGGAAAAGTTCGTGCCTTTTCAAACTTACATATAATTTTACTTTTGATGGATCATTTTGTTATGTATCACAAGAATCATGTAAGTGGATTATTATTATTGAAAACTCCTTGAAAGATTACTTATTGTATTAATAGAGATAATCTCGTTATCAGTAAAAAATAATATTCTTTTGTTAAAAAATATAATTATAAGTTGTTTCAACGTGTTGTCCATGGAACTGCTCTCGACACAGTAAGTCAATTTTCATTCTTATATGAGCGATTTCAAGTAAAACAGGACATACCTACCGTTCATTAGATTTTGATTCTTTAGAAGAGTAATTTTTCTGAATAGATTCTTTTAGCATAGATATATGTAGAAATGTTAACTCATTCAGCTGACTATTAATTAAAAATTTAATAACGAATATCTCTCTATTCATATGAGAAAAAAATCCGAAAACGTCAGAATAGACTTTAAGAGTGTGGGCGTCAACTCATCCCCATTCACATTGACAACAACTCCATATATAACACATTCAATATGTGTAGTTGGAATTCGGAATATATGAGTACATGAATTGTAGAATTTTAGATCCTGAAGGAATACATATTATACCCCTATGTACGCAGCTTTGAAATGAAAATGTCTAGTTCTAATCAACACGAACAAGAATAATACGAGTAAAGACGGTGGCGATGATTAATACAGTGGCATATCAATTTTCCGTACGATCGAATGCTAATTATCTTTTGTCGTATTCATTGTTGTTGATTTATTTAGTTTTGTTTATTTAGTAAATATATAAAGCAAAAGCAATTGAAGAGAGCGCCAAAAGAGACAAAACAGTCAGAGAATGAAGCAGAAAAGCAATGATTAGACGACGGATTTGCGTCGAGAGTTGGCAATTTTAACTAATTCGTCGACTTCATTCCAACCAATTTCAATCAAACAATTGATTCGTTTGAGATCCTCATAAATGCAAGCGACATATTGACGACCGACAATTGGTACTGGTGGTTTGGTCGGATTGATGAGACCACTTTCAGTTTCCTTGGCATTGAAAAATGCCGGAATACTTTCACCTGTCAATAGAATTTCAAATGAGATCATATTCGAACGATAAAGAAATAACGAACCTAGTTGTTCATAAGCATATTGTTTCATAGTTTCGTAGACACGTCCTTTCAAATTCCGAATGGAATCTCGATTAAACTTGAGAATGAAATGATCTTTGGGGGGCATTGCATTCTCTGCTGGTCCCTTATTCACTTCACATAACGTTGCCAGAAAAGCCAATTTCGACTTTTCAATATGTTCTAAAGCCGTATCTTTACCTTTCAAGATTCCCATATTGTACACAGCGGATTGTCTTTTGTCAAATAGCTTATGTATGTGAAGAAGAGAAACAAAACTAATCTCAGTAGAGAATCGTTGTCGATCTTTTCTAGATATACTAAATAGAACAATTCTCGTTCCATGAGTAACAACAGAACAAGAAGAAAGAAAAAATGTTGTCAACAAACAAATGACAAGTCATATTAAAGTAACTTATTCATTCCGTCTTGTTATTATTAGATATTACTCTTCGTTTGAATCTTTGTTTTCTCTCTTTAATTAGCTTTGTTTGTCTAGCAATGCAATTTGTTGTCAAAAGCGATGAGTTCTATTAGATTCAATTAAACCAAAACAAAACAGAATTTTAGTGTTTTTCTGCACTTTGTCCTGATATCTCTCATAATGCTGATGAATCATGTAGAAACACTCACGCTCATCATCTCTCCCGTGACCACTTCTTTACTTATGTCATTCGTTGAATTGGATTTCATCCTTCTGAAACTAATTAGATCAATAGAGACCAAGGAAATGAGACTAATATGCGAAGAACATTAAGACAAATGAGTCGAAACAAGATGAATCATATGTACAACGATTAATGACACGTTATTCGATTATTGTCGACGTTGAAAGGTATCGAAAGAGATTTATATTTAAAAATGATGAAGAAACAAAGAACTTTTCAAATGAGATCTGTTTTCATATACGTTAATTGATATTATTAATAAAATGTTTTTGTACTGGTTTTCTGTTTTGACATGAAGGACGATTTTTCATAAAGATCTGTAAGAGATGCCAGTTATACTAGCTATTATTCATCGATCAATTATTTAGACATTTGTGGTATTCTGGTTGAGCAGGGTATGAGTGTGTGCATAAGATACATTCATACTCTTAAAAATCTATTTTTTTCTTCATCCCAGGTCAAAGAATTAGACGAAATCGTATGAAAATCGTACAAAAAAAAACGCAGTCTCAGAAATCTTACATCATATCGTACTATAAGATGATTGAAAGATCTTACCGCCACATAAAATTTTCAATAATTTTATAGTAATATCTTACAGAATATCAAGATACTTCAAGAATCTTTAAGTACGATCTGATGTAAGATATCTGAGGCTGTATTTTTTTGTACGGTTTTCATCTGATCTTACAAGACCTAATGTCTGAGTTTTTGACCAGGAATAGGAATAGATTTCACCAAATAACTTGCCTCTGACGAAGAATAGCTCTTTGATGAAAAAAAAACAAGTATAATAAGAAAACTAAAATGATACTCTAATTCAATCATATTTCTAATTCCCTCTCAGGATAAAATCATAAAAATAACTAATATTTCTCGCCTAATTTCAAGAACAACTTCAATATAAACTTTTTAAAAATTTGAAAGAGATCTTCTGATATTTTGTTAGAATCTCTATTTTCCTATATAAAGATACAACTATGATGAAGATAAAATGGTAATAGGGCTTCTAAATTTTGTCAGGTTCTGAATGAAACATACAACAAATTTGAAAAATTCCTTTATTGATCGTTGTTGATACTTGACTCCGCATTGGTATTGAAATTCGTTTTGTGATCTAAAGATCTGCAAATCTTCCTTATAAATCTTAGTGGGATCGGGAAATTCAAATTCTGAATGCATTCTAAATACAAATTGGCAAACGTCTAAACTGAATCCTCTTATTTTCTCTTCAAGATTCTGTGGGTGTCGGCCTTGACAGTATTATGATTATAAGAGTTTGACTTGTTGTTCATATCTTCCATTCCCAAGAAAGTAAACAGCGAAGTTGATTTTTTTGTCTTATCAGCGTTCAGGATAGAACTGTATATCAATGAAATAAATTTCTTGATTAATTATTACAGAAATCTTTTAAAAAGCATAAAAAATGTTGTTTGATTGAGTGAAAAGAAGAAAAAATAATCAGGATGACCATCCGTATTGTGATTTAATCAGTAATTTATCATTTGAAAATTCAAGTGTAACGATACTATCCACTTTTTGACCTTCTTCTTTGATACCAGTATACTGAACTACCATTGATGTATACCCTCGTACACTAGATTCTGACACCACATTTCCCTTTTGACTTCCAACCACTGCTCTTACTGGTTGACATGTCCATCCAATTTGAATCATGTTGTAATTATTGTTCTTTTGTTATCTTATAATGTGTTATAAAATCGAAGTTCACTTGTGTCTTTGTAAACAAAACTCTATTTACAAAGCCAAACTTTGCTATAGCAACCATATTAGATGATGAACCTTGATATTGTACTAGAATAGTATCTGGAATATTTGAAGGTGATGGTATAACTTTTTCTGGGCTACCAACATACTGTGTCCATTGATCACATGCCCAGCCAAAATGAATTTGTTGGTATTGTTCAAATGTTTTCGATCATTTGGTAGAAAAACATTTGTTGTAGATGTACGAGTGGAACTGTAAGTATTTTGTCTACCAGACACCCATCCGTCTTCTAATTTGGATTCTAATTTTCTATCCCCAAATCCAAGTTGAATATAACCAATTCCTTCAACTTCTTCTTGACCTTCATCCTGATATAGAACTGTGACGATTTTTGATAGAAGGGATATTAGTGCTGATGCTATTACATTTTATTCTATGCCTTCATATCATATAATCGCATTGTTTACATACATAGCACACGCTTATATACGCAAGTAGAAGAAGAGGGGATGAAAAGAGAGGAGATAAGGCCAAGGAGAGAGTCGATATAGGAGAATAATAGGATAAGCACAGAATTATGGCAAGGTAAGGACAATGTATAATATACGAGTTAGTGATATGGGATGGTTAAGTATCATGTGTGGAATCCAATCAATCGGGATCGTTACAGGAATAGTCATTGATGCTTTATTCGACGAAATGTTCGCTTCTTCTATAGCATTTTCTTTACTTCCAAGCGTTAATATTACTTGTTGATATGGCGAGCCAGTTTGTATCTGATTACAATGATCTCTTGTTATTACATAACTTGATGTTAAATCAAGCAGTTTTTCGTTCTTCTTCCAAAGAATTCCATTATAAAATGAAAATGTCACTGTAGGCTCTCTTTGCAATACGTTCGATGGTATTGAACCTTGATAGTGTACAATAATAGTATTCCGATTATGTGGTGATATTGGTGTTTGTGGTGTTATCAATTTTCCAGGTCTACCAACAAATTGTGTCACTTGATCACGTGTCCATCCTAATTGAACTTGTTGAAATTGTTCAAGCGTTAGTGAATTGTTGCCTGTAGTTTTTGTGAAGGCAGAAGCAACCTCGATGCCACTGGAATACGGAATAATTGACAGCATTAGCAATGAGACGATGAACATCATTTTCACTCAGCAAATACGTAAGTTGTCGAATACGTTGACGTTATTTTTTTCTCACAACAAATATAGAATCGACAGCATCAGTTACTTGAAAAGTTATACATTTTTATTTACGTGCTTTTTTTTCTCATAAACATCAAGTTTCGGCGATTACTTCATCTTTTTTGCTCCAATAGAACTGCACATTATGACCCATGCGGTACATATTATTTTAAGTGCTCAGATCAAACAAATCGGACAGTAGAATTGTGCAGAAGTGTGACGAAATTGTAAGAAAATCAGATGCAATCGTGCACACATTGATATGTTGCCCTGAAACTACTACTTCTGGCAAAAACGCATCTTATAATTTTTATATGAACGTATTTTAAGGTCTGGTATGATCGACCAAGATCATGTCGTATGATTTTCTCAGCTAGTTGCAAGATTTCGTAGGATTTCTAACAAAATCAACCAGATGATTTATTCAATTGGTTCTTCTATTAGGATGATTAATCAGATTTGGGGTACAGGTGTTGGATATCAGTGTCGTGAAAACAAGGCCAACACCCACACCCACACCCTATTCGAAAAGCTCATAAGAGACCTGAAAATACAAATAAATAAATAAATAAATAAGACATGACTGACAAATTTTCTTATTTCGAAATGCAATTGACACCACTTTTAAAATCGTTAACAATTCTATAGCATCAAATGTGAAAATGCTCACGCTATTCGGTCTCGATATTTTTTTCATTGATTTGAAGAACGAACTGAAAGAAGAAGGGTGTGGGTGTGAGTGACCTGTGTGAGTGTCCTTACATCCACATCAACATCAATACTCATACCCTGACCCACACCCACACCACACCCTGTTTATTTTATTTAGTCTGTGCGTAATCTCCGTGTTAAATATGCAAGGACAATAAAGAAAGCAAAACATAACAGCATCAACACTGTCATCAGTTTTTTCGAAGACAATGATTGCGAGGACGTTTCTCTAAGATCTTTGAAAAATTGTACTTCGTATGGCGAATAAGGTTTGCCGGTTGCATTGAAAATGTCATGAAACCACACAAGTGGAATGCTGGCATTGACAGGCGATCCCCATGGAAAGTACGTTTGGGTTTTACCGGCCACAAGTCCCCAGTTGACAGCACCGATGTTCTCCTTGTGAAAGAAAACGGTGTGCGTGTGAAAGGTGCTACCGATCGTTCGAGCCATGTATTCAGTACAAATTAATGGCCGATTGAACTGCCGCAGTTCAGCAACTTGTTCCATGAGATTGTCCAGGGGACTATAATTATGAAAAGAAATGATGTCGGATGCTTCTAATTCAAATTGAGCTAATGATTCGTCCAGAGGCCCAGCAATGCCAATTGTGAGTGGTTGATAAGGATCGGCTGCGAGAGCAGCAGAGTAGATTTCGCGAAGAAGAGGTAAAACGATGGGCACTTGATGGCTGCCCTGAGGTTCATTGTACAGATCCCATATGACCACGCGAGAGTCGTTGGAGAAGCGAGAGAGAATATCGATCGTATATCTAATAAAAATAAAAGTCATGTGATTTCTTTTTGAACAGAATAAGGCATTGTTTGAAACATGAGAAATCTAGTTATTATTCATAAAGACTAGATATTTTTTGCTCGAACATCGTCTCAATATTTGTAAAATGTTGCCTCAGCCCTCGAAAATTTCTAACATCAAACTACAACTCTTAGTTGATATTATTTCTCTGACCACTGATACTTTTCTACTTACCGTTTCAAGAGAGGCCATTTGCTCTGGTCCAAAAGCCAAGCTTGTCCTGGGCATCGCACCCACTGTGAATTATGCTGACCAGGTATAGGTTCTGGTTGTGGACCTAATTTGGGATCAGGTCGCCAACATTCATCAAAGAGAACAAATATTATTTTGATATTAAATCGATCAGCGATGGTGAGAAAGTCATCAATCTTTTGAAAATAAGCCTTAGCATCTTGTTCATAGAAAAGAACATGGAGAAAAACACGCATCACATTCATATTGATCCCCGAAGCCCATCCAAGTTCGCGCTTCATAGTAGATGAATCAAATGTTTGCCACATATCAATTATGTTGACGGAGGACGAAGGTACAAAATTGCTTCCAAAGTACCAAGGCTGTTCGGCGTACCAGGCATTCGCTTCTTCAGGTGTCCAACGAGCGCCATCCACCTCGACTTTGATGCATCCACACATGATTAATAAAACGAAAGACAAAAGCATTTTGTTCTCAAGGACAAGTGATCACGCGCGTTATAACGACAAGGTCGAGTGTAAGATAAAATAAAATGAGGTAACTATACAGCACAATGATGAATATTTTTTTGAAAAGAAAGACAGTTAGTCACTGACAAAGTATTAACGGTTCATGTACTATCACATATTAATGTTCAAAACCACCTGGGTGTTTCTATAAAGTCTAAAACACCATTCTAGGATCTCATGGTACTGGCTGTTGAAGCAAACGATATAACTGAATTGCGTAAGACGGTCAATTTCACGTAGCGACAACTTCAAAGATGCTTTTTTACGACAGAACCTAAAACAAATTTGAATATCTTTCACTTCTCGAGTTCCAACATGGATGCTATTCACGTTCAACAAATACCATTTGTTCTATAAGACGTGTTACAGCCTTATGTAGGCAAATATTCATGTAAAAAAACCTGGAAAAATCTGATGTTAATCGTTTTTTTTTGTGATTAAAATCAATTAAATTTCTAAAAATCGATTTTAATGAGATTATTTGATTTTTAACCCTTTGATTATCATACTATAAAAAAAGCTACACCTGTTTTATAACTATTTTTCACAGAATAATTCATAAAAATTAGCATGTAATCTTTTCATTCAAGTATAACGAAGTTCAATATAACTTACATTAAGTAAATCACGTGCAAGAACACATAAAATATTTTTGACATATATTCCTATGTCTAAAAAAAGCTAATTTAACAGTTTACTCGAATTCAATGCAACAAAAAATAATTTAGTAATAAAAGGGTTAATCCAATAACATCGATTAAAATTAGATTTTTTCCAGGTTCTTTCACATGGGCAACGCATTTACTGGTAAGCATTTCAGACGTTTGTGATAGAATGAGACGTCCACACGTGTTATACAATGCATGGTATTTTATAATGCATGTTTCTGTGGCGTCACCATGCCTAACACGGTTGTCATGAACATTTGCCTCTCACCATTTTCATCATTTGTATATTCTTCTTTCCAACTTTGGTGAATATAGTGATTTCAAAGTATTCCGAAACGGTATTCTGCCGACTGATATAATCTAATTTTTACTGTGAAAAAAAGTAGCTGTCGTCACAGTGCAAGTAGTCCTACAGATCTAATCTCATTTGATGAGCTGAGATTTTAGAAGATCAATACGAAGATATCAAAGTGAGTGAGGACAAAAAAATGTATCAGAAAAGCAGTGCTAAAATCTGTTCATTTTCATTCCCAACGATCTGTTTATTAAGACTACCCTGATAAAATCCGACCAAATTTGTGCGACTATTTACAATTTCAGAACAAATTTTACAATTCGGGGTAAATGTGAATTTAGTCATCTTGTTGCATGACTACGACTCGTATTATGCAAGTGTCAGTTGTCTTCGTCCTTCTTCTATAAATGGGCATGAAGCAAAACAAATAGAAAAAAAAACTACGTTTTAAATTCAAAGGAGAAGTATAAACAACTCAATTCCATTCACCTTGATTAGTCATCACACAGAAAATTGATTCGCCTACCTTTCCACTAACGATTACAGCTGAGTTTAATAAATGTCAGACACCACTACGGCGCTAACGGCTGGCACATAAAAAATGGCAGTTTGAGTATTTTTGGAATAACTTCACCATTTTTCATCTGTTTAGTCTAATCCTTTTTTAAAAAGATTCATTTTCCAATTATGCACAAAACTGTTTAATTCATTGTTTTATATGATATTTCGATAAACTTTTAGATAATGAAAAGTAAAGACGTCCAACACCTCGTACTTCCAAAGTTCCAAAATAGTAATGTTTCCAACAAAACTTTTTCGGAATTTACGTGGCGCAATCAGTTTAAAAACAGTAAAACAATGGTGTAACATGAGAAACAAATTGCTCTATTGAATTTTTATATGCTCTTGATAAAACATGAGTTGCACGAACTGAGGTTGTCTTTAGACTTTATAGTTTGATTAGGCGCGTACTTAATAGATGTTACACCATCAGTTATTTTGGTTAAAGGTACGGTAAACCATGATCGTTACGTCAATAAGATGCTTTCAGTGGCATCGAAATATGTTAATACTGTATTTGAAGATGACTGAGTATTTCGGCAAGATGATGCAAAGCCACATATGCATAAATTAACACCACAGTGGTGTAAAGACAAATTTTCATCATTCATCGAGAAACAGCGTTGGCCTTCTAACAGTCCCACTTTAAATCCTTTGGACTATAGTATATGGAATGAAATCGTTCATGTCATGAACTGGAGCAAAATTAATTCACAAAAAAAGCTTGTTATCGCAGCTCCTTTGAAGTTGAAATGTGGAACTCACTATATCCTTCAAAACTTGTCATCCTAATACATCATTTGGGCGTGGGTGGGTGTGGGGGTGTTGGTGTGTAGGTGTGGATCTTCTCTTGGTCATCCCCACTTACACCCACACTCAATTTAATATATAATCCATATCTTGGCTAAATAAAACAATCGATATTTTAGTTTTTCGTTTATGTTGCAATTAAGAATTTTACCTTGTATAAACTTTTTGTGCTTCCATAGTTCGACGAAATTCTTTTGAAGAAATAAATCCATCTTTATTTGTATCATTTTGTAGAAAAGCTTCCGATGTTGTTCAATCTTTTATCTAAAATAAATAGGCTACAAAAATTTTATTTATCACAAAAAAAAACTTGGTCCATTGAGAACATTTCCTAAAAATGAAAGATAAGATTAAATATTAATAAATAATATTTTATTGATTATCTTCAAGCATTGATAATAACATAATAATCATACTTTTTGTAATTTCATAAATTCACGTAATAATTCAATTTGTGTTGGATCCTAGATAATGAAAACTTCTTATTAATAGATAAATCAATGATATTTTACTTGAAATAATTTTCTTTGCATACATACAAAAATATAGAGAAATCCAGCAATTGCATCCCATAAACGACTATTTGCTAATGCTAATTGATCTTGTGGACATGGACCCTAAAAATAATTTTATATTTGATATACAAAATTTAATTAATAATAACTCTTATCAAAATAAATCTTTTTGTTTTGATATATCAAACCTGAATATATTCCGTTAATGTATTAAAAACTTGTTTAGCAACATTAATAGCTCGACAAAGATTTTCTTTTCCATGTGCATCAACTGTTTCTTTGTCTGAATAATGCCAATAAAAATCCATTAATAATTCCTAAAATTAAAATAAATATTTCATAAATTTTTTTTTCTTCGTTTTTTTTGTATTACTTGTAAACTAAGTAAATAATCAACAGTACAAATAATAATATTGACATTTGTACTGCTTCTAGCTCGTAAACGAAGATAATTTTGAAATTCAAGATTATGTCCTTCACATAAAAGTTGACAAAAACGAAATAATGATATTATAAAATCAGCATCATGTAAATTGTTTTCTCCAGCTATGCCTTCCGAACCAACACCTATATATAATAAAAGTATTCAATATAAACATAACAAAATTATTCAATTAAACATACCAAGTACTTCAGCTTTAATACAACGTTCAAATGTATTAAGATCAAGTAACTACAATTCGCCATTAATGTTGCTAATAAAGTAAAACATCCAACATCTTTTGTTTCTTTTAAATAATTTAACATTCGCTAAAATTAATTCAAAATCAATAACATAGAAAAATAAGAAAATAAATATGTACTTTTTGAACTTCTCGATTACCACCATGTAATAATGATATACCAAGTTGTAATGTACGTCGAAGCATTTCATTATTTTCACCTTAAATTTGTTTAAATTGAGTAAAAATAAATAAGATTGATAAAAGAAATACCTTTACTTGCACTTATATATAATAATACAGTTTCAGCAGCACCACGATTTGCTAATCGATTTTGTTCATAGAGTCATTTTTGTTTTTTCATTTCTTGTTCCTTAAAATATTTAATCTTCTAATTTTTTATCAAAAATAAAAATGTATATTTTGATTATCTTACCTGAAATGATTTGACTTCTTCTGCTCCTTCATCATTATCGTCGTCAGCAATAACACAACTCTTTAAACAAAATCAAAAAAAAAAATATATATATATTAATATACATAGACCACCAAATTATTTGACCAGATTTCTTGAGTAGAGAACTTTAATTTCCAACTAGAGTTAAGTGAAACTTTTTGAAAAACTCCAAATCTCAGCTTTTCAGTTTCTAATATATACTTTTAGAAGAATCAACACATTAAAGCGTTATAGACCATAGTCTGAGTTGAATTCGAATGAAAATTTTCTGATTCATTTCAGTTAACAAATATCTTAGAGTACTAGAGTTTGCTCTATCATTCTGTGTAAATCAAATAGACCTGCAACAACATATTCTCGGAGTTGAAAAACATAGTTTTAGATTTTTCAGAAATTCTGTTCTTCGAAAATACTTGTTGGAAATAAAATTGTTTTACTGAAATCTTTATTTGGGTTCTTCGTAGCTTTCACGAGAGTGAAAAAGAAGTTCAATCGAATTATTTTTGAGAATTTTTTTGTTTTTGGTTTAATATATAAATCTTACTTTATTCATAATTGTCGAATAAGATAAATACACAATATTTTCAGTAATTGAAGAAACTTGTGCAGTAGTTGCAGCACGATTTAAACATTGTAATAATTGTTTTAATGGATATGATTTCATTGTTATTGTTCAACTTTTAGTTTCAGTTTCTTCTTTCATCGTTGTTACATCTTGTTCATCCATTTCATAAGAATCATTCTTTAATTATTTAAAAAAAAAAAAAGAAAACAAACCAGACTATACAATATAACTTACACAAAGATCTTCAATAAAACATGCACGTATATCTTCTTCAGCTTCAAGCCATAATTCTCGATATGCACGTAAAAACATGTTCATAGCACGATGTCTTGCAACAGAATGTAATGGTGCCATACGAAAATAAGCCATGATTGCTTTTTTTGCGTTATGTTGAAACAAGTTTTCGCCATGTACTATGTCGACGTGTTGAAGGATGATGAACAAAATATAAACCAAATAAAACTTTAGCCATTTTTAACGTATTTTTGATAGATATTTCTTCTGAATGATTTATACCACTATGATACGATTTTGAACCAATCTTTCGATATAATATACTTTGCTAATTATATTTATTCACTATTTCTCCCTAGGAAATTATATATATTAAGGAATATAATTTGAGAAAATATGTATGAAGAATACCTGTTCTTGTGCACGAAAACTTTCGCCAAGAAATTCTTGAATGATTGCTTCTTGCTCATTCTAGAGAATAATGAAATATATATATATGATACAGGAGAAATATTGTCACAACAAATTGTTAAATCTAAAATCAATTGTTCACTTGTTGGATTTTCAACTTTTTTCATCGTGTGCGATTATCATCCATTGAATGAAAAAAAAAATTATACAAAATATACTTCGAAAGCATGTTTCTTTAATTTACAAAAACAAGTTCAGCTATCATAATGATCGATTTGTGTTAGATATAGGATCAAATATTGAAAACAGAAAAAAGGTGTCTTAGTCTGGTATTGCTTTTCGTCTACTAGCCCCAAAATTTAAAATTATCAATATGGTTTGTTTTGTAACTGTATCCAGAAAATCTGTCATTCAAGGTCTATTTGAAGATATTTTCAAAGTTCACGCGTATCCATTTCTATGCTTTCAACAAACTTCACTGTCTTTCTCATTACTTTTGAACAAACAGTAAACTGGGCGGAAAGACTCTCGAAAAATGGTAACTTGCTTATGAGATTAACTTTATCTCATTTGATAGGCTTTATTAAGACATATATATCAAACCTGAAACTTGAATTCAAATATTCAATTATCTGCAACAGGTGTGAGTGCCAAGAAAGGACATAACTGAATACTTGAATAGTTGAATTTCAAGTGTTTAGATAAACAGTTGAAATAGCTTTTCAATAATTGAATTCAAGTTTCAAGCTTGAAACTACTGAAAAATCGGAAAAAGATGTGAGCGGTTTAGCAGGTTTTAGCGTGTTTATGAATTTAGGCTGGTGATTGGGAGTACGTAGTAGCCAGTTTATGTAGCTATGATTGTGATCAGTCGTACTCTAGCCTTATAAACACCTTCATTCACACAAACCGAAATAATCTTTTCTGAATCCATTCCGACAATCCATATCCCACACGCATTTTTCTCTTAATTTTGTTGTTTGGTAGTTCTTAATCTGATGTGCTATTTTTTTTTTCTATGTGAAAGAAGTGTCTTTTAATATTATGAGGTGCGATTTTGATAATAATTTATACGAAAATCCACATGCACCCACTTCGTCAAATTCCTAGAGTTCAATGGACTGCTGAAGTGTGTATATTAATTTTGTAATATAAAGTGTTTTTGGTTTGGCTATTATTTTTTTTTCTAGTTGATTTTGTCTGCTGCCCTCTCTCTCTCGTAGTGTCAGGATGGACAGATACACTTTTGCAGAGACTAAAATTTTGATCTTCTTTTCATATTCTTTTTAGTCAGCAATCTAAAAAGAAAATGCTAAATAATAGTATTGTCTGAGTATTTTTCTGCAGCGACAATCATTTTGATAGGTGTTCTTTGTCTATGTATTGTAGTATGCAACTGAGACGCTGGTGATATTTGTATAGTTCTTCACGTGCTTTTAATGACAGAAATAAATGATATCGTTTATCACTTTCTTTCTGTTGTGCTGTCAAATGGTGTGCTTCGCAAATTAAAGGTAACATTTTCATATATACTGACAAGATTTATAGTAACATCATTGATCAACCAAAGACTCTAATAAATTGAAGTATTGGGAAACCCTCACATACCATGAGCTAACTTAGATAAAAGATTTTTATAAAATTGTCTAAATATTTGCTTTTATATCAATAATGAATCGAGAGCTAACAACAACCTGAAAGCAGAAGAAGAAAATAATATCAGTTTTTATTCTTTGTACAAGGTGATGCAAAATATTTTGCAAGTAGGGTACGGCTTCAATGACAAATGATATAAAAATATATAATTCATAGGATAATTATAATCTATAAAATTATAGAAGTTTCTATTGAGTGTGTCATGATGAATGAGTTCCTTATTATTTCCTATTTTTCTCTTGTTCTTGGAGGATCATAAGCACAGTGCTTTGTTTAAAAGATGCGTCACAAAATACTCTAGAAAACCTGACCTATACTTTTGTTTTTAGAACTTCAATTAAGAGAACTATGTAAACTACACGAAAGACGGAAAAACTGAAAACTTTGTTTATTCAATATTTTTTTCGACTTGAACTTTTTTCTTCTGCTATTATTTCCGTAAAAAGTGAGGCAAATATGAGCACCCTGTTCTTTGTGCACTTTCGACTATGCTTTTTCTCGTGGTCTGTAAACGAAACGTTTTAAAACAGATGGTGTGTTGAAAAAAGAAGTTTCAAAAAAATGATCCCCATTTTCAACATTGAGCCCAAGTAAAAAAAAACCAAAACTAGTCGAAGTTCTGATTTGGTAGTTAAGTGGTGAGAGGGATCATTTCTGATCAAAATAAAACAAATCTTGATGAAAAGAAAGCACAACTACATCCTGAATGATGCGTTCGATACAATTTCTGTAATTCTACGGCTCAAAAAATTGTATGAATTGTCAATTATTCTCGTTCATCCCGCTTTCGATGAACTCTCATTTGGTATATAATTCATTTTTATATCACTATTGGTTAGAGCTGTACCCTCTTGCAAAACGTTTCACACCACTATGTATACCACATTGTAATTGTTGCTTTTTTTTTCTCCATTTTTATCGTTAATCGTATCATTTATATGAAAAGTACACGTTTTTATACGCAACTAGGAGAGATAAGAAAAGAATGAGAGAAGAGTCAAGGAGAGCGAGTTGAGTCATGATACATTGTTACAATCGAAAGAAGAATAAAGTATATGATATGAAGACATGACAAGGAAAGGTTGAACATTACGTATGAACAATACATTCAACCAAGTAATGTGATTAGATAATGGTGCACAATAAGATCCATCCAAAGAAGAGTTTTTCTCTCAGAAAGGTTTTATCTGATAAATGTTTTTGACGGACAACTATGAAAAATTCTATCCATGGTTTTATTGCAGTACATATTCAAAGGAATTTTTGACAGCCGTTAATATATCTTATCGTATGTTAAAAAAACATGTTTCTCCAAATGATAGTCATTCGTAAGAACATTTGGAATTACGTATGAAATCAAATTTTTACATGTTAAAACCCTCGAACTAGCATTTTTATTTGAGTTTTTGTTTCCGTTTTTTCTTATTGTAAAAACTCTAAATGATATGAAAGTTAACAGACGAAAGAAAACTAAAGAATATGTAATATATTTCGCGTGTTAGATATCAATAAGCGCTCCTGTCTTTTGTCAAATATCTGAATGCGTAAATAGTCGACTTTTTTGATCCAAGCCTCATTCACTAGAAGAAAACAAGGCTACACATACATATCAAACATATGATTTTATATCTGTAGCCGCTATGTTATACAGTCATTTTTTAAAATAGGCATTCAAGAGATCATGCCGTTATTGATATTTGGTAGTTCCGATCATCTTTCGTAATGTTCTGAGAGATTTATTGTAGCTTTTTGGGAAGCTACTGTTCCACTAACGAGGGAACATTCCCAACTGATAAATAGTTTTTTGACTGGTTTCTAATGAGTGTATTACAAAATTATCAAATTTTCTCACGGCTCTTTTAAAGAGCTGAGATTTTCAAGGTAAACACCTGCTTCATGTAAAAGGTAGAGAAACAGTAGAAAATTAATCTTCATATTTCGACCTCTAATTTTTAGCCACAGCTCGAAACAATTCAGTTTTCTCTATTAAGTTTTTTTGGGATATAACTGTCGCAATTGTTCCAATGTTTACCATGAATTTTGTATTCATGGTTTCTAGGTGCGGCTAAAATCAGAGGTCGAAATATCGAGATTAATTTTTCGGCTGTTTCTCTACTTTTTACATGAACGTTTTTCGTAGATTAGCGATTTTCTACACAGTGAGCTGAAAATGTTTTGTTTCGTTGAATTGTCGAGTTTTAATTTATGGTAGAAGTTTACGTTGAAAATTCCAGCCCTTTAAAAGAGCCGCGAGAGAATTTGATAATTTTGTGATATACAAGTTATTGATCGATTCCAACTATGACCATGGGGTCTATTCATAGTCCTTTGAAGATCAGATTTCCTGGAAAATCAGTCTTTCAGAAAACATTTAATGCTTTTTTTTCTGTAAATTCTGTAGCTTTGTAAAGAAAATTCGTGTAGAGCTTGAAGATGTCTCATTTTAATCAAAAACTTGCATGCTATAATAATACCTTGTTAAAAAAGATTTTGATTTATTTGTTTAGAGTTTCTGGAAGACTGGTTGCACATCTACTAGATTTCGATCAAAAAGCGATTTATCAGTTGGAGATATTTCCTCATAAGCGTCTATTGCACATCATAAAGTTTCTATATTTATCTACAGATGGTAGTATACAAATGGTCTTATTTTATATTTTTCAGTTCTGTTTCTTGAAATATATAGCGATGGTGCTGAAATGTTGAAACTGTCCCTTCGACTAACCGTATTACAGAAAACTTTGATAACGTCGCATTAAAATGTAGATTTCGACTAAAATTTCCAGAGATGCAGATTTGAACGATAATGTGTGGGATTCTAAGAGAAAAGCTCAGTTCGCTTTTCTGACAAACTGTACACAAATGTTTTTCACTTTAGATTTTTTTGTCACTACTGCTGGTCATCTACGTTAATCTGTCAAAAAAATCTGAACAATGACTGACCATAAATATGTCTTTTACGGAACTATAATAGATACACCTGATCCATCGACATTACGAATTAGAAAACAGCATGTTTGTGTTGTAAACAAAGGCAAAATAGAAATGATTGAACCGTCTGCCAGTCGAAATCTTGACGAATACCAAAATTTCATGTTCATCAAGCTAAGTGAAAGTCAATTTATCTGTCCTGGCTTTATCGATTTGCACTGTCATGCTCCTCAGTATCGCCAAGCAGGGAGTGCAACAGAAGTTCCTCTTCTCGAATGGCTCCGTAAATTCACTTTTCCAAACGAAGCTCGATGTTCTGATCCTGTATACGCACGGGATCTTTATACGAAACTGGTTTCTAGATTATTACGCAACGGTACGACGACAGCTCAGTATTTTGCGACGATAGACCTTGAGGCAACAAAAATTCTAGCTGACATTTGCCAAGAAAAAGGACAGCGAGCATATATCGGCAAAGTATGTGCAGACCAAAATTCACCAGATGTTTATATCGAGACGGCAGATGAAAGTGTTCGAAATACAGAGGAATTTATCAACTATGTTCACCATATGCAAAAAGGAAGAGACATTGCTGGAGCAAATGCTTTAATACATCCCGTTATTACTCCGAGGTTTATACCGACATGTTCGATAAATTTACTTTCTCAATTAGGACAATTAGCGAAGAAATACGATGTTCACGTACAATCACACATTGCAGAAACAGCAGATCAGGTTGCATTCGTACATGATCTTTATCCAAGTATTGGTAACGGGCGAGACGTAGCTATATTTCGCGAAACTGGCCTCTTGACAAACAAAGCAGTTTTTGCTCATGGAGTTTATTTAGCAGACAACGAAGTTGACGAAATGGTTATAAGTGGAAGCGCGGTAGCCAGTTGTCCAGTTGCGAACTTTCTTTTCTCCAAGGGAGTCACGGCAATAGAACATCTTAAAAGAAGAGGATTAAAGATTGGTTTGGGAACGGATATTGGAGGAGGATATTCAAGCAACATGCTTCCTGTTGTGCGTGCTGCTGTTTTGGCAAACAGAACGATGGATTTTGTCTCGTTTGATCGTTCAAATGCTATATTACCAATTTTTCCGGAGCATAAAGATGCTATTATCGATTTTAAATTTGCTTTCTATTTGGCCACTCTTGGAGGTGCACAGGCTTTGAATATTGATTCACAAATTGGAAGTTTTGAAGTAGGAAAGCAATTTGATGCATTACTTATAGATTGTAACAAGGAAAATCAAGCGTTTGATTATTGGAAAGAGGATGAAATGAGCATTATATTTGAGAAATGGGTGAATTCCGGAGATGATAGAAATATTACTGGGGTTTGGATTCAGGGAGTAAAAGTAGGATATACTTAGTATAATATAAAGATTGGTATTTCTGTCAATTTAGTAATATGTGACATTTTTTCATTTCTACATGGCTAGTAAAAAATTTTGTAATGTTAGTTTTTCATTTTAATAAACGAAATAAAATGTAAGCATCTTCACAAAGTGTGAAATATAACAGCTAATGATCAAGATAAATGCAAAAAGAGTATTATTTAATATTATGGGTGTAGGATGTGGCTTTAGGTGTTGGTCTCAATGTTCAAAGAGCGAAGGTCAAACCCAAATCGATACACATATTTGACACCAACATTCACACCCATACTCACTTAGTTAATCAGTTTTTAGCTATGGGTGTCATTCGCTATTGAAGCCTTTACTTCCTTTTGTCTTCTCATAGAAAGTTAAAAAAATCAAAAACAACGGTACTGTATAAAAATTACGTACAGACCATTCTGTTGTTTGAATGAGAGCATTCACTGTCGGAAGAAGTCATATCAAAATAAACCGTTATTAATCTAATGACAAAAACACTTTTGGGAAGACAATCAGAAAAAAAATTAATTTGTTATGGCATCATTTGATTTTAATAAAATTTGATGTAGCCTACAGAAAAACTAAACTTTTCTTAATCTTTCCTTCAAGGATGACCATAGATTCAGTATACTAGTTCATTATCTTCATATGTTGACTCTCAGACGCTTCCTCAACCGATCTCATTCGACTGTCTACTTCATGCGTTGTCCCATAAGATGAATACTGGAAAAGAGTCGTGGTTAGTTTTTATGTCTTAACTGTATAAGAATATTCACAATAGGTCTCATAAGCAATTGGAATGTAACTGTCATCACCACAGCTCCACCGTCGTTGTATTTTGTCAGTAATGCCAGTGTGAATTTCATCGGTGGCTGATGGATCACTATTGCTTCGTTTATTTTAAGTTTTAGGTTGTAACATAAGTCCTGCAAGTTTCTTTGCTCGGCAACAAATTTATTTGATAACAAAGATACACCCACATCCAATTTGCAGAGCTTATGTTACAGTTCAATAGAAAAATATCAATATGCTACAATTTGAGAAAAGCTTCTATTTCAGTTCATAACTACTGTGAGCAAAGAGTATGGCTTTCGGATATTACATGTCTATCGATTCGGAAAATTTGTGAGGTCTTCAGTTTTTTGAATGATTCTTCTCGACATCCAGCTGATGCACATTGTCAAGCTTTCTTTGATGTTCAGAGAAATGTATGACGCGACTATTATTGCTTGACTTAGATTCATTTCTTTGAAGTCGAGTCAATCTAGATCTTCCATGTTGTTCATTGAATGATTGATTCAATCGAGAGTGAGTTGGTAAGTGAGGAGATGGCGTAGAAAATGTATTCGGTCTTTCTTTGCCATCAACCTCTATATTGATCCGTTGACGTCGTTCGCGATCAAAAAGGTGATACCATTTTGGTGGAAGTAACTCAATAAGACTTTCATAGAATGAGATTTGTTCTTTCTGTGCTGATGCTTGTGCTCCATATGGTTGGTACCGACACAAGTCGACATATGCTGACGGATCTTCTTCGTACATATCCAGAATACTCTTCACTAAGCATATTACTTTCTCTTCGCTCTCAGGTGTTATCAATTCTCGATCCTGGGCATGAAAAACATCGAGATCAAAGTCTTTGGCATACGTCTGCAAATGATTCAAGTCCGTAAGACTGGCCGGATAGAATTCGTTGTTCGATCGACCAGAAACCGATGATATTTGATCTTGATCTTTCGAGGGCGTTATCAGTCCTTTCGAATGCTTGGCCATTGATTTACTCAATACGATGCTCTCACTTCCCAGTAAACTTAGTCTCTTATTGTGAACAGTACCATTTTCATGAATATTCCTGTTATAATCACGGGCTACTTTTACATCATGATGAAAGAATTCCACGATTTCTTTGCTGACCTGATGCAACGGTACTACTTCTTTGATACGAAGAATAACCAAGGCCATGACAATAATACATAGAATATTCACTACGGCAAGAAGAAAACTGCAACTACCGAGTATTGCCGCTTCATGAGGCATATAACATGAATAGTATGGCAAGTAATCATTGTCGACATATCGAGAACAATTGATGATAGGATCGTTGGGATGAAGTCGATTTCGAAATTGAAAAAATAGCTCACTCGTTTGGACATTCGAGTTATTACTTACTATAGTACGAGCTACACTTGTTATCGTATGAGAAAGTATGGAATATGCAAGGAGAAGGCCACAGTTTACCGCCGGAGGTAGAAGAGAAGCTAAAAATCTTTGTAAAAGTTAAATCATGGGTTTATAAAGATTTACGTACCGGATATAGCCACACCGACCAACGAGCCTTTGATAAATACGAAAGATAGTATTAAAATATTATACAGTTTGTTCTTACCCGTGTTTCCACCAAGAATAGATAATGCAACACCAGCACCACTCGGCAAGGCAATCAGAACACCTACCCAAAGACGTTTGAGATCACCCCGACCTTTCATTTCTGAATTAGGAAAACTTGTTGAACTTCCCCAGCTGGTTTCAGCATATGTAGTACATAGACTAGATCGAAAAAGATCAATATGTCAATAGTATGAAAATCTACTCACCCAATGATAAAACCCCATAAGACACAGAGAGCAAGACCAATCAACTCATTTTGAATGCCACGTCGCCACAGTGAATGTTCACGTACTGACAAACCAAACACGATGCCCATGATCGGATTCATCAGTGGACTGACCAGCATACTGGCTACAATGATCACAGACGAGTTCTCTAGAAGTCCGAAACCGGCGAGCATCGAAGCAAGACTGATTAAAACGACATAATCGAATGAGAGTTCTGTAGCAGCTCGAATACCAGCGACTACTTGATGCACCATTAGTCGAGCTCGAACACTTTCCTTAAATTTGGATGCGTTGATACGTTTTTGAACTTTGCTTTTTGACGCAGAATCTTCAGATGATGCTGGTTGGCAACCATTAGCAAGATTAGAAGTACTTTCAACTGTCTTTATGTCCGTGTTCAAGATGTTATTTGACGCAGGATGGCGGTTTCCCATAACCACAGTAGCAGGAACAACACAAACTTGACTGCCATTCTTGATACCGATATCTCTTTGATTCAAATTAAATAATATTCGATCACTCTTAGCTCCGAATTCAGCATGAAACGTGATTTGATAAGTTTTTTGATCGGCAGATGGTATCCAAACTGGCTTGAGATCGACTCTATCAGCTAAATACCTCTTCAACTTGACGCATAGTGATGAAGATGTCTCCTAAACATGAAAGTAGAAACGCTCAGATTAGTAACACTGTTTGATCAGAAAAATGTTACCGTTGCCTCTTGGATGTTGCCTTCTTCTGTTTGATCATTAGGAATGGTAACAATGAAAAGTGCATAGTCTGCCGCCATGAACAAGTTCTTATTGTTTCGTGTGTCAACTATCTAAAACAGATACCATTGGAGATATCCTGTGAAAAAATTTAATTAATTCATCACATTCATTTTGTATAGTGCACTTAACGATCGTCAACCAGTGACACGATTTTTGAGGTCTCATATATGAATACGACATTAGCCTCCAAGAATTGAAACAGTTGGGGTCTTACTGGCTTCACACGGACTAGAACTTGGTATGTCAGTATGAAGTACATTCTTTAATCTCAGCCTGCCAAAATTGAACGCAAGCTATGTAAATATTATAGGAACTTTTCAAGAATGATAAGTGAAATTTACAATTGTAATAAACACTTCTTTTCCTTGAATGTTCCTAATTTATTCTGAATGAAGAATTTATTGAATTGATATATAATTGTTCGCCATTAACAAAAGTTACACTCAACAGATGCTTGTTCCATTTATTTGACTTATATTGTCAATGAAAACAATGATACATTCTTCTATAATTTAAACAGTGACTCTTTCAATGGTTTCAATCATTCTTTGTGTGTTTTCATGTTACATTCGACATGCGACTATGAAAAGACACTTTCAAATGATTAATGTCAACATAAATCACACGTTTTGTTGTACAATGTGTTACGAATATACTAATACAGTTGCTAAAGAATATGTAGTCCATGTCTGACTACAGTCGAGATTTTACTAAAATAAATAAAACAAACTGACGTATGAGCAACAAAGTTTTATCATCAAAGAGTTAATCCAGATGTATGTCTAAGTTATGCTATTTCAGGTGGTATTTACAGAGAAGCTATTGACGATTCTCATAAGAGTATTAATATATGGCACAAGTTCTTTTCACTTTATATAAACTGAACTTGAGCAAATACCCTATTCGTTTGTTGCACAGCATGATCGGTTGGCTGTACTTCTCAATTAAAAATTTGATAATAAAACATTGATGTCGATATTACTTGTTGTTTTATTTTTCTTACTAGGAAATATTCCCAAGTATTATTACATTAATTGCTGATACAGTTTTCAGATCGAATAAACGTCATGGAGGATCACGTATCGGTATAAAACGCAAAGATTGGTGTATACATACATTTTAAAAAAATTGCAAAATAATAAACTTTTAAAGAGCTTATGAAAGTGAACTGTATGGAAAAACCCTTTTGTACTGTTTATGAAATCTTCGTAAGTCCTTTACAAAAGGTGTATAATATTCATAAATTTTTAAAAGGTTTGATATTTATTGCCCTTTCATAGACACTTCATAAGGGTATATAAACTTCTTAAATGCTTTCATGTAATCTTAAAACCAATAATCGACAGAATATCTGAGACAATTTATCAGCATCAATAAACGTCTCAAAGATTTATGGAAAGATCTTTGAAAGGGTTCATAATCGTCATTAACCGTGCTAAGTAGGGGCAAACCTTTATCTTTATTGTTTCTTAACACTGAAGGACGCAGATAAATAAATCTTTTATCTTTAGGAAATAATAGTAAAAGAATGAAAAAAATTATCGTTTATAAAACAACGATCAAGATAAGTAAAGATTTATTTTTTAAAAACAAAGATAAACTATAGCAAGAAAGGGTACTTTCACAAGAGGTAATGTGACTGAAAGTGTTCTCCAGGCCTCTCTTCTCATTTACGAACATGACCTCGAAATTGTCAAACTGTTAAATTTGGTTTCCTTTGTTTGTTTTTAATTTAAATTAGTCGAAAAGAACACCTCAATTTTTACTTTTAACCTGCTGCCATATATATAGAGTTTGCTAAATATTTAATTTCACTATTTCTATTTAATGAGCTGTAATTTGTAGAGCGCGCTACACTACTGCTCTTTTCTTTTTCTTTTCTAAGAACTGTGGCAGCTCTACTAAGTTGAAAAACTTTCTGTGATTAAAAACTTGTGCCCTCTACAAATTAGGGTACGTTTTATTAAAATTTTTAAAAACGATTTATTTCCTATAGGCTTTCTCATTCATTAAATATTTGAAATTTAACTATTAAATTCAATCGCTTTACAGAAAAGTTATAAAATTATCAAATTCAAATGAACCGAAAATTTAGAACAATTTAATTTCACTTAAACTTAATATTCTTAATGTTCGCAAATGAGAAGTAGCCAGTGTGAAAATCCTTGACTATACTACCTTCAGAAGGTACACTGCGACACTTCTTGTGGTTCGGAAAATCTGTACTGGTTTTACACGAAACTTATCAGACTTCGAAATCTAAAAATGTTTCGCCTTGTTTGTACGATACCTTATAAAGTATACGAAAGTTCTACAAGATTTCGTAAGTTCACAGTGTACTGTTTTTTCAGTGTATTCAGTATGGTCCGTGAGGATCATCAATCGCAACAATCGTCTATGAATAGATATATGAAGCCCTAGATAGAGGCGTTCAAGGTGACCACTAACTTAAAGAGGACTTCTGATACAGTAAACGGAGGTCTTTATTTTATGAACTATACAACGATGACGATAGAGTTATGAAAACGACTGTTAAATTACCAAAACGCTTGAGAATCCCACAGTGCTCAAGTATAGCTAGAGCGAAGTAACAAATAAGACTGCGAACAAAAACACAAAGAAACTGAATCTTTTTATGCTACTCGTATGACAACATATTGCCAAAACATAAAAACATCTGCGTGACGAGAAAACAAAAGTAAATTATTTTCCTTTGTTTCGTTCAAGAGACCCTTCACAGCTATCAGCAGAACTGAATCAAGAACAAAAAAATCAGAGTAAAGAGAGTTCTGTTAACATAGTTTCGTTCACATAAAGCTGATTAGCTATCAGAATACCGAATTACAAAAACAAAAGAAAAGGTAAGCGCAGTTGTTCCATTTTGCTTATCAGTTACTCATCATCTATGAGTAGAACTAGATACAGAATGAAGAAGCAAAATAAACCACGTTATTCAATTTCTGTCGTAAAACCGTGAACAGCCATGACGATAACGAAATGACGAAAGGAAAATTAATTACAATGTCATATTCGATTTTTCTCAATAAGATGCTGAACAGTTATTCGAATCACTCAATGAAGACAAGAACAATAAATTGAGTTTTTCTAATCCTATTACTCTAACAAAATGGACACGAACAAGCGATAAAACTAAATGAAGAAAGGCGGAATAAAACTAAATCGTGGAACTTTTCTCTTAAAAATGTAGGACAGCTATAGAGATTCTAAAATGAAAAAAGATCGAATTCAAGTAAACTCACGTATGTGATTTCTGTTATAAGGTGCTTGATAGTTATCGTGATAGCTAAATGAAGTGATGCAGATTAATGTTACTTTTCTGATTTCATTTCTTTTGTAAAGTGCGTGTCAACTATTTGAGTACATAATCGAACAAAGAACAGAGTCACCTAAACAAGCCTATTCAATATTTATCACAAGAGCCTGGACAACTATCAAAACACCTATATCATAAAAACAAGCATATAAAATAACCTACTATTATGCTCAGAATAAGATACTATTCTAAAGAAAACGTAAATTAATCTACCTCTATGAGAAGAATAATCAACACTTACTCTTAAATCGTAAAATCATAAAACCTTTTGCATGAAACAGTAAACCCTTTGCTAAAGTCGTACACTAATTTTCCCTTGTTGCTGAAATCGTAGAAAAATTTACTTTTATACATAGGACGATAAACCTGTTTCTTGAAACTGTAGAATAATATACCTGTATGAGAAAACTAATAAATCACTCTGATAGTGACACAGAATACTCTGCATTTCTGAGAAGAACAATAAATTCTTCTGATAGCAACCTCGAATAATCTATCTTTATGGGATAAATAATAAATCCTTCTGATGACAATGCACAATATTCTACTGTTATGTGTCAAATAATAAATCATTTCAATGGACACTTTGAGGAATAGATTCTCAAATATGCGTCATACAGACTTTCGATTTTCATATAGCTTGGTCATTAAAAACTTTTCGGCTTAGAAATCTCTGAAGAGTATATGACATAGGCGTAAACACTTTAAGAGTTTATGTGAACTTTTCTAAATGCAAGAGTTGAGTTTTCTGGATGTGAGTGTGATGTGAACAGAGGTCCTCTCCTCAAACATACACTCACATCCTCAACGATTCAGACAATATGTAATACTGGCAAGCTATGTTCACATTTGGAAGGATCTATCTGTACTAAGTAATAAAACAAGAACTTTGAATGGTTGGTAAAATATGAATTCTTAAGTGAGCTCGAAATATCGAGTTTACGTATCAAGTTCACTTTGTTTGACCTGTGAAAGGTGACTTTTTGAAGATAATGTTGTGCAGAATAGAATACCACAGTGACTTTGGAAGGCATTTCCAAGTAAGAAAATACTGAACACTATTTTTACATTCTGAAGAAATTTCAACACGAAATAAAATCAAACAGTATTTCTTTACTTTGTACATTGCTACATGGCATCAATAAATGCACTAGGAGTGAAAGAATAAAATAATATGAAAATAAAAACTAGTAGCGAATCAGAGTGTGGGTGTGGGTGGAGAGAAAGCCCACGTTCACCCACACCCACATACTCATGATACATTGAGCAATGCATCACAATGAAGTTCATTTATTCGAGACACTAGCCCTCCTTTTTCTCATTGAAACTTCCCTTTCACCTTGTTCCGCTGTTTTTAAGCTTTTCTTTCTTTTCTTTTCGTAATAAACGATGAGTCAGTTCTGTAACTTAGGCAATGACGCATTTTTTCTTCTTTTAAAGCAAGTTCTAAATGCCAAGAAAGATGCTCTGGATGTTTGACTTATTAGACTAATACGATATTTGATCAAATTATCAACAATTCTTTATACTAATATTGAGTTTCGATCCCATACTATTATTGAAGAATGCTTTGCACGCATGTCACGTACAATAAAATTAATTTCAACTTGATGTGTCGTTCATAAGAGCAAGTTACCGAACTGTTGTTTCGTTTCTTGAGTGATTGATTTTGTTTAATCTTCATTGGAAAAAGTTTTTCGGAAGGTTATCCATCACATTCTACAAAACTGATGATATGCGTGCATGAATGAGTCAACTTCTACTTTTAAACATAAGACGATGTATCGCTTCGTGTCAGACAGTTAGCGTAATGATGATAGGAAAAGATGATTGTCTACCGAATCATTCCTGTACATCCTGAAACATTTCTTCAATAGACAATCATCTTTTTGCGAAGAATCGTATCGCTGATTTTCCTGATTCTCTCACTGGGTTCTGCATACTTCTGCTAGAAACGCCAATCGATGATTGAAGTGATCATAGGCAAAAATATTTTTTCTAAGGCTCAATTGTCTTTGCTCATCATCGTTGGACTGATAATACTATAAAACTCTTGTTCTTCAAGTTTTCATCAAGTAAAAGAGTCTTCATGGCGTTGACTTTTCTAAAATTCGCAAATTTTCGTTAAGGACACCTATACCTCCTCTTTTTCCTGACTCAAAGAAAAATTTTTTTTTTTGATTTTCAGTTTTTTTGACTGAAAAGAGGCATTCTGGTGTGGTCTATCAATCAGCATACAAATGATAATAATAACAGCAGCAGCAAGATTATCTAAGTATAAATATAAATATGGTTGTAACTTAAGAGTTGTTTTTTTTCGAAAAATTTGTAGCAAGGAATAATACTTCTAAAGTTGTATAGAATCACGTATTTCTATTCAATATGCTTCCAGTAAATCATCTTGATTTCGTGTTGCTGCATGAAAATTTTGAATGACGAATTCTACGATAGAAAACAATGGACCGATATGTATGTATGAACTTAATAATTAATTGTGACTTAGTATTATTCGTCGTTTTTATTGAGCAACTAACTAAAAGACGGATAATATTTGATTCACAATTCTGTACCATACTACCTATCGACATCCTATACATGTCATTCGAATACTATCATGCACCATTCACAAATTGGCGTAATATATCTTGAATGTCAAAATCAACGAATAGAATGAACTGAATAAGTGTTTTAATTAACTAATATGTATATCAGACTTTCCCAACAATAATTAACTTACGTATAAGTTTCAGCTTGATGTTATGGTAGACGAACGAATCGTAAATTAAATGCTAAGTCGAATAGAAGAAGAATCGCAGCAGAGAGACAGCTAATACTCGAATTGGAAACTACTGGAGCAATAACTAGATAGATTGAAGCTAGAACAATGATAATTATCAATGGTATTGCAATCTTTACAGAGTCAAGCTTGTTTCATATTTGATTAGAAAATTGGATTTTACTTACACTAATCACTCTGTCGATTTCTTTCTTCGCGAATTTATAACACTAAGTTACAGCAAATGTTGGTCCGTAGAACATCCAAGCGACAAAACTGAAAAATTCGATCAATGATTGGATATTGCTGGAAATGCAAAAGATAACCGAAAAAACTCCCTGTAAATATTGAGAAACCAATTGCCTTTTAATATGTGTTATATGTTGCTTTAACCTCAAGAACAAATTCAGGCAACGGTGTCAATTGTTGCTTCTGAATGCAAGCAAATACTTCTGATAGACAACAGTAACGAGTACCGACCATACAATAGCGACTGCTCATCAACAGAATTCCCTTACAAGTACACAGTACATTGATGGATATGAGAATAGTAAGAACATGAACCACAAAACCCAAAACAACCTTTTTCCATGTCTATTGAGAGCAGAATTATAAAAAAAAGTAGTGATTTAGTTTAGAACTTACGATAACGACAGCATTTGAGCTAACGTAAGCAATGTCGCTTTATTAATTACCGTGAAATAGGATATGTTGGTAAGAGGATATACGACGATGAAAGATGGTAGGGCCAAAACAATAGCAGGCCATATCTTCGTCGTCGTTGAGAAAATTTTCATCGAAAATAATTAGTTCGTGGAACAAAAAGAAAAAATCATTAGGGTTCAAGTTGTTTTTCTAATGTCACAACAATATTCATTTTTCATGGTGTCTTTCATATGGCTACTATTTAAGCGGTCAGTAAAATAAATTAAATGATCAGTAAAATAGATGAAATGGTCAGTAAGATAAATGGTCAGTAAAAAGTATATAAATGACCAGTAAAAAGATTGAATGGTCAGTACTTAGACTATCACTCATATAAAAAAAAGATTGGAAAAAATCTAATTTTAATCGATTTTTTAAATCAAACCAGTGATTAAAATAAATTAAATTTATAAATATTAATTTTAATGGCGGCGACGGTAAAATGCGTTTTCTCAAACTTTATGTTGAAAACTCAGATGTTCGACCGCTTTTTCGGACTCCTTGCCTCGGAAAATTAGTAAATATGATGCTAGATCGACATTTGACATAAATTCCATGCTTCAAGACTCGATATCAATTGGTACTTATTCATTTAAAAAGAAAAACTATTAGAATTGATTAAAATCGATTTAAAATTTTTAATCGATTTTAATAGATTAAAAATCGAATGATCTGACTAAAATTGAGTAAAATAGTCAATGAAAAAATTTTAATCGGTTAAAATGGATATTTATAAATTTAATTTATTTTAATCACTAGTTTGATTAAAAACCTGGTTAAAACTGTCCCATTTTAATCGATTTTTAATCACAAAAAAATCGATTAAAATCAGATTTTTTCCAATCTTTTTTTTATATGAGTGATAATCTAAGTACTGACCATTTAATCTTTTTACTGATCATTTATACATTTTTTACTGACCATTTATCTTACTGATCATTTCATTTATTTTACTGACCGCTTAATAATATCCCCTTTCATATCTTGCACGTGTGTTGATAGAAAACTAAGTTATTACCAAGTACTCATATGATACTTGATACTTGTATATATTTTAGACATGAAATCAGCTGGTTTAGTGTATCTTCAAACAACAGAAAACTTTCCTTGCACTGATCTTTACAAAACATAATTTCCTGTGAAACTATCTTGAGAGCAAAGGTATTTGGGCGTTTCTGAAAGATATTATGTGTGAGAGTGGTGATGAGAATCAGCGTTCATAGTTTCATCGATCTCCTCCAAACTTACATTTCCATATTGTTGCTCAGATAGCGACTGTTCAATCAAAATATTTTAATATTTCGGTAATTATGTATCAAAGCATGTAAATACATAGAAAAGTTACTTTTTATTTAAAAAAAAGACAGGTTACTCGAAAAATAGTGCAGGTTTGGGTGTGTGACAAAGACAAGATTCACATTCACACGACGCGCCCTTATAGTGGTTCTATTACTAATTAAGATGATGATCGATGTCATTCATATATATATGTTCTGAAGATGGTGGACGATAGATTGAAAACTAAATCAGCAATATATTACAAAAAAATGTTTTATTTTTGTTATTATAGCATAAAAATAAAATATGCATTTAAAGATCGTATTGTTGATCGATACGAGGCATACATTGATTAATTGTTGCTCAAAAATGAATTATTATTTAATAAAACAATAATATTTTCTTCAATGGAATTTCAAAAACAAAATTGTGAAAAAGAATTTTTTGTTTTTCATGTTTTTCTAATATTTAACACTTGAGTTTTCTTCTTCTGGGAATTTCTAAATATGTTATTGAAAAATAAATTAAAATTTTTTCTTCAAAAAATATTTATTTATTAATTATGGAATCAATAACTCAGAAAAAAATATAAAAACTACAGATATATGAGAAATTGGAATAGAATTTCAGCACGTGCGAAAATTGCTACTTTGACAAAGTTCTTGTGATTGTTGAGGACGTTGGAGAAAATAATCGACGACTTCTTTAATCAACATTAATCCATCTGCACACGTGTAAAACATAAAAGTCCACCAAATAATGTTCCAAATCATATAGGATGCGGTTGTAAGTCAGTAGAGGATAGGGATGAAGATAACAAGAACAGTTACACTCACACCCAGTCCTTCCCCATACCGACAATGTCACACCAATACCCGTACCTACACGCATTTATCATATGATCATCCGCATCACAACTGTCTTCCTCTGTGGTCTTCAGTGGTACTTCGGAGGTTTCTTAACATCTCGTTGGTCACAAGATTCTTGAACGGCTTATTTCTTGATAGGTTGAACAACAACTATTAAACCTCTACCATTCTCCATATACATATCAACAACGAAATCCAGACCAGATGCGCCAGTGATTGGTTGTAATTCTTCTCGCTCCAATGCCTTATTAAAACATACATCGCTACATATTACGTTATTGAATCATCGTTTGTAAGGACATGATTTATTTTGATCATTAATATTAACACTAAATTTCAATCATTCGCTTAATGTATTTTTGAAGGTCATGAAGTAGTAACTGATTGCCCATGTCATCCAACATCAAAATAATCCTACGGAAATTTCATTGATTTAAATAAGTTTCTCTCTATCAAGAAGTGTTTCTCGGCGGAAGATGTTCCTTCGCGTTTTATAAAATTAGAATGAATAAAGAATTTGTCTTTAAAAAGGCAAATACAAAACTTTTTAATATATAAAGTAGAAATGCATAAGTTATTTATTTTCAGGCAATGAAGAGAAATATACACCTAAATAAAGGAAAAAGAGTTTTCTTTCAATGAGAATATCGACGTAAATAAGGTATTGTAGCACTATTTTAAATTAACAAATATGTTGTCGTATTATTTCATGCCAACTCTATATGTGCTCAGAATGATACTTGTTCTTATTTTCTAAAGTTAGATTGTACATTTCTTTCTAGCTTTGTGAAGTTTAAGCTATTATTAATCAATATTTTTCAACGATAAATGTTTTATTCTTTTTTCTCAAAAGCAAACGTTTTATATTTTATTTTCAGAAACACTGGACTTGAACAAAAGCTTTTATAGCTCTGTGACTAATGACATCATTGAAGGTTTTGGTGGTGATGATATAATGCCCATATTATTATTTGTTGAAGATAATAGAAAGTTGCGTCAAAATCATCTGTTACATAGTATGATGTTAGTTCTATGAAAAAAATTAGATATTGATGCTCTTCATCATGAAATTATGTTTTATCTGACTGTCTTTAAAACATTGTTGTATTCATATAAGATGAAGACACAAAGTTGAGGAATCAAAATGGAATTTATTTGATCATGCCAAACAATTTTCGTATCTTCTACAGGATCTAACAAACCTGAACGTTTCAAAAGATCCGTTATAATCAAAAAATTTGGCTGATTGAGATTTTTTACAGTCGAGAGCGATAAGATTTTGATCAGATTTTATCAAAAGTATGCAAAGTAAAATGAAAAATAAAACCTGGAAAAGAAAACAATTATTTTGGCTTTGTAAAGGATTTACTTATATTTGCCTTTGTGATATTGTACGATTACCATTAATCGTGTATATAGGTCATATATTTATTTCATCGAATCATTCTTTTTCGCAAGTGAATATCTATCAAGTGCTTTAAATTTAATCAAGTCATTTTTCAATCACAAAACGATGCAATCCTTATGGCTATGCTTTGTTATTGTTACAGTTCTTACAGTAGCACATGGACAAGTTGAGAGAAAAGATGTTCGATCGATTGCTAGTGGAACTTCATTTGGAATGTGTGCTGGTTATTGTCAACAATCCATCAATGTCACATTAAATCCATTACAAGTAGCTGCTTTAAAACGACCGAACTTTGATCAAGAATCTTATCCTCCAGTTCATCGATCGTTTCCTTTTTCAGCAAGTCAATGGGAAGAACTTGTCTCTCGTCTTAACTTGAAGACATTTCTAGCATTGGAGAATACGATCGGATGTCCTGATTGTGCTGATGGTGGAGCAGAATGGATTCAAGTTGATTGGATAGACGGAACTAAACGTGTGACATTTGATTATGGACGTACAGTCAATGGTATTGAAGAATTGATCAAACAATTACGACAAATGAGAGAAGAATATGTCTCTCAACTTTAAAATTGAATTCTCTACTAAGAGAAATATCTTAATAAAATCAGACAAAGAATCGAAAATAAAACTGCTCAAAAAGAACCCTCTTGAAAAAAAAAATTTGTTTACTTAAAATTGAGTCAGTGAATATTTACAAATTCTTAGTCAACTTCCGAAATCCTTTTCTTTCAAAAAATAAAATTATTGATTATGTTGTTTTATTATAATCAAAAAGAAATATTTTCAAATTTTTTTTCAATCATACAGAATAATTTCACATAAAAATAAAAAATTTAAGCAAGGTATATATCTTGTTAAAGACCTACATATTTTAATCTAAGATAGAATCAAAAGTAATCGAATTAAAAGTATTTAGTGAAAGATAAAATAATCTTTATTATTTCTTTCCTAATATATTTTAGCTAATAATTATTCTTATATAATTATTGTATTAAGATTTATTTATCTATACCAAAATGATGATGTAATTTTTATTAAGTTCATTTTTTTTTGTAAATATAAGATAAGCAATATTTATTCTATCATAATGATGATGATATTTATAACGAACTACTATTTCTAAAAAAAAAAAACCAAGAAACAAATATGAAATACTGATATTCGTTATTCTTACTTTTGTTGTTGTTGCACTTGTTTTTCTTTAATTTTATTGATCTCTTGTGTTCGTTGTGAAAATGCATATATTTCATTTCTTATTTTTATTATGAACTGATCAATATCTTTTAACAATCTGCATCGAAAAAAAAAGATTTTTTTGTTAGAATAAATTATTCATAAAAAATAAGATCTAATAAAAAAAAAAAAGGAAATATATTAAACTTATCCATCAATAGTATTAATATGATTATTTAACGATACTTGCAGAAGTAATTGAGTATTGTCGTTCTAGAAATTTAAAAAAAAAAAGAATTGAAGATAATGTCTGATGTTTGATACTTTCCATCGTGAATTGAATAAAAATATTTTATTATCAAAAAAATTGTTCCGTTTGTATGACCGAATCCTCTCGAAAATAATGATTTAATATCTATTGAATTTTCTCGATTTTTACCCAATCAATAATTTCATTATCCTGAAAAAAATATCTGTTTCGTACTTCATTGTCGTTTACAATTAAAAAAAATCCAATGAACCAACACAATCCATTTTTCTTTAGAATGTTTGTATTTGTCTACATATAAATGTAAAAGAGTATCAAGAAATGGAAATATTTACATTGCTATCTATAAAAAAAATTAAATAGATTAAAAAATTGATAATTTTTTATTTACATAAACAACAATAAATTACACTTAAAATTATAAATAATCAATTAAAATTAATAAGTAACAAAAAAAAAAGCATTTATTTTAAAGTAGTCATGAAAATTAAAAAATGATATTTGTTATGTAAGACATTTTTATGTTTTGTTTTCTACTTTCCAATACGTTAAAAACAAATCGATAGGTTAACTGTAACCAAATTAATATGATCAATTGTATCCCAATAGATTTTCACTACTAATAACAAGATTGACCTAATCTCATTTAGTAATAATATTCCCAAGCAACTATCAATTTTCTAGAGATATGCGTTCGCAGTACGAATTGAAGTTCATTTCAATTTATTTCAATATATATCGTTTATGCTATTTAAAGTCATAACGCTGTTTTCCTGAGAAAATATCATTATCGCCTTACGTATAGTTAACTTTACTTTGCTGTTTTTTTTCTTTATGAACTAAAAAATATAACCAGTTAGTTCAAATAACGAAATAAGAAAGAAATTATTATTTTCAGTTTAATTAAAATATTTTGCTTTATTTAATTATCGTAATTTTCGATCTTCTTTTTTGTTGTTGTGAGCTAATCATTTTCATCTGATATCATTTGTGATCTTAGTTTCTTTATATTCAAATAAATCAATCCATAAATTAAAGAATAAAGATGAAAAAAAGTTTTTCGTCTAACCGAGATCATCCTTGATATTAGTTCTAAATATGTTAATCTGCATCTTGTCCATTTTATTTAAATAATAATTAAAGAAAAAATTCATACATATCTTTGCCTAAGGGCAATATTCTTAAATCGTAGTATGATTAGAGTGTGGGTATGGGTGTGAGCATTCTTTTCATCAGCATCCGAAATCCATATACCTACACTCACACTGTAAAAAAATAACATGATCAGGTAACTGTTTAACAAGATTAACCACTTTGGTATCAATATCTTGCTCGAAATTAATGCTATTATTATCTTTATTATCAATTAATCGATCAAGAGAAAAATTTTAACTTTTCTGATCCATCAAAAATGATTTAAATTTCATCTGTTTGACTAAAGATATTTTTTCTTTTTCAATTCCATTTTTCTCGCATAGCTGTAGAGAAACAAAGTATACACAAATACAAAGTAGAAAAAAAAAACTGATAATTGAATATTGTTAGAATAAACTTTAGCCAGAAAGATGAGTTCTAAAACGAACTTGATTCTAAGAATAACTACGAGTTATTATCAAAAGAAATCTGATGATGCTTAAAGTACATCAAGACTTTGCTCAATTGTTTGGTGATAAATCATTCATAATTCTTGAAGATCTTATTGTCGACCGAACTAAAACTGCTACTTCTAGCGAATTCTCTAATGCTGATAATTGAGGGTGACGGTAAAGGTGAGACCAGGTAAAAGGAGAATCTCACCCACTCACAAAGGAATGAGTTCATTGATATCGGTTGAAGTATTTTAGTTTGGAAAAAGAGAATCGATTCTTGTATTTCAATCTAACATTTTTTTTTGAACATTCAATGAACAAGGTTTATCCATTTTGTTATGAATTTGTCTTGTTTGTTGGCATCGAATTAAAGTGGCAAGAATATTCAATTGACGAAGGATTCCTTTGATCAAAACATGTTTTCTGATAAAAGAAGAGTATCACTTTTTCAAAAAACATCGTCCATGGTTTTGTTATAGTTAAGAAAAGATCGGCAAGGAAAAATCTGATTTTAAAATGCATAGTACAGTGTCTTTATTCAAATGACTTAATCACACATTCTTTAACGTGACGGCGGACGGTCATTGTTAAGCATCGTATAATATAGTTGAATTGTATGCAACACTTTCGATTCGCTAAGATGGAAATGACAACATTCGATACTTTGCCTGATCTCGTACTTCTCATGCTCGGAATTGATGTATTCATTTGTATCCATCAATACCCTTATCAATACGGTTCTCTTTGAACCAGATGTCATTGGTCACGTGAATTGGCAGCAACTATCTTCTCATCACCGCAATATTATCGAAAATCGTTTAATATCCGTTGCATCTATAACGACTGATTCATTGATATTCGCTGAACAGTTTTTAAAACTTTTGAATCTTCGTCGATTATGCCTCGTCAATACTGTACTAGGAGATGTGATGAAATTCGTATGGACTGATTGGCGTTTTGCACTTGATGGTGTCAACGAGATACGTTTTGTCACTACGAATAATTCTGAAGTGACTTCTCTAGACATGAATAGATTGCCTGTTCTTGTCTCCTATCTAATTGGTTATGTGTCCACTTTACATATATTACATCTACCACTGCATTACATCATCACTTTCTTCATGTGTCCGCCTATTACTATCGCACCTCTACACACTCGTAAGTATCGTCTAGAGACATATTTGTCACAACAATGCAGTTCTATTTGATTAAGAGGTTCTTGAATCGTTAACTGTTTCAAACTTTCTGTTGAACTCGAAATAGAATTGAATATACAGGTTAATTGATAGATTAAGATTTTTGCTTTCTCTGTTTTTTCGTTCATGACTGGTTCTTCATTGTTGAAATTTCCTATAAATATTAATGAATCGGTCATTGAGGTCCAAAGAATACAAAAGCAGAAAGATGTTTGAGCTGTTTTGTATCCGAATAATAACGATCTCTGAAAATTGATCCAATAGAGTCTGTCTCGATATAAACTTAGATAGGCATTCAGTGTTCGTACCAACCTTTCCCAATAACATATCTAGAGCCGTATCACCTACTCATATAATGTTCTTGTGATATTGTATATATTGCGGAGAAAATTCGATCTATTCGATTTCTAGTCACTAGGAATCGAATTGTCTCTTTGGTAACTCCATAGTGTACCTAGAGGTGTTGAAGATTTCTTATCTTCCAGTTCTTATGTCTAAAGATATACGATTTCGAAAAACTACGTCAACAAAATGCGACGAAAGGACTTGTTGTTGCTCAATCTACCTGATTTTGAACTCTGATATCAAAGTTTGATTGAAATAAATAGTACTCTTTGCTTCTTTAGCAAGCATCGCTTATTTGATGTAGAGATAATAGAAAACATACTTCACATTTCGATCTTTCTCAATTGGTCTGAAATAAGTTTGCCTTTTCTTTCATACTTTTATCAAATAAAAGTTTTTTTTTTGTGTTTAGTGTGTGTAGCTGTTGATGAACTTGGCGTACTTCTTCATCTTTTCTACTGTCTACTATGGCGCCTTCGTCAAGTCGATGTTTATGTATACTTCAAAAGTTCATCAAGCTCGTTCTTATTGGATACTCAAAATGATTATACAAAATATGCCATGGTTCAATTGTGACATTTAACAATGCGTGAGGTTATCAGCGGCGGCATGAATAATCAAATTCTAAATTGGATTCCGAGGTTTATTGCTCAAGATTACATACCTGCTCTTCAGACTTTCAAGTTGGTCATAAACGAGAATTCAACGAACTATGCACAACAGACAATCAATAAGGACATATTTGGTCACCTGATCCTCCTATTGATATTCTCTAATATTCTATTTTTCGTCAATTATTGTATTCTAAAATGATGAATAAAAGTTAAAAACAATATGGATTTTCTATTCAAAGGTATGAGTGTGCCTGTGCCTGTGAGAGAAAAGAATACCAGCACTTACACTCACACTCTTCCGTTTCTTCATATATATATCGCGAAAGGAAATCATCGAGACAGTAAGAAGAAAGAAAACTTAGAAAAAAAAAACTAATTATGACTTTATCCGAAACTATATAGATATTGTAACAACAAAATACGTTATCTTTCAAGAACTATTTTATTTGTATCCATTTGTTCTTCTTTTACATATTCAGGGTCTACAAAAGAGATACTCAGTATCGATAGAGAGATAATTGTATAGACCTTCATTTGTGCATCACCAACAAAATATATAGCGAGAAGATGGACAAATCTATAAAAACAACAAGAGAGAAAAATATTAAACTGAAAAAAACTATCTATTGATAAAGAAGTCTTGTAGTAATTATTTACACAATTAATGGAATCAAACTGGAAATATTTATTAAAACTTCGAAAACGAGTAATTTTTTCTATGATTATATTAATAAATAAAATTTTCACAAATATGAAAGATACAAAAATTACTAAAAAGAGGACCGATAAGTCGAAATAAAAGCTATGCTTTGCTCATTTTTTATAAGAAAAAAATTTAATTGGTAATTATTTCAAATATTATATAAAATGAGATTGATTCTTTTATTTCACGGGTTCGATTCTGATTTCGTGACAAGGAAAACTGAAAAATTCCACTTTCAGTTTGATTCTCGATTTCCATTTATTTAGAATCGTCGGATACACCAACCAAAGACATTGATTTTAACCTGATAAATTTTGATAGACTAGAGCAATGACTAGACGGAACATAATTAAGCTAATCAATTAATGAAACTTTTTTTATTTTTAAAACGGTTTGTCCATGAATATATTTTGAATTTATATATTCTCTTAAAAAATAAGATAAATCGTAAAACATTTATGCTGTTGAATAAAAAGATGAAATTGTTTTTCGTTTTTATCTGTTAATACACTTGCAAAAAGTACTCTTGATGGCAAAATTCAATATTTGACATTGTTAACACTTTCATAAAGGTCATTGACATTGAAAACTGAAGCAAGTTGAATTGCATTAACAATGTTTGAAGAATGAAATAATCATATTAATGTAGAAAACTGATTTCTATCATAGAGCTGTCTCTAATTCATCATCTAGACATTCAGAGACTCGTTTTTGTTTTCTTTCTGTTTTCAGTGTCAAAGTTAAATGATTGTAGCCTTGTTTTGAATAAATGTACATCGTTTAACACTTCTCAGTTCAGAGGTGTAGGTGTGAGAGTATAGATGTTGTCTTCAACGACAACCATACCCACACCTACTATCGATTATATTTATTCTGCAAATCAATTATTCACTTGAAAGGAAAGGCAATAGAATCAAATTGAGGTTCACTCTTTCTGAGTAAGTAATTCTTGCTTGTGCATAAATTCTTTCGGTTATACCTCGAATGCTAAATTCTCTTTATATTCTCTGAATCAAATAACTGTATTTTAATGAAGGAAAGACATAGTTTCATTTATGTTGATCAATAGAAATGAAATTTCTCAAAGTAAGAAATAGTCTAATAGTACCGAATCAAACTTGTTCATTCGCATGGCTTTATTTGATTTGATTTTGCATTTGACATAAGAAGAACAAAAGGCTATGCCGTCGATAAGTCACTATATGTTACTTAAAAATTAAATATTTTTATAATAAAAATGTCGGAGAGTAGCATTACTGTTTAGTTTATTTCTTTCTCTTCAACATTGTATACCTTCAGTAAAGAGGATTTAGATGAAGCGAAAACATATCCTCTATTAGTACTAGACTCGGATATTATACTTCTCGATAAATGTCTATTGTTTGATCAATAAATAGTATCAGATAACAGTGAACGAATAACAACTCGTCACACACTTTCTCATACTGAAGTCTTATTTTTAACACTGATGTCAGATCATAATCTATCACAACGTACATATTGTCGTGTGATGGATTCAACAACAACAATTAAATATCTATACAGGAAATGATGATAAAGATACTCTACTTATCACCTCAATCTTCCGAAACTGATGGATATGAAATTTCATCGAACAGAGGATGTCACGTAAAACTAGTCAAAGTTTATCATCCTTGCACAACAAATCAATAAATACTAAGCAATAACATGCATCACTTATATCATGCAAAAATCAATCGATAAGTGATGCTAGAGAAAGTAAAAGTATATTGAGTCCTAGATAAAATAATCATAAACAAAGTTTTAGAAAATATATTAGCTAAAGTACGATCTAATACTAAATACATGTGAGCAAAACGTGGTTGTGAGTGCGTGTCTATTCTTCATTCACACCCACACCTTCTTTTTCACTTTAATGGGCATTGATTTGTCGCTAGTAGCCTTGTTCGCTTCATTAACATACTTGTGGAAAAGACAATTTGATGATAGTAGCTATCACTCTCGTGTATAATATTTTTTAACATATCAACTGAACTTGGATACATAGAAGTAGAAAGAAAAAAAACATCAGCACACAAAAAAATCGTTGAATCAAAAAGAAAAGACTAAATCACTTGTAGTCACTAAAATTTTTCAAAAAAAAATGCGAATGTCTTGTCTTTAGTCAAATATTCTGCTCTATCGCCAAGGATCTTTTCATGTTGACTTCAATATGTTGCTGGAAAGTCCACTCCCAATTCCAATAGTTTTCCGAAAGCATTTGCAAAATCCACAGCAAATTGACTTCCATTGTTGGCATATTCTACCACATATACTTTAAATTGAGGATCTTCAATAAGCAGTATATCGGACGGTAATCTTAATAAAGATTTTGTTTGCACATCTTCGAACTGTGTTGGACCTTGCCAATTACGTTTTTCCCAAGTGTCTTCCAATAAACCACGGAAAAACTCATTTGAAAATGTGGTCGGTGTTAATGTCCACTGTCCTTCGAAACCGCTTCGATCAGTGTGACACCGACCCAAAGAATGAGCACCGATCAAAGCAACAATTTCACGATCATTGAAACCCATTCGATAGAAAGCAAACCGGATACTTTGAGCATCTTGAGAAGCACTCGGTAATCGATTACTGGGCGGCGAATTTTTTCCATTTTCAAAGTCAACTCGTCCATGTCGCCATTTGATGATCGGACCGCCCATTTTTTCGACGGCCACAACAGCAGCTAGCGTGTACAAGTCAGCGTAAGTTAAGCCGGGATTATTATGATAAACACTTCCCAGACGATCTCGTGCTATTTCTAAACCTAAAATGAAACAGCCAATGGAACATTTCGAATAACTTTTAGGTCTACATGTTGAAGAACACTCTTTTCTCTCTAGAAAATCGGAGAGTAGAAAAAATTAAAATTCTCAGCATAATTAGATCTTGACTAGACGATAAAAAGTTGAGCTAAACTTGAAAATAGAGAAAGCTTACAGATTTCAAAATATGTGCTTTGCTTGATGAAGTATATTATTCTTTAGATTTTATCTAACAACTATCGGATCGTTTTTTGAACCCGAATTGACATTTGTTTCTTCTCATATTCCGTGAGGGGAACGGGGGGGTAGACATTTTATCCGAGTAAAGCATGTCATTCTGAAGGAACACGACTTCTCTATCGAGTTGAATTTTCATCCTTAATGCAAAGTTTGTATTTAGTATTCTTTCAAACTAACAAAAAACTTAATAAAATACTTATTTGACCCGTTGAATCGATTTCAGAATAATGTTCAAATACTGATATGTAAAATAATACTGACGAAAAAGGGTCTTTTTTTTTTTACATCTGTTGATATTTTTTTCATTACTATGAACGAGTCAGTCAAAGGAGTCTAAAATTTTGGATTTAGAGATATCCGATTGTACTCTTTCTTTTCTAAACTAGAAAAAGTATGCGAAAAATAACTTTTCAGTCGAGTCATGGGCCACGTATTGTGTTACTTTTGGTCAAATCGAACATGTATATAACATAACAGTTGTATCAATATGGGTTGAAATGCCTTTCATTCGATAGAATTTTGAATATGAAATTGACATTGGCAGAGAGTGTTTAAAAAAACCAAAATAAATAACTGATTATTTATAATTACAAAATATTTTAAGAGCCGAAATGTATTTAGACATAATGTCATATGAATGATTGTGAACGAATATGAGAAGAGAAACTTTAGGAAAGATAAACGACAAATCCTGTTTCATGTCTTAGGTACGGCGCTTCTCCCAAAAACTTGAGCTTTTTCCAGAGTTCTTTTAGAAACCTACATTTTGAAAATACCTGTCCTTCAAGAAATTTTTTTCGACTTTTTCTAGCAAAAATTAAGAAAAACTGCTGTATATTATCTCAAATGAGTCTCAAAAAGTGAATTTTATCTATGATCGCCTCTTCCATTCTCCGTTCCAACACCCAACATTCGCTACTGAATCCGAGATACGGATGGGCACACAGTTATAGAGATCGCACTTAGTTTTTCAGAATAATGGCTCATAGTTCACATTTTTTTTTTCGACATTTTGAATACCTACTTCCAACTGTTGTTGACAAGTAAATTCTTCTATTCTGTACGTGTGTTGCATAACTAAAATTCCTATTTTAATCGAAACTATGAGATTAAAAGCTTATCAGATGTTCGATGAAAGACTTCAATTCAGATGTGAAAATGTTTACCTTTATTGACTGGCCAAGTACTTTGGGGTTCAAAGCGAATACATCCACCATTAGAGCCGCCGGTTGAATCGTAACGGGAGTATGTGCCACTGGCAAGCCAACCCATTCGAATGAATAATGGACCGTAATTCCCATCAACATAGTTTTTGTCCTCCATTAGAGCAGCAATAGATTGTTGTACTTTAGTATAATCAACTGGGGTGACTGAAAAAAAGAGGTCTAATACGAGTCCTTTTTTACAACAAAGTCGAAAAATTTTGAAAAGTTTTGTACGAATCTATGACACCTTCAAAAGACTTGTCAATAGTTTAGGAAACGTTTTTTAACGTTTCATATAAAACCTACGAAATCTTCAAGAAAGTTTCGAATTCGTTGCAATTTTCGAAACTTTTCTAAAACTTCGTATCGTGTACATCGCATGCCCCTAATAAGAACAGCTTTTCAAACGTCTTGAGAGTTTCCTTTTGTTTTCTAAAAATATTTATATACAAACACGTATTGTTTTTAATATTTTTGAGTAGAAAAATAAGTCCTGAATCGAATGCTGTAAAAACCATTTAATTATCTCGAAAAATAACTAAGTAATTAGCCGTAGTTTGAGTTTGCTTGACATTGTCTCTATTAGAAGTACTATGCGTAACAAGAATACTAAACCAACAAATGTTCTGAATAACGACAGGCTATGACAAATGTATAGAAAATAGATGGTTTTTAGTAGATGAATATTTTTCATCTCTAAATTTGAAAATCTTTTTGTAGTCCAGTGACAAAAGCTGCTTCTTATAAATCAAGGAATATTAATCTCAAGGTTGAGAATTTTTCGTCGTATATTGACAAAGATAATGAAATTAAAAATATAACTCGCCTATCCTTTTTAGGAACACTATTCTTAATTCAAACAGTCAGTAGAAAAATGTTCCTAATACGAACAATCTATGTAAAATAAATAGAAAAATAAATCATTTTTCGTAAATGATCTTTTTTTTTTATATCACAAGTTGAAAATTTCGATGTGCTTCTTTGACAAGAAATATCTCTTGATATATTGTCTATTAAGTTCCAATGGTTTGAGATAGACAATTTTCTTTTTTGCATCATATTTTGAGAAAAAGCTATTACGTTAGCCGTACGGAGGCGAATGAACGATGTGAGATTAAAATGAAACTAAAGATTCCTCAAAAAGTCATGGTCTGGCTAGATGCTTGCTATAAAGGGGTGATACTGTTGGCCATTTTCAACCAAGAAATAGTAGATCATGCTCGATATATCCTGAATGTTCTTTTAGTAGCAGTGAAATATGAAAATTTGATCTAAGAAAAAAAAATAGGACATTTGAATAGGACGGTACAAAACTTCACATTCATCAGTTAGCATGACAATGATTCCAAAACGACTTTCCGCCTCTCATTGACAGAGACTATTGGCCACAGAATAGTTCAGATTTAAATCAATAAGATTATTGTATTTAGGAAGAAGTTGCTCAAGTCATCAATTGCGAGAAAGCAACATCGAAAGATACTCTCATTGGAAAATTGAAACGTGCAGCCAAAGAATGCGACAAAATGTTGTTTTAGACAACAGTATATCGTGAACCGTTTGTATGAAACGTTTGTTAAAAAATAATGGATGTTATTTGCATAAATCAGAAAAAGATACCGTTTTGTAGAGAATTAAACGATGGATCTTTTTATAATTACATCTTCCAACATACCTTGGAAATCATTCATTATACCATGATTAAAGAAAAACAACACTAAAACTCATGTATCTCTTGAGATTCGAACAAACCAAAAATATGTACTCAGATTTCTGATGAATTTTCGTAGCTACTATCTATCATCCATTACAAGTATAGGTACTGAGTTATATTTGAAGTTCCTTGTCAAGCAAATACTTTTTAGTAAATTTCTATTTTCTCAACAATGATTAGAGTTATAACAGAAGTTCTTTTATCGTAGATGCTTTCGACAATGGAATATCTTCTCATAGTATTGAAAGTATCTGATGATCTAATATTTTTAAATTGATATTATATACTATTTCTAGAAAGCATTAAACCTTTAGAGAAAGCAAATTGATCAAATCAGCGTGATAGAACAGTTGGAGAGTAGTTTCATTTGAAAGAGCAGAACAAACTGCGTCAACTGTCGTTTTTCAGACTTATTAATTATGAACTTTGGTAGAGGAAATTTTTATCAATAATATTCGAAAGGCGGAAATAGCTGTTTGATTCCGATAATGACGATGGATGATTTGTTCTCAAGGAGTCGGGTGGGTCTATGTGAAGTGTGGATGCGGTATTTGGTGTCACTGAGTATGGAATGTAAGTGTCGATTGAGAGAAGAACTACACTGTCAACACACATACACACCTGATTTTTCATCGATCAAGAACAAAATTCGAAGCAGTTGCTTTTTTTTATCAGCTTAAATTCAAAGTTCAATCAGTCACTTGATCGTTTTCTAAAGATTTCAATTGGGAATGACAGAGATTCTTTAAAATCTGCCTGCTAGAATCCTATTTTACTCATAAAGAACTCAGCCAATTTATCGATGCTTATACGCTTTGCTGTTTTCTCTAGTCTACTATTCGTATCTTGGTGAAATTCAAATACCACTGACGGTGATAAATAGACAAAAAATAGCAGAATATTTGAGCTGTAATCTCAAACTTGATTGGTTGCTAACATGACTGGATTTAAGAACATGATATGTCATACATTGAAGTATTTTCGACTTCGTAAAATCAGGTCGTTTTTTGAAATAGAATGAATTTTTCAATCGGTGGTTCATTCTCGATTGTAATAGTGAGGCTTTATCATTTGATGTATGCTCTGTGAAGAAAAATGTTCATTTTCTTATTTATCACTTTCTTTCTATGTCTCAAATAATTAATGTTCTTTGAAGTATAAAAAGGGTGCATGCAATATGACTGGATAAATTGAGATATACGAGAAGAAGAATATAGAGACGAGTTAAATACATCAACTCTATCTCTTCTCTAACGAATTTGTCACTGATCCAACAAAAGATCTTTCGGTGGGAAGGAATAAGATGCAAAGATAGTATATTCTTTATGAATCGAAAAGTCTGTATGTTTTTTAATCTATAGAGAGTATCAAAACGCATACTTGTTCGAGATCTTGTCCCCAAAACAGAGCCGACAATGGCTGCCACGATAAGTATAACCACAAGTAAGCTGACTGAAATGATGAATCTCTTCTTGCAGTACCATTGACGTCTTGTAAATGTGATGAAAAGTCTTGTTAACGTATAGATAGATGAAGATGAGATTAGACTTACTTAGTTTTAGGGAAAAGATATGCACCTAAGGAAAGAAATGCATCAATTTAAAACAAATGATTAAAAATGTCTAAACTACCTTTGAATGGTGGTTCCAATGGAGTTGTCTCTGGTATTATTTGTTTCAAGTGAACGATATGAAGACCAGCTCCTGGATTCAATTGCGATTGAACTATCATGTGAGTGCCGGGCAGAAGAAGAACTTCGTCTTCACTAAGAAAATGTGAATGAGCATGTATAGTTCGACCATTGATAGCTTCTATAGAGAATAATGTCCGATCGCCAGTCGTCCCTAAATATATGTCGTTCTCAAGCACAGTCAATGAAGTTGTGCATGATGAAAATGCCCACCAAGTCACTGGAGTGCCAGGAGAAAAATTTGTGCTCAAGTTTTTAGTCACTCCTCGCCAAATGGTTAATGGTGGTAGGCATGGTAATTTGGCTAGAGCAGTTAAGAACAGTTTCAAGTACTTGAAATAGGGTTGAAGATGCTCGCGATTATTATTCTTGAGAGTGCGATTGAGCATCGCATAAAGACTCAGATCTGGTTCGTCCCATTCGATGGTGTAGAGACGAATCGCAGCACTCTCGTCAACTGTAAGTCCATCAGATGGTTGTTCTGGGGTTTCGTTGAGTGCCATTTGAACGTAGAACCATAAATTATGAACAATGTTGGTCAGCGGAGCACACGCTTTGACAAGTGGCAGCAAAGTCTCTTCGGCATATTCCACAATAGGACTGATGTCAGCTTCAATGTCACTGATGGTACGTGAGGGTGTCAAATGTAGTCCTCTAGTGGTGGTTTCTACGAATCGATGATTCTTTCTCATGGAGTTCTGTGCATTACCAGAATTCTGCATTGTTACCAATATTTGTGCATGATCTGTTGTCTGCTGACCAGGACCTTCCATTATCGTTTGCTTTATGGATGATGATCGACACTTAAAACTCAAATATCGATTATTGTTCGTAACGACAAAGATAAGTAATTCTCAGTAATTGGGACTTATCAACGAATTTTCAAAGTGATAAAGATGAATGTTAACAAATTTCGAAAGATTATCATTACCATTTACTATCAGGTTTACTTGAATTCTTGGTACAGAAATAATAGATTCGAACTGAGTTGAAAAGAGATAGAATTACAACTTCTTAGTCAATGATGAACCATATACAGTGCTGCTATCATCAGGAATTACCTGACGAAACAGGATTAAAGTCTTCTTACATTCAAAAAAAAGTTTACAGAACAATTAAAATGAATTGTAAACACTAGCAATAGAGATAATTTTCAAAAATCTATATATCTGACAATAATATTCTAATGACTGCTACACCATGATAGAGAGCGTATGAGTGAAATCTATTATATTGTTTGGTACAGAATTCTATACTCTCATTTGACTCAAAACACAATTGTTTTCACATTATTTATTTAATCAAACAATGAATTTTCGTTTTCTGCAACTAAAAATAACATATTTTTAACAAAACAAATTCATAGTCGTAAATATTAACTATGCTACTCGGCTATGTATAGTTTTTGATTGAACTGCAGCTTAAATTATCAGGAAAAAGTCGATAAGACAGAAATTTCAACAACATTTAAACTTTTCAGTAACTCAAAAAACACATATTGGAAATAGTTTCTGAATCAGATGTGGATTGCGTATCGATCTCAATCATGTCTAATGTTAAAATCATACTAGTGCTATACATCCGACTATTAAACTACTTTAATTTCCTTGCAAAATCATCCTAATAATTGATTTACTACAACAGTAGGTGTCGATCTTTATTTTTGATACATGCAGATCGTCCAAACTGTAGGTATTCAGTCTTTTTCTTACTCCTTGATGGGTGACAGGTAAGACTTAAGATTGACGTTAATACTTTGCTTAATAGTCGAAAGATTTTACCATATGTTGATAGTTCAATACTCATTCATTGATTAACTAGGCATGATGTCTAGTCAAGGATGCAGATTCTGTCAGTAAAATAAAAAAAGTTTTGACATGACTATATGCACTGAGAGAAGTGGAATCAATGTATTAGATTCTCATATAGCAATATTATAGTTTTTTATATCGATTATATCTACTTGAGTGCACACAGCTGCTTCCGAAAAATTTCCCGATCGCCACAATTTTACGAAAAGTTTTTCTTGGCTATAAAATTCAATTAAAAATTGATATTTTATAACATCATTTGAACCTGATGACTTGTTAGTGTATTTTTCGTAAATGATTTATACCGAACCAGGAGAAACAAGTTTCTAAACTTCATATCGTTGACTGTTTTTTTCATAAAACAATCATTGTTTATCTTTCATTTAACTTAAGTAGTAATTCAGTGAGTTTGTAAGCATTTATTTAGAAAGTAGAAAAAATTTCCCGAACAGAGAAAATATTTATCAAAAAATTTTCAAAAATTTCCTCTAATGACTGTTGGCGCGCATGGGTAAATTCTGCACGCCTGTATTAAACATTGAAAAAAAAACCAAACAAACTGATTATTTAATATGTATAATCAATAAATAAGTAAGTAGACTTGAATAATAACATTAGTGCATTAAAACGTAAAGAAATACAGTTTATTTTTAATTGTACATGTATAAATGAAATTTTCGACCTTTATGAATCTAGTTATTTATTAATTATGTATTCTATAGAATTAAATACTTGAAATATTAAAATTTCTATCAACTAAAGATATCTATTTATACTTGAGTAGATTCATGGTCAAAACTATTTTCTCTATTATTGTTATGTTTATATGAATTTATTAAATTATTGTCTTTACTTTTTAAAACGTAGAGAAATTCTCAAGAAATTGAAATAGAGACAGAAAAGTGATTCGAGAAGAATATTATCCTACTAATATTAATTAATCGATCTTCTAAAAGAGAAGTCAATATCGGGATTGATTTCATATCTCTCACAATCGTATCTAATGTGCATCTCATACAGTTGCTATATGTGAGTTATTTCACGGGTGTATTTCTGATTTTGATATTATTTTACTAAGTTACTCACCACTGTGAAATTAACCAAATGAAATATATTTAGAAAATATATTGACGGTCTGTTAATAAAATATCTGCTGTATTTAACACTTTTTACTTGCTTTATTGAATGATTTTCGTTTTTAGTGATTCATTAAGGTAATTTTATTTCTTTTGTATTGTTCGTTGTTTTTTTCCCTTTTCTTTATTTTTGTTTCGTTTTTTTTTCTCTTATTTTTTATTGTCTTTGATTTACATATTCTATCTCGAATAGGTATAGACAAGATATGTACATATAGAATTAAAAATAGTAAAACATGTGCACAAAATGATATGCTTGGATGATTTGTACAAAATGAATGTTGCATACGAAATAAAAATAAAACATATACATGAAAAAATATCGAAAAGCAAAATTAAATAGAAAAAATAATTTGTTTTTAATTACGAAATTCACCATATTTCATATTCATAAAAATGTATACTCCCCAGAAATAAATATTTACAGTCCATATTTGAATTAAGTTGTTAGGATAGAAACATATGTAAAGAAACAGATAACCACATATTCCGAAAATACGTGAAGTTCTCTATCACATTGTGTATGTGAGTTTTGTTTTTCCAGATATTCGATGAATACAAAACTTGTATTCAAATCAAGACATTCTTATGATCAAGTTTCCACAAATTGTATGCTGTTACTAGTTTTTCAAATACTATTGTAAAATTATTACGCATATATTAAGAATTTGTTACAAAAATTAATCATATATTTTAATAGAACTTTAAAATCTTAATCACATTGTTTAAAATATCTTTTACCGTATCTTTGTTTATTGTAGAAAAAAAATTAAGAAATTTTAGTGCCTCCTCATTTGACAAAAATGAAAAAAATCTGAATTATTCACTCATTTTTAGTTGTTTGTTTAAATTATTATTTCTGAAGAAGTCAAATCTTAACAAAAGAAATTATACTATTGAATAGCGCTAGGAATTTTTTTATCACTTCATAGAATTTTTTATTGTTTTGCATTCACTTGCTGAACAATAAGTTGCGAAGTAGGTACCTTTACTGATATATATTTTAAAAAAGTTCGAAACGTATAGTATCCGTATCATTTTTGTTTTCAAATTTCAATGGGATTGAGTATGTGAAGTACTATAAGAAGATATAACTATTTGTTCAAAAAGTTACTTATAATTTAATAATAAAATCGAAGTGAACACTCGTGTATTATTACCATAAACTTTTTTCTTGGCTTTTCCCAAGAATTATTTATATCAAAATATATATATTTGACTTCAAAACAAGTATTTTCAGAATAACTATGATTTCAGAAAAAAAAAGATAACAATTATAATTTTTGTCAAGTGAAGATGAGCTAAGTTTTCTTAATTTCTTCTTTACGATAAACAAAGAGAAGATAATAGATATTTAAAAAATGGGTGCGAGTGTGAGTATAGGTGTGCTTTATCTTTCCTACATTCACACTCTGCTTAGGCTGAGCAGTGAACATGTATTTTTGAATTTTTTTTCTGTCACCGATTATTATGCACTATGAGTACAAACATTTTGTCTATAATTCGACTATTGTGGATATTTCCTTGCTTCGTTGTAGTGCGTGTAGATGGATGTATGGTTATGTCTTGTTTTCTCTTGCATTAACGCCCATATTAAACAAAACAAAATGCCTAATTTTTTCAATTTAACTTTCATCTTGTTCACTTATCATTGATCTTGATTTGACGTTCAACTATGTTTCAATAAATTTAGATACACAAAGATATAGAATCAGTAATGAATCTGGAACCGGTTTTACCTCTGTGCAAGACTACATCTAAATAGTTTGCAACTCGCAAAAAATGATTATTTTAAGTTCAAGATGGACAAAGCATTAAACTTTTCACTAACTTTTCAAAAGAAATTCAGTAGCTTGTTTCGTTACTGTCGTCTTCGCTCCTTTCAATCACATAACTGCTATCAAGAAAACTATGCTGAGCATTGCGTACTCCGGTTACTTAAGCCTATATAAAATTGAAACATGTATTGGATCTCTAGATGCATGTATTAAATAAATGAAGTCAAATGAATATTATCATCTATTTAGAGTGACATTGTATGATTGTACAATTGTCGTTTAGCATAGGAAAAATAATAATCAAATGACTTTGGTCGAGTCTTTTCTTCAATGAGAGGAGCGGATGTAAGATAAAAAAGGAGAAAAATATGTATCAGTCAAATAGAAAAAGTATAGAGATGTATGGAAACGAATCGTATGCTGCCATTTTTAGATTATATTTATCATCTATTTCATTTTCATGTTTTTAATTATTCGTGTATCTTTTTGAATGTTTTGTACAGACAAAAATAATACGATATTATTAATCATATGTTGGCTAGTAGTCTTATTTGATTGAGAATGTGAGTGTAGGTGTGTGGCTCACACCTTCATCCACACTTAGGGGTCTAAAGAAAATAATTGAACAAAAGTCAATTAGGAAATGTTTAGTTCGAGAACAATATCTTTTTTAAGCAAAAGCCTTCAAACTGCTGTCTATTTCAAAAAATGATGGTCATAGATGTTTTTGCAATAACTCAGGGAACTGAACGAGTTACACAGCTGCCGTTTTCACCAGTCGAAATAGGAGACATCGGAACGGCTTTTGCTCCACGATGTTATACGACGAAATCATATTAAAATCAATCATTTCTGCAAAGCATCGAAAAAATGTATAAAAATTGTATGTCGTTCAAATCACATTTTGACAAAAAGGAAAAGAATTGCTTAAAACTTTTAAAAAATGCATTTTTTCAAGGAAGTAAATAAACAATTTTATTGGCTTAACATTAGGTTGTGTGAAGAAAATCATTCGAATTGTATCTGAAACTATAGATTTCAAGTCCATCTATCTAAATCACATACCAAAACCAAAATTTCATTGGAATGACAGACCATTTCCATGCATTTTTTGCACTATATTCCAGAAATGATTGATTTTAAAATGGTTTAGTCTTATATAACTAATATTAGGTGCAAAAATATTCACAATCATTGTTTTTTAAAAATATAATACATGCACAGCGTGTAGGGTGTGGCTGGCTTGATCGGGGTTTGGTTATGTCTCTTACCCACATACAACACTCACTCCATTCACAATCATATCCTCACATCCATTCAACTAGTGTGCAACCAATATTTCGGAGATTTCGTGTTGACTATTCCTACGGACTCTCAAACTAGTGTATAAGCTAATGAATATGTTTGTCAATATTTTCAAGCTACGAACACTTGTCTATAGCAGTTGGCCGTTCCCATTGCGTTATTTTTTATCGTTCGTATAATTGCGTTGCTCGAGAAATAAAATAGTTTATCGATTCCTATTTATTGTGAATGCATTACACACAACTGCGCTCCTTCTCATTAATGAAGTATTGTACGACCATGATGTTGTCTCTGTTGCTATTGTCTGTCTTGCTTGGATTGACGAATGCTTGCCGCTGCATACCAAGACAGTCACTGAGTGATGATTTTGCTCGAACATCGATTATTTTCATTGGACGTGTCGTTGCCAAGAGTCATTCAAGCACAACCAGTGCTGTTGAATTAACAATGGAAGTTGAAGAGGCTTTCAAAGTAATATGATAACAGATTATTATACAAAATGTATTGCTCTGCATGATTGTTCGTTTTACAGGGTACTTCAGTTGGTTCTCATGTTGTGGTAGCCACAAACGAGCACGTAGTAGCGTGCGGTCTAGGTATGATACCAGTCGGTGCACGTTGGCAAATGTGGCTCAGTGAAAATGGATCAACAAGTCTTTGTACACGAAGCACGTCAAATATTGACACAGATCGAGTCGAGCTTCAACGTCTGGCCAATGTCACTCCTTCATCACGATAAAAATAATAACGAGTAGAAGTTCACTTTAGAATGATTCTTTTTTTCATGAACAGTTGCCTCAAGAAAAAAACAAGAGATCAATAAATGATTGCGAATACATTGTTGCTATTTCTTATCATCAAAAGAATAAATAATCACGGATTAGCTTTAACGACAAACTAGAAAAGAAAAGATATCGCTACCTGCAGCAGGATTTTCATCTTGTTTTTTTCTTCCTACTCCATCATGAACTTCTTCACTACCGAGAAAATGCTGCATGTGATGAGAGAATAATTTTTGCTTGATCTTTGGAACATCAAAGGCTAAGCCGTTCAAATGGTAAGTTTTGCTGAATGTGGAACTAAATGTCATGTACGTCGATAGAAAATTTCGCCTTGATCAGAACGGGTGTTCTAGAGATATTGAGTCTATAAAATCTTCTCGTTTCACGGTATATAACAGAATCAACTCGAAGAGTTCGATTGAATGTTGCATTCACGTTTTTAATAAAAGAAAAAACAATGTTTGTTTCCTACAGGAAAATGATACAAAAAAATCGTTTCTCTGACGATTCCCTCCAGGATCTAAACCACTAATAAGACGTAGCTCATTCGATGCAGCTCGACTAGCTCTATCGAATGATCTATGTTTCATATGAATGAAAGCAAAACATTCTTGTTCAGAAGCCATGTGATTTCTAAAGCCGGGTTTTCATGCGGGGAATGCGTGTGTGTGCACTGTGAGGTATGAGTGTCAGTGTGCATGTGAAGATGGAAGAGAAAAGAATATACACACTCACACCTTCATTTTGTTGTTTGACGAAGAATAAAAAGCAAATAAATTATATGTAACTGCTGACGATGAATATCGAAAAATAATAGCCAACAAGAGCAAGTATGTTTGTTTTCTTTTTTTTCAAAGTTCTTATCTAGATGTTAAGACATGAGAGCTGTCTCCAATGGACATGATAGAAACCTGCGAAGAGTAGATATTAACACCGTTTTACATGACCTTGCCGACTATAAAGCTCCTTTTTAGCTTTGTTTTGAATCTATGTCTGATTTGTACGTTCGGTTTTCTATGTATACTTCTCTGTAAAAAGTTATTCTTTAATAATGAAATTCTTTCCGTTTCATCAATCAGCCCAAGTTAAAAGTGTTCGATGTAGCTAAAACCAACAGTCTCATTTGCTAACACAATGGTTCCATCTTATGTGATAGGATGTAGATGATAACTAGAGCTGAGACTTAGAGGTGGCCATAAGATCGAACAATTTTACTTTGTAGAAGATGCTAACTCTTTCAATATCTCAGATGAAAGCATGTGCAGAGAACTTGAAGAAAATGTTCGAAGTAGTAGAATTGAGACAGGTCACTTCAGTACATACGTCAAACCTGAGTAACAGCAAGAGTCTAAAGCATATTTTGCGGATTTTTTTGTCAGTGTTATGCACTTGTTTAATTTCTGCTTGACAAAAACACTTATATTAACTACCTAATTTTTGAAATCCATTTAAGATGGATAATGCACAATTACTCAACCGGCTTTTAACTGTTATCGAACAAGATATATTGCCAAAGACCCGAGCTGGTGTCGCTCAAGGTAATAAAATCTTTGGCGCTGCCATCCTCAAAAAGTCCGACCTTTCAATTCTTGTCGCTGAAACCAATAATGAAGTAGAAAATCCGCTTTGGCATGGTGAGATCCATGCAATCAAACAACTCTACGAAAAGAATGATCGCTCGAACCTGCCAGATCCAAAAGACTGCATTTTTCTTACCACGCATGAGCCTTGCTCTCTTTGTCTTTCGGCTATCACTTGGGGTGGCTATGATAATTTTTATTATCTCTTTAGCCACGAGGATAGCCGCGATGCCTTCAACATTCCACACGACATCAAAATTTTAAATGAGGTTTTTGGAAACACTGATAAAAACCGTCCACTGTACAATCGGGTAAACACATTTTGGCACAGTTACAACATTTCGCAGATGATCGAAAATCTTGACAATTGCAAACAAGCTCGTGAATCACTTCTTCGTCGTATGAAAGATCTTTCCATGATATACGCTGAACTATCAGATATCTATCAAACAAACAAGGGCAAAGCACGAATCCCTTTGCCTTGACACTTTTTTTTAGCAATATTTTTGTTTCTAGCTTAAGATTCTTTTACATATTACATAGCTATTTCCAAGATATAAACCAGTTGTAAGTTAGTTCTATTCCATTCATTTTTCGTTTTTAAACCTTGTACGTGCGAAGCCAGTGATGAAAAACACTAAAAGCTTCTATCATCTGCCTTTTCAAATGAATTTTTTGAATAAAAACGAATCGTAGGGATGTCAATCAATATTATGGATGTAAGCATGACGGTGAACACATAATAGACTTATAATACATTCGAATTATAAGCGTAATATAAAGTCACCATACCTTTTAACAATTTTATAAATTGTATTAAATAGTTACACTATGTTTATAGGTAATTATAGACTGTGAGACAACAAGAGTGAGAAGGCGTGTTAACTTTTCTTATTATAACGGCCTCAGTAGATTGTATCACGTCTGAATCTATGAAACTAACGAAAATCTACTAGCTCGATTATTTTTCTTCAAGTAATTGTATAAAAATATAACAATCGAACAAACAGCAAACATATGTACGCCCCTACCATGCACGACATTTATTTCAACAATGTTTTCATTTTTCAGATAGGAAGAAAACGAATTTATATTTTAAGCATTGCAAAGAATGCCCTCTACAAATGCAGCGAACAAGACAGAGTTGAATCAAAGTGAGATGGCTACTCTCGTTTTGGTGACAGGCTTGACCAAGGAAAAGATTCGTGAAATATTCCCTTTAGTGTATCAAAAATCTTTTGGCATTTTCATTGAATAGATTAATTATTTTGATGAAATGACAATACTAACCATTTCTTAGTGTTTGTCATAATTTGTTTACAAAAGGTTTCAAAAAGCTTTTTTCTTCTCTGACATCGTTATCTATCGTGGAAAACCTGTCCTTTCTGCAATATGTAGAAAGAACTGGGATATGAAAACAAAAATAAGTAGTAATATGTTTTGGTGATGTATTTCTCATCTTTTTTTGAAATTGAATATTCAGCTGAAGAATACTAAGTTTCACGTCGAGAATCGTCTATAGCAAACTGAATTAGTTCAAATACTTTATGAATGTTAGCCGATTTCATTTCGAAGTCAAGTGAAATGAAATATTTCTAGTAATGAAGCCAAACTAGATTTCAGCTATACTATTCCTCGAATAATCGAATCACTATCCTATTCTTTCTTTTTGATATAGAACACATTAATGAGACACTAAATACGATCAACAAAAAGCGGCAAAACATTTTACTATTAATTGGATTGAGGAAAAGAGAGAGTTCTTCCGTTTATGTTGACATCTTTAGAATAATTTAAAGCATTGAACATCCTAGAAAACTATTTTTACTGAGTATTTTTAATAAACTATCAACATCAACACTTTGTACTACGGATTCAAGTACAGCCCGACAATATATAAGTAGCATGTTCAGATAGTACCTAGAAGCTTGCATTGAGTACACCCATTAGAATTCAAAATAATGCTAACATCTTGGCATTAATTAACTGTGCTGCAACTAATATTTAAGCATCAGTCTTAATGGCGAATATCAATGCAAAAACATTAGTAATAGCCTTAAGTAAGGCTAGTGCTAATTCTAATGCGACATCCATAAAAATATCAAGTACTCTTTTTCTGTACTTAGGTATAATTAGAAATGTAGGGACTAGTACACTTGCAAAACAGTGAGTGAAAGTACACATATAATATCTTTATTTTCTGTACTTATCCTTGTCTTATATCTGCTATATTCTATAGAAATATGGTTTAGTTCAATTTTCAGACTTCGAACCCTAGAATGATTTGAATTTCACGCTGGGATATTTCTCTGAAGGACATACCCATGTAAAAAAAAACGCGGGAAAAATCAGATTTTAATCGATTTTTTTCTGATTAAAAATCGATTTAAATGGCACGATTTTAATCAGATTTTAATCAGAAAAATCGATTTTAATCGATTTTTTTCTGATTAAAAATCGATTTAAATGACATAGTTTCGATCGAAAAAAATCGATTAAAATTGATTTTTCTGATTAAAAATCTGATTAAAATCTGATTAAAATCGTGCCATTTAAATCGATTTTTAATCAGAAAAAAATCGATTAAAATCTGATTTTTTCCGGGATTTATTTACATCGATATGTTCCAATCGATTTTCATCGATTATTAATTCCTAATGGATTTGTATCAATTCTGACATGGCATCCAATTTTAATCGGTTCTTACTTGACATCTGACTTTAACCGATTCTTACCTTGTATCTGATTTTAATATATTCTTACCTTCTATCTTGTTTTAATTGATTTGTGTTGGATAATCGATTTTAATGGATTTTTAAATTTTAATCGATTTTAATCATTAGCATCGAAAATAAGCGCTTTTCTCGAGATTCGAACATGGAACCCTATTTTTTAATGATTTTTTTCGAGTCCGCATCTCGAAATTATCATAGGGCTTCAGTTCTACAAACATAGTAAGTTTGGAACTGGTATTTAAATTGTTTTTGATTGAGATTGTGCAATTGCATCTTCCAATCAGTTAAAATCGATTAGGAATGTGAATAATCAATTGAAATCGATTAGGAATGTGAATAATCAATTGAAATCGATTAGGAATGTGAATAATCAATTAAAATCGATTAGGAACATATATAATCGATTAAAATCTATTACTTTTTCCAGCTGCAGTTTTTTTCATTAATGTAGAGAAATAAGAATAGAATTTAGTATTCAGACTAAAAATCATTTATAATCCATCTTTATCATTTGGTAAGCAAGCCTCTGTGACTCACACACTAAACAAAAATAGGGAGAACATTTTCATTCTGCGTTTTCTTATGCTATAATATATTTCAAAATTAATAGTATTGTTTGATTTGTCATCCCATGTTAAAAAAACCCGAAAAATCTGATTAAAATCGATTTTCAAAAAAAATCATAAAAAATCGATTAAAAGTACTAATTTTTGATTAAACTCTAAATAATAATCGATTAAAACCGATTTTTTGACAGAAAATCGGAATAATCGATTAAAAATTGGATCGATTCCAATCCCTTACTTTTCGTAATCGATTAAAATCGATTTCTCTCTGGCAAAATCCATTAAAATCGATTTTTTGATAGAAAATTGGAATAATCAATTAAAAATTGAATCGATTCCAATCCATTACTTATTGTAATCCATTAAAATCGATTATTCTCTGGAAAAATGCATTAAAATCGATAATTCTCTGGCAAAATCCATTAAAATCGATTTATTAACAGAAAATTGGGTTAATCAATTAAAAATTGAATCGATTGGAACCCATTACTTTTCGCAATCGATTAAAGTCGATTTTTCTCTCGCAAAATCCATTAAAATCGATTTTTTAACAGAAAATTGCGTCAATCAATTAAAAATTGAATCGATTCGAATCCATTACTTTTTGTAATCGATTAAAATCAATTATTCTCTGGCAAAATCCATTAAAATCGGTTTTTTAAGAGAAAATTGGGATAATCAATTAAAAATTTAACCGATTGGAATCCATTACTTTTCGTAATCAATTAAAATCGATTTTTTAACAGAAAATTGGGTTAACTAATTAAAAATTGAATCGATTCCAATCCATTACTTTTTGTAATCCATTAAAATCGATTATTCTCTGGAAAAATGCATTAAAATCGATAATTCTCTGGCAAAATCCATTAAAATCGAGTTTTTAACAGGAAATTCGGATAATGGATTAAAAATTGAATCGATTCGAATCCATTACTTTTTGTAATCCATTGAAATCGATTATTCTCTGGCAAAATCCATTAAAATCGTTTTCTAAAAGTAATGGATTCCAATCGATTCAATTTTTAATGGATTATCCCAGTTTTCTGTTAAAAGATCTATTTTAATGGATTTTGGCAGAGAAAAATCGATTTTAATCGATTGCAAAAATTAATGGATTCGAATCGATTCAATTTTTAATCGATTATTGCGATTTTCTGTCAAAAAATCGATTTTAATCGATTACGAAAAATAATCGATTAGAATCGATTCGATTTTTAATCAATTATCCCGATTTTCTGTCAGAAAATCGATTTTAATGGATTTTCCCAGCAAAAAATCGATTTTAATCGATTATTGTTTAGAATTTAATCAAAAATTGGTACTTTTAATCGATTTTTTATGATTTTTTTTGAAAAATCGATTTTAATCAGATTTTTCGCGTTTTTTTTTTTACATGGGTAATCAAAATATAATCAAGATAATTGGTCAACAATCTCCGCATAGATGATATTTGAGATTGATTAAATATTTGCATATTTTTTTAAATATATTCGGTAGTAATCTAGCACACTTTGTGCATGCAAACCTGCTATTATAATTCGTGATGATAAATTTTAAAACAATCAAACATCTCTATGTTAATAGTTGCTCGCATAATGACTGATTTGTTTTCTAGAAATGCAAGACAAATTCTCTAATGGTGATATGACAGAAGCCGAGTCTCTTGACCTTCGCAGTAAAGACTTACCTGAAGATGACAAAGATACAATTGAATTTCGCAACCTTTTATTAAAAACTATCGACCAAGATAACTCGGGTACGTCAGTTTCCTCAATTGCTGATTGTAATTAATCTTTTTCTCGCACATCAATGTTTAGAATGATTAAAACCACATACGAAGTACAAATGACTTTTCATTTGGAATTTCTCTCGTGCAACATATTTACACTTAATTTTCTAATACATCTAAACAGAGTGTGTTTTGTGTTGAGAAATGTGAGAAAGCTGTTAAAGTACTCCACATATGTTATGCGATCACTTCTCGATGGCAATAGTCTAAATAATATCCACAAGACTGAGATAAATGACTCAAAGGAAATTTCAATAGATCAGTCTGTAGAAATCTTGAAAATATTGTATGTTTATCCTTCAGAGTAACACTTAACATGAGAATAGATTTTTGTCAGCATGCGCAAAAATCTTTCACAAAGTTTAGAGAAAGATACAAAGTACTATTAAAAAAATTTTGTTTCTATATAACAACCTGAACACTTACATCCACAACCTAATATATTTTTCAAGGATGTCGTAATGTTTCATCTGAATCAAAGTTTTCGAAGTCTCACTTTTGGAGCTTGAGTCATTATCTCTAAGCCTTAATATCCGTGTAGTCACTGCAGCTTTTTCTTATCACCCGTTCATATATATCTTTTTTAACAACATATGTGGGAACTGAGTCATTCATCGTAATATCTAATTGTTTGCTTTATTCATTTTTCGTGTCAACAAATATTTCTTTTGTCACAAGGGGAAACTGCTTCTGATGTATAATGGTTATTTGTGTAAAATGAATAAAGCAAAATAAGAAAACGATAATAGAAGAGTAAATTCCAATTTTTTCATCTATTTTTATTCTTCTTCCCTCAAGAACAATGAAAAAACCTATATCTTCTCCCATTTGATAGATATAAACTAATACAAAATGCAATATTAGAAACTTCCCAGCAATATCAGTCAATATCCAACATTTTCGAGATTTTTCTCTTTGACATTCTTACTTTCGATGTTTTGCCGCTTTAGTATCCTATAATTCGTTAATCTGTTTTCATATCGATTGTGTGCTCTTTTTTTGTCGTTGAACATATAGAGAAAGTGTTATCTGATATATGGTTGAATAGTCAATCAACTCACATCGACTCACTCTCAGTTACGGAGCCGTTACTAATAAGTTTTGATGCTGTCAGACACATGACAAAGCACTGATGACAGTTTTAAATAAATGAAGGCATTCAAATGTATGACTATCGTCATTTTGTATTTGTCTCATCAAGAATAAAAAAACGAGCAAATGAAAAAATATCATGTTAGCCTTCCCTATGCTTCTTACATGATTCTTTGTAAAAGTGTTTAGTCGCATACATGCTTATCGAGTTATTTTACATTATCGATTTCTCACTTTCAATCGCAGTGTCGACTGTCGGTTTGATCTTGGGTATTATCATGATTGTTATCGTTGCTGTTCATCGATCATGTCATACCGTCACTAATCTTGCTAATTGTAATACGATTGTGTTGATTGGAGCCTATTGCATCTGCAGTATTCTCTCATCTATATTTGGTTTTCACGAAGATTGGGCACTTCAACAACCAGGATGTGTCTTTCAAGCATTTGCATTTCTGGCGATGCCCACATTGATTAGCTACTCGTATCTTGCTCAAGCTATCAGTCGTCTCTTTTTTACTGTCTTCTCCAAACATAAATATCTCACTACCTATCGTGTTCATTGGTATTTAATTGCTTTAAACTGGATTCTTGGCATTTTGGTCTCGACTGCACCTTTTTTCTTTGATGGTAGTTTCGCATATGAAAAAGAATCGCGTCTTTGTTTACTCACTTCCAAAAGTTTCTCATTATCCATGTATGCCATAACTATTGGATTTGTTATTCCACTGAATAGTTCCATGATGATTTATAGTATAATTTTCCATCATGCTCGCAGATCATCTCGAAGAATTGTCCCTGCAATATCCAATACTATGACTACTTATATACCTAATGCCAGACGTGAAATGAAACTTGCACAAAATATGATCATGATAGAGACATTCTACGCAGCTGCCGGAATACCACTTTTGGTACTGATTCTTTGGCAAGGCATACAACCCAAAAATCCACCACCGGAACCACTTTATTTATTAAGAATGAATTCAATATCGCTTTTTGGCACTATTATGATGATTATGCTATTCTGTACAAACAAAAAGGTGAAAGACATTGTTCTTAGCTATTCATACTGTGAGCGACGACGTACACATCCAGTAACTATTAATCATTATCAACAGCAGACGTTACAACTTATCAGACACTGACGTTATAAGAAATACAAATCGGAGACGATACAGTATCAATTTCATCAAGCGATGATGCAAAGGGAACAACGATGGTTGTTGAGTCTCTACAAATATAGAGTATCTCAATTGAATCCTTTCTTTTCTTTTTTTCTTTCTTGAGACTATTACAGTTAACTTTTTTTCGATAATCAATATAAAGGGAGAAAGCATAGACTTCATTCCATCACGTGGCATATGAATTTTCAACAGCTAATAAAATTCAAAAAACACAAGATATACTAGCAGGAAAAGATAGCATATTGTTTTTCATTACAATGTACAGTGTAAGCGAATTGAGTTTTCTCTCGTTTTTATTTTCGTTCGCATTGGCATACATAAGTTCATAATTCGTGTTCGAATACTTTGCAGTTCATATTTATGTAGCGCTCTAGACACACATGAAACGTGATTCAGACGCGTTTTGATACAATTTATATTTGCGTTGCTACTTCTGTTTTGCCTGTCCTGTTTTATACTTCTCACTTTTTGCATTATCACTGCATATCATAAACAGATAAGTTTCATATATCAGACAGTCATTGTACAACTAGAAAGAGAAACAATTAAAAATAAATGATAAGAAATAAAAAAGTCATTCTTGATTTTGTAAAAAGAGAATAAGGCAGTATGTCTACTGTTGATACTACCCTACGTTTTTGTCGTCTGATGACGAATGGATGAGATATAGAGATATTGAAAATGAAATTATCGAAGATGCTTTTAATGCAAAATGAGAAGAAGTTGAAATAGATGAAGGTTATCTTATTGATTTACAACAACAAATTCAATACATAACCTCGATAATAATAAGCGACAACAAATAAAACGAATCGCGTTAGATTCAGAGACTACAACTGATAGTTATCTACGCGAAGAACGATTTTCATCATCTGTCAAAATAATTCATAATGAAGAGAAGAATTAAATTCGTATTCAGTTATTAAGAGATACAACACATATTCCAGCCTCATATGTGTGGATGGGGATGAGAATGACCACAAGAGAAACACTCACGCCTCATTTCCACAATATGAAGTACGAGATCAATTAAGAACGAATGAAAGTTAAAGAACGCCAAGAGTAAAGCGATTCTGAGTACAAGCACAGTAGAGTTAAGAGATGAAAACCAATTATATTTTTGAGTTCTAAAATTGTTAGTTTCAAAAATAGATTTAGCAATACGTGAAAAACAAATATTTCTCAAACGCTTCATGTTCATTATCGTCAATGATTTATTGATGTAGATTTGATAAGTTTCTAACCAACAAAATCGTATATTAGTACTGTCATCTACAGATGCTGTCATCTTTTCAACATTCATTCACATTGTTAAGATTATTCCAAAATGTTGACTTGAATAAAAGTAGACGACGTCATATTAAGCAAAATAAGAGGTGTAGGTCTATCCTTGATTCATACTCCAGGCATCTTTGTAGTTTTGAAAGCCATAGTAAGAGTTATATATATTCACAAAAAATGGCACCGATATTTTTTCAGATAATACAAATCAATGCAAAGGTGAATATGAGTTAACGATAAGCCAATATCAACACTTATACCCTTCCTGTGAGATGGTGAATAGATCTATTAATTAGTTCTATTTCCAAGTTAATTATAGTGTGATCAAAAACTCATATTTTCACATACACAAATGCACTTTTCTTTAATTTTTTTGTTGTTCATTAAATCGAAATATCCAATGAAACTTTTTCTGGTTAGTATATCATCTGTCTGAAATGAATTGATCTCAATCATTTTATTACTGATGGATAAAAGTGTTATAAACAATATTTTATTTACATTTACACACATTATATAGCATAAGAAATCATTAAATCATTGTATGCATCAATCGAATAAACATTTAACATCAAGAGAAAACTATGTGATAATGACATTTATAATTAAACAATGGAAATAGATAGACATTTTTCTTTACTTCAAATTTCCCACACATCACAAAAAATAACAAGAAAAATACAAAATCCATTAGCGTTTATAATGCACAGACACGTTTTGAGACAATGGCTCCGGTAATTATTCAACCAGGCTTATTTTTAACTTGGAAGATGAAAAGAATTGCTACTTCTTCAACAAATAGAGTCTCTGTAAAACTCAAACTCAAGTTTTTCATATCCTAGAATTCACAACAACAATTCTATTTGAATTGACCAGCTGGATCAGAGTTGTCAATATTTTTTAAGAGCACAGAACTAAAAGTTCGACAAGAAGTTAGACTTTGTGAAAGATAAATCCTCCTAATCAGGAACTTGCGATAGGCTTCTGTGAGTTTGATATATCTCGATCAAAAAACATCGTAGAGAGCTGAAAGACGTTTCAATTTGTATAATTTAATTTGCTCTCTCATTCTACGAGATGAAAATCTTGAATTTCAGTTTTTCAGGGACTGTATCTTTGAAACAATTGAAATCTCGTTAGAAATAAAAATTATCTATAAAAATCACTATTTGAATTCTTAATAATGAACTTGTTTATTTTTACGGCTTTGCTGCATTGAATTACTTAATTGTAAATCTTGACAATTAATTGCAAGTATATGATGATATGTAGTTGTGAATGACATATTACTTGCTGTTCGTTTGTCGTATTCAATATATGTGCCTTCTAACAATGATTGCTAAAATATCATTTGATGGATACTGGATTATAAAAGCGACTCTGTTTAACCAATGACCGTTAAAAATGAACACTTCAAATAATTAATCATTAAAATAAGTTTTTTACTGATTAAAATGTTAATTTAATTTAATTCTAATAACTATAATACAATATCCATATAACCAAGATAAACAACTATATGTAATGGAAGCTAATCATCACAATTCATTATTGATGTGTCATAACGGTCGAATTCAACAAAAAGTTTCAATAAATCAAGACAATTATAAAGACAACATAAATGAACTAATGATTGATCATTATATTTCAAACAATTAAAATTCATGTTAATACGATAAGATTTTGATAGAAGAATTTCAAAATAATAAGCAAGTTGATGATAATTGAATATCATCTTTTCTGTGAATGAGAAAACAAAAGAATATTATCATTTTCTTTTTATAAAGAATCACTTATAAGAAATTTATATATATGTATATAATAAGCTTTAGGTATCATAAGCCGGAAACCACAAATGAACATTCTTTTACTTTATATTATCCTTTCTCATACAAATAACACTTAATCGCTTGATTGAACTAGACTTTTTTTTTTTCCCAGAATGAAGAAAAACAAACAAACATTTGATATGAGTCTATTATCAAAAATGATTATGTAAAATTTTGCCAATAATTTAATGATTGTTGGTAGAATAATTTTCTAAATTTTAGTTGAATGAATATGATTTTAATTGATCCAGGTGTATACAATAAAATGGATCATTTCCTTAACTTTTTTTTTTCTCTTTTGATGTTCAACATCCGTTGATCACCATTATGTGTTGATTTTTATATAAACAATTCACTAGTCTAGCTCTAATAATAACATACAAATCTAAATGACTGCGAGCTATTTCTATGAATCATTCGTTTGCTTTCGACACATCGTCAAAATTGCCTTACAGCAGAATTATACGAGAAGTATTAGTAACACTGACGAGTTGTATTTCATGGATAATTGCTCGACAGCTTGTACTCCATATATATATATACATGCAGACATATTCTTTTTTTTTTTCTTCTATCTTGTAAATACTAACACATGAGTATAGCTACGGCTTGATGCGTTCAGTTGTATTGCTCGCAGGCAAGTTCATACATTCTATTATTTACTGTTCGTATATAAGAAATGACCATCGAACTGTTCATTCTCCTTATCTGACTCAGTGCATGAGAACGCGCACGAGCGGGCAAGTGTATGTGTGTCTTATCTTAAGCACTACTGTTCAATACTAATGAATGAGAACATGCATGTCTAGAATAAGAAAAAGACAAAAATTTGTTTTTTTGTTGCTTATATGAATACATAGATAATTATTTGAATGAGACTAATGATTCTAGCAGACATATAATGTCTATTATAGTGTGAATATCTTTTTTTGGTTAAATTACTATTAAATGAGTATTTCATATGGAAATTTTGAAGTAATCTTTATATCGTGATTCTCTTTTTTTTTCATGATAATGATAAATGATTATTTCTATCAACGCTTTTCTTATTATTACGTGAGATGTGAGAATATGTTTACTCTCACTTTTTCTTTCTATTATACGTTCATTTTGCTATTCTATATACTGATCATTCGGTCATAAGTCAGTATTTAAGAATAAGAGAAAAAAAAAGAGAAAAGAAATGAATCAATATCTTAATGCACAAAGTAAGTTTTAAGATTTTTTATGCATGAAAAAAAGAAAGTGAAAGATAAATACAAATATCAATAATTTTCTTCAATTATATCAATTTTTCGATGACATACGAAGGTTATGTTTTGTTAATGGTGTATTCTTTCAGTTTTGTCTCAGCATGTCATCATATTTTTCTTTCTCTTTCTATCGTTTTCTTTTATAAATGTTTAACTCTTAAGCAAAGACATCTCGTTTTTAGACATACTATGAGCATAAAAATAGACGAGAAATTAAAAAAAAAAAACGACATAATCTATTATACTTTTAGTTGATTTTAACTACATATAAAGTGTATCATTGTTATATGACCATTAAGATTTTAATAATATTATACAATCATATAGAATGAGTATTCAAATGAATCGTACATTATTAAAAAGTATCCAGCTATCTGTTTGTCTACTTGGGTTCAACAAAGAAAAAAGAAAAAAGGTCTAATTATGCACCTTGTTTATGTGAACAATAATAACAGAGATAGATGTTTATCTAGTTTGGTATTTCTAGATTCATATAATGAGTATTTCCATACCATTTGAAATGTTCTCTCTTCAACAAACAATCACTTGGGAGATCAATGAGTCTTGGGATTAGTGATTAGTATCTCCATTTCTTTCTTTTTGTTTTTTCATGCATTACAATCAATAGGAAAAAGAATGAAATTCATAATAACTCGATCAGTTAGTTAAGCATTACTACTATACAAACACCAAACAGATGCATCGATATAGAAAGACAATAGAATTTAAGTTAATTTAATTTAGTCATTTTCTTTACTGTGTCTTTTGTTTTTTGTTTGATTTCCATATCCAGACGTAATCATCGTAAATTTTCTCATCGTCTGTTTCTTTTTCTTTTTTTTCTTTTTTTTTTCGTTCTTCTGTTCTAAGATTCTAAACAAGAACGATGAATAGGTGAATGACAAGAGAGAGAGAGAGAGAGAGAGTCTGCAAAGAAAAAGCTTAGAACACATACATTCACTGCAGGAAATTAATAATGAACGTAAAGAAAGAAGTACGAGCAATAAAAATTAGGACCTATCAAGATTTTTGCTGTCAAGCAAGTGAATAGAAGAAGAGAAAAAAAGCTTTTTCTTTTTTTTTAAGTATTCATAGCGTTGATGGTTAGAAGAGAACTACTGTCTATTGCCACTAAATGAACTTTTTGACAATGTCATGCAATATTTTCAATGTACGATATAGAGTATTAATCAGAATTATAAAATAGTATGTCTACACTTGAGAAATCTGACATAAATCGAACTTTTCAATTGATAACAAAAATAAATATAAAGAAAAGAAATAACAACAATAACCTTGATTAAGTACATTTATTTTCTTATACATCTGAGACTATGATTAATTTTATAGAATGATTTCTCTTTTTGTTTTTTATTTCTTTATTTAGAATTTTTCATTATTCATCAATGACATGATTTATATTCTTGACAGTAGCATTTGTTTGCTACTGTTTACAATAATATTTATTGTTCAATCGACAATATTTTATCAAAATGATTTTGAACCACGCGTATTTGATTATATACCATTAAATTGTTATGATTGTTTATCATATCGTGATATTATATTAACACAATTAACAACAATACCAGCACAATCATTTGCTAATTTTAATTTAGGTTCACGTGATACAAATATTATATTAAATGGACAATTAAAATTAATTTTTCAACCATATGCATTTCAATCACTTATTGTAGAAAAACCAAATAAAACATTAACAATTACATTTGCTGCACCTAATTCATGGTTAAATATAACAGAAAATATGTTTAATGGTCTTGATCTTCGTTCATATTCAACATTACGTATAATAATTAAATTTTTTTATGGTTGTACATTTCATAAAAATTCATTAACCGGTATTAAAATGGGTAAATATTCACGTTTAATAATTGATATATCATCTGTAACACAAATTAATTTTCAAAATAATATTATGGAAGAAAATAATTTAATATCATCCATTGATTTTATAATATCACGTACAGATACAATTATATTTGAATCATATTCATTTTTATTATTAAATATTAATAAAAATCAAATAATATCATTTTATTTTGAACTTATATCACATATATATTTAAAATCTTATTCATTTAAATCATTACAATTACAAACATTAAGTTCATTTCGTTTTTATTCATTATATTTAACACGTTTAACTATTGATTCATATGCATTTCAAAATATGTCATTAGATACAAATTCAATATTTAATTTTACAATAAATACATTAGGTACATGTTTATGTTTAAAATCTTATACATTTGATTATATACATAATATATATGAAAGTAAAAATATAAAAATTTTATTTATATTAAATAATCTTCGTGGACTTTCAATTTTTTCAAATACATTTTCAAATTTATCATTAAATAATATTGAAAATCAATTAAAAATTTCTTCAGAAAATTCTATAAATGATCCAAATTCAATAATAAATTTTGAAAAAAATTCTTTTTCATCAATTAATTCTGGTTTAATTATATTAAATTTTTCATCAACAACAATAATTAAATTTGAAAAAAATTCTTTAGAAATAAATAATTTATATTATAATATTTATTTCAAAGATATTACTTTACTTGATTTATCATTATTAAATTTAAATCTTTTTAAAACAAATATTAATATATATTTTGATTATGTTTATTATGTTAAATGGTTTCAATCAATTGAAAAAAATTTTATGTAAATAAAATATAATTTATAATTAAATAATTATTCTTTTGAGGATTAGTTCGAAAGTACAGAAACAATTTCTTTTTTGACTCTAAAAAAAATAACCACTTTCATTAACATCAAGTTCTACAAAATAATCTCTTCAAGTATAATAACTTGATTGTGTTAGCACGAGCAAAAGATTTTCTATATAAAAAAAAAAAAACTCATTTTTCTTAACATAAAAAATATTTTTACTAAAGATGATCTTCATATTTGAAATCAGCATCGAATAATGAATAATTAATTAATATTCTTAAGGTTATATTAACATTTAAGAGATAATAAAGAATATTCATCTAGCCTAGAGAAAAATGTATAATATGTTTACGAAGACGAACAACTGTCTTCGAAAGAGCAATTTCCTATTCTAATGATGAGAATTATAAGCGAGTACTCATTAGTAATCTTCGTACTGAGACTTAAGTGTCTAAACATGACAATTGAGTATTGCGCATTGTAATATCGTATGTTTCGTGAGTACTCATATGTAGTTATTATGTACTCTAGTGTTTTATATAAAATTATTTATAATTATATATTCTGTTAAGTATTGTTGTACTACATCCGTTTTATTTTAGTATGAAAGTAATATTTAGAGACAGAAATATATAGTAGATGTAATCAATTTGAGAATCAAAAGTATTCATTTTTCTTTGTAGGTTTTCTATTTTTTGAGACAATTTTGTTTCAATAATTTGGTAAAAGAATAAAAATATTCATATAATTGTTGTTGTTTTTTTTTCTTCATCGATTTTCATAATTATTATAGATTTAAGTAAATGTTTAATCTTTATTGAGAAATGAATAGGTTGAAAATAAAAACTTATTTGTCTTTTATTTAAATCATTCCCTAGTCGAACTTTTTTATTCAAGCACTTGCCAAGACTTGAGCTCAAGAATGTGTCCATAGCGCATGATATTCTTGCTCAAGATGTTCATGTTTTTCATGCGCATGCTACAAATCTTTTTTTATTTAATTACTTTAAATTTATATATTGAAATAAATGTCATTTTTTTTTTGTTTTAGTAATTCTCGATCATTAATTCAATTCTATTTTAATAATATTGCTAATAATTCATGTCTTATTTATGAAGCTCCTCGTTATTTATCATGGTTATTTGAAAATTCTAATACAACAATATGTAATTGTCCATTATTATTTGCATATAAATATGGTCAATTAGATGGACAATTTATACCATGTATACATTTAATGTCTGGACATGAAACAGCACGTAAAATGGATGAATGTTATTTTGAACGAAAAGAAAATCAATGTCATACAACAATTGAATCTTTAACTAATTTAAATAATAATAATAATACATTAACAAATACAATTATAATAAATTCATTAGAAATAGATAATTTTTTAATACATCAATTATATGATAAAAATTATTTAACATGTTCATATAATTATTCATTTTTTCGATCAACATTTATTATTCGTTCACGTTTATTTAATAATATAGGTCTTATTATTGGTATTATTCTTAGTATATTTATTATATTACTTATACTTGTTATGGCATTATTAAATGGTTTACAATATAAAATACGAGAATATGATGAAACATGGACATGGAGACGAAATATGTCTTGGACATCATTACGACGAACATTATCACAAACATCATTAAGACGTTCAAGACGAGATTTACGTACAATTAATGAACATATAATAACATCAAAATCTGATAATCAACTTGATCGTTTAAGATTTGAACACGTAGATAATGATGAACAAGAATTAGATAGTGAATTTATTCAAATACCATGTATTAATTTATCAATTGAGGAAAACTTAAAGAAAAATACTCAAATATAAGGAAGAATTTTTCTTTTGTGATATTTTTATTTTGTTTTCATTTTAAATAAATTAGAAATGTAAAATACAATTGAACTTCTTTGCCATATAAAAATTATATAAAATTTCGTTTATTTTTTTAGGAAATTTTTTAAATTATTTTATCAAACTTCTCTAGAAATAGAACCTCTTTTTTTTTTGTTTCATACATGTTTTTGCAAAAAGTCTATCTTATAAAATATTAGTTTATTCACATTATAGTATTGAATTTCATTTTCAAATTTTAAATAATTCTTAACTTTTCCAGAATTTCAAATTAGCTTTTTTGTTAATAAATGGCAGAAAAATCAAAGTTTTTACTTAGAAAAATATTAACACTCTGCAAAGACTTTAACTGTCAGTTATAATAGAGAAAAAGAATCAAAATTAATAATATAGGAAAATTAGAATAGTTTCTCTCATGTGTAGAATAATTTAACTTCTTTTTTATTGAGTGATAAATCTAATAATTACAGGAAGCACTTATAAACATCCTCAAAAATGGATAAATATTTATTTTTTTTTTCAGTTCGTGTTAAAAAAAAATGAATGTGTATGTTTATGAGAAATAGAATATGATTGTAATAATGATGATGCGAATGGTGAAAGCATGAGAATGAGAAATTGAAACGCATATCTCACTGTACAAAATAAAAGGTGTTAAATTACATACGAAAGTGTTAAGGCGGATCTCACGGTCAACATGAAATGTACACACACACACACACATACAAAAAAAAACATTTAGATCATATTTGGTACTCAAATATTTTCTTTCTTGTAACTGATCATATTGGATTAGACTAGTTTTTCTCATTAGTGTTCATTTTCGTATTTTTTAAACTCAATATACAGATGTTTCAATCAAACAAATCATGCTGTGTGTCCGAACATTATTTGATCTTCTTTTTTTTTTTCTCTCGTTCTCACCTAACTGACAATTAGAATGATTGAATGAAAATTTTCTCATTCGTTTTTTTTTTTTTTTTTTTTTTCGTTTCCTGTCATTTCATTTTTCGATATATATTCGCTGCTTGTACATTTCATTTCATAGTGAATATGATTCTCGATCATCATCAATTTACTCATCGTTTATTTAATACTATTCTTCATAATGGAAATATTTATGATATTAAAATGCTTGTATTAAAATCTTATCGTATTAATATTAATCTTAATTGTTTAGAATATAATGGACAATCATTAGTTCATTTATGTTGTCTTTATAATCGTCTTGATTTATTGAAAATATTTGTTGAATTTGCTCATTGTGATATATCAATAATGAATCGTGATGGTTGGCTTCCATTACATATAGCTGTTTATCTTGGTTATATGGATATTGTATTATATTTATTAGAATGTATTAAATCAAATTAAAATCTAGTCATATTATTATTATTATTTTTTTGTCTTTTGCATGTGAAAAAAATTTTCCCGGTGTTTATTCAAAAAGGTAATTATTTGTCTGATACTTAAATATAAGATTATGAGCTTAGCAATCGATCGAATTCAGCTTATTCTTGATCTTTTTTTTTTCTTTTCGAAGTACCATTGAGTTTTTTTTTTTTTCTTTTTAGAAAATGTGAACAGTGATTAACAATCAAATCAAATATATCCTCTTCAAAGTGGTCACGTACCGTTGATGTTTAAATAATTTTTTGTGCGCCATCGAAAACAAAACAACAAAAACGAAAGTGATAGTTTTCTCACCTATTGCTCTTTTTTTCCCATGTTGTATTATGTAAATAAAAAATGAATCGATCACACGATGTGTGTCGGTACGTTTCTCTCTCTTTTTATCTATCTATGTTATGACAAGATAATCTTCAAATAGAAGAAATGAATAAACTAAACGTGATTAATTTGAATTTTTCTCATCAAAGTATTCGTTATATATTTCAAAAAGAATGCATTGAAATATTGTTATGCACTTCACAATTTTTTCAACACCTTTTTTTTTTTTTATCAAATGATTTTGCTTTTAAGTTTTTAAGCACGTTACCTATCTCAAAATTGATTAACAAGAAAAAAAAACAATGCAATAGCACAATGTTTTTTTTTTGCCTTTTCTGTCTGAGTAAAACATAGTTTTGAGAAAAACTTTTCATCGTTTATAAGTTCATTCAGCGCGCTACAAAAATGAGTGTCGAAACACTCAATTTAAAGAAATAGCTATTTTCAAAAGAGATTAGAGTTTTATTGACGGTATTCTCATATGAATAGCACTCAAACTAAATGATTATTTAAGTAAAATATCCTTTCAATTATTTTATTTTTCATTGAAACATTGAATGTAGATGAATAAATTCGAATTCAATTGAGGATTTACTAAATCATTTTTCAGTATTATTTAAATATTGAATTATTGCACTAAGATAAATTTTTATTATAAAAATCTTTAATTAATATATTTTATTACATCTTTTGTACTTCATATTCGTATTCTTCAATCATCATTCGATGTCTTTTCTTAACAGCTGTCATTTGTTCATGCACCATAGAATATCCCTTAATCATTTCAATTAATTTATAGATAGTTGGTAGATCGATATTCTCTTGAGTCAATTTCATTTTCTTCATTTGTTGTTCATATTCATTTGCAAATTTCGACAATTCTTCGCTCAATTGCTTATTAAAATTATTTGATATTTTAATTTCACATATATATGTTTCTTCAGCAATCATTTCTATCAAACCATTCAATAATGGATCATCCTTTGTAGAATGCGCTGTATGCATAAGAAAATAAGCTAATTTGGTACTTGCATGAATCAGCGTAGTTAACATATCGATCATTGTATTTTCAACATTATTGAAAGTTATATTCGAATATGTATAGTTCAGTGCATAATCGATCGAAACATGTTGATCAAGAGTACACAAGCATCTGACACAACTATTGTTTTGCATCGCATGTGGATAAGTAGAGAAAATCCAAAATTCAACAACTTGTTTTAGATCACCTTTACACGAAAGACAACGCGTAGCTGTAGAATGAAGAGGTTTTGCAATTAATTTAATGAATTGGTTCGATTTATTTTTCCATAGAATAAAATTGCGAAGAGTATTTCTTATTGTTTCTAATATTGGCTGAATCATATAAGAAATTTCAAATTGAGCATGTTTAATTGTTTGCCATCCATTTTCTATACGATATTCGATGAGTTCTTTATTAATATAATCAATTAAACGTTTGGATTCGTTAACTGATGTTGACCAACTCATTTGATATTCTTTTTTTTCTTCATCAGTAAATGGAATATTATTTCGTAAGGCGACTAAATATCGAAATGCTTCACTATCAAAACAATATGTATTTTCTTTTTTAAACGAAATATTATCCATTGAAGCTGATGTAAGCATAATTTTCAGTAATGGACCTGTATTTCCAGGTGTATAAAAAGTTGATCGTGCATTAGTAAAACAAAAGATAATATTATTCTGAGCTTTTGAATCAAGAAGAGAAAATAATTGAATAAGACATGTACGAAAAAAGATATGTAATCGTGATGAATTTGGTTTGAGAAGAAAACAAATAGCATTCAAATATGTAATATTATTGATGTATTGTAAAATATGTTGCATATTTTGTTCATCTTGATCAAGACCTCGTGTATCACCAAAACCAGGTGTATCAATAATACGTACCTTTCTTCGGTTATTATCTTCACTATGCTTAAAATCAAATATATAAGATTTACAATGTTGTGTTATGGATTCACCAACAATGTTAAAATTTTCATTGTTAAAACGATCGAGTTCACCAAATTTGACTGTTCGTTCTTCAAAATGATCACCAACCGTCATAATAAATGAGACAGGAATGATTACGATAGGTTCACCTGATTCAGCTTGTTCAAAAGAATCGAATGTAAGATAATTGGCAAAAGCATTGATAAAGGTTGATTTACCAACACCAGTTTCACCAAGAAGAAGAATATTAATAGTTTTATCTTTTGACACTAACACTGGTTCATGGGGTACTGGTAAAGGTGAAGGAATGGGAGAGCCATTAATTGGAGAGAATATTTGCTGTTTCGCAAGATTTTCACTATAGTTTATTTCATTGGATGGTAATATTATCATGTCATGCAGTTGAAACGAAGAATAGGAAAAATCAGCATAGATAAGGCGTAACATCGAATTACTTATGAATTTTTGACGTAATATTCGACGTAAGTGCATCAGTTTTGAAGGATTGTTTTCGTTTAGAGTATCATTGGAACACAGTATCAGTTTACGTTGATCATTATTTATCAGCTTGCGTTCAATCGTTGTTATATTATCAAATTTGTCGATGTTATATTTAGCTGCATTCTTATATTCAAATTGTTGCTGCCGCAAATCTGTAATCAAATGTCCTTTTTTTTCTAAGTGACTCGTATTCCGAATTAATTCTTTGATATCATTTTTCATTGTTCGTTGTACATGATCCTGAAGCGCTCGATCGATTTCGTAACTTTTCTCGAGACCACTGCGGGCATCAATTACTAGTTTAGAAACTTGTTGAATTTTACTCATATATATATTTCTCAGGTTGAACCATTGAATGCGAGCTTTCTGAAGTTGGTCAAAGAGATGCCCACACAGCAATCTCGGTATAGGTTCATCCAGCGAGGTATCTAAATATCTAATCAAGTTTCTTAATTGCAGTAAACCTTGTTCAATACTGTCTGTGAGTGAACAAGGCAGAAGTCTAAATTGGTCAGCTTTTGTCGTTTGTAAAGGATGCAACAATATAGTACTTGTTGTTCTATTAGGTGAATATAATGTTGTGAGTGGGTGAAGAGTATAGTTTAATGGATAAATATATTTTGGGTACCTTTTGAACATATCGATTTCACAAAGAAGATAAGAAACGTTGAAAAAACAGGTTAAATTAGGCATATTTGAGTAAATTTTCGTATTGAAAGTTTTACTGAGTAAATCGTCTTCGTTACAAGTAAGCATTAACATACCGTTTTTTTCTCTCAGAAACTGGTCACGAACTTTTTCCAATATACGATCGATCTTATTGGTAACGGTATCTTCTCTTGGTAGCTGAAAAACAATAACAGCATCAATTCCAAAAGTTATCGAGGTAATCATATGAGTAGCATGAGGTAGAGTACGCCATATTGCGCTGTTTTCCAGGGCACGTACCTCATTTTCAAGAAATTGTTGTGTACCATAAATCCAAGAATAGTATAAGAAGCGAGTATGTTGATCTATACGATGAGGATAATTAAGAAGTTCTGCTATTCCAGATCGATTCGTTAAATTCAACAATAAACTTAGCCGTAATTCCGGTTCAATACCAATACATTCAAGTATATTGAAGTTTGAATCTACACTGCCATTTACAATTTTACATTGTACTGGTTGAGATGGTTCTAAGAACTGTTTTTGACATTTATGGTATGTGTGATAAAATATATTATCTCGAAAACCGTCATAGAGAGAACCAAGACATCCAACTGGATTAACAGCCTTACGTTCGATTACACCAAACGGTTTTTCCATTGAATTTTTACTAATTGATTTTGCCATATTCTTCAACGTAGTCGATGGCAATCACTATAAAAATCACGAAAACAAATGCATTAATCTTATGTATTGGAAAAAAATTTGAAAGTTTTGTTTCATATTCAGTGAAATAGAAATAGGCATAAAAACATCATTTATGAAGTCTTGGAAGGCGATGCATGTATATTCTATTGCAGTAGTCTTTAGAACCAATATAGAATCTTATTTAATTAATCAATGCTTGTCATTTGAACTTATTCAATTCATCATATTCGTAAATAGAAAATTATAGTTTTTCAAAAAGTTTTAAATCTAAAGAAAGCATTTACATTTGAGAAAGTATGATAAACTCCTATTGAACTTGAAATATGTTTTAAACTGTTTAAACAATGCTATTTGAAAGATATGTTGCGGAATATTTCAAGAAGTTTTTATATTTAATGAAAAAACGTCATCAATTCTTCACTTCCTACATACCTTCAGACCCGATGTTTGTTTACACTTTTCATGTTGAGAAGTTCGAAAAAAGTATGGTGCATTAAATCGCATGAATAAAGCTTTTCACAGAACGACAAAATTCTCACCAAACAGAAAGTAAAATCATTCTTTTTTTTAGTCAAAGAGAAAAAATACAGTTTTTTTTTTCGAAAAAATCAAAATAAAACAATATCAACATTGTCATTACATTGTGCTATTTATATCAAAAAGTTTCAAATTTGAGACAAACGACAGAATGAATTTCTCAATGCAATACTTGTCAAAACACACGAAATACAATGCTGCAAATTAATATTAATTAGCTCAATTGCTTACTATTCGTATATAATACATGTAACGATGATTGAAAATAAGACATTGAACAGCTCACTGTTATTTATCCATCTATGGATTTTTTTATTTTTGAAGAAAAAAAGAAGATCTACAGAGATGTTTTCAAAAGGACATTTATTGGTTCGTTAACATATTTGTAAACTATTTTACTATTTCCCATTAGTCTGTCGATTTAACAGAAATTATCAGTCAATGTTTATTCTTTAAATTCTCAAAAATATAGAGTTACAGACAAACTATTAGATGTCGAAATGTTCTATATATTAGATAAAGATATGCAGATCATGCGATAATTTCATGTTGTTTCATAATTGCTTTGTATCCTACTTCTGAAACAAGCATTTGTTCGCATATTCCTGGTAGATATGCACCGGTTCCAGTAATTAGGTGAATGTGGGTGTGGGTGTCTGGGGAGATTGAATGGAGGACTATCACCCACACCCACACCTAAAACCTGTGTTTGCTAGTACAAGGTATGAAGTTTACTAACGTTTGATTCAATAGATATTTGACATGCTTGATTCGATTCTAAAGCATCGATGTACGAGGAGCGAAGACTAAGATGGAGTGAGCAAGTTAGTACCATAAATGTAATCGTAAATTGCAGCATATTTGAGGGATAAATTTTATCGTCGATTGATATTTCTCTGCTTGAATGCCATGGCATTGTTGTAAATGCATCCTATTGTATGCCTGTATACCTTTGTTTGTAATATTCGTTCGAATCTCTTCAAGACGTTTCGACTGTTAGAGTACACATTTACATAAAGAGCTAAAGGTAACCTGCATGGTAAGTTCTCTTTTGTTATTTAATCTATAACTTGCAGATAGTTCAAAAAGATATTGTTCATGATTGAAAATCTTTTTTCTTTTATAATCATAAAAATTCAGCTGAATATAAGCATCAGAAGAAAAAAAGAGACGCATTTATGAACTTCATTGTATATAGATACTATTGAATCGATGTCTCTTTTTTGTCAATCTCTATCATTGATTCAATTTTCATATCATTAGCATCGCCTTTATTCTCAGCTAGTTCTTGCGAAGCAGGCTCATCATCTTCGCCAAATTCAGTGTTCAATGTACTACGACGTAATATTCCACTAAAATAGAACACTCAATTAGACAATCGCTGAATGATCTGTTGAGATAGAAAGCATGAGAAACAAGTTCAATATATCTGTACTTACAAAGCTAGATCCATACGAGCGACTTCTTGAACTATTGGTGGCAATGATCTGTTTGATGTTTCAGGGAATAATAAAGTCATACTTGCTGCAATGAATGAAACAATTCCATAGAGTACAATGGGATGTTTGAATGAAAGTCGTACCTAACAAAGATTGATTAATTTTCTTATTAAACATAAAATCCATAGATGATTTTACTGACTTAATAAACATTGTAATATATTCCGACAAGCGCTCCTAAATGACCGACTGTTGAACAGCATCCTAATGCAGTTGTACGTACATTTGTTGGGAATAGTTAAGTAGTAAGTAGACGGACCACAACATATGTGATCATACCACAGAATCCCAAGAAGACATTCATGATAAATAGATTGATTCCACGGGCTAAAATAAAAGTTTAAATTAATATAAAATGTTCTCATACGCACTCGATTGTTCTGCTTTGGTGAAGCTTTGAATAAGTATAATTAACATAGGCACAATACCAAATGCTATGGCAAACAAGCAATAAGGTAGTTTTCGTCCAACTTGATCGAGTATAACATGGAACACAATATATGCAAGCAATTGTATCAATGCATTAACACAAAATGAAACATATGGATCAAATTGCCATGATTTTCAAATATATATCATATAGATAATCGTCTTCATTAATATATAAATTAACAGTTACCTATATTTTGTAAAATACCATAAAAGACAAGATATAAAGTAAACCTAGTGAGATATGGAAGTGAAAATTGATGAATTCTTATGTGAATAGAAACTAACCACTATAAAAATAGATTGACAATAATAAAACTCATTATCGTATATTGAGACAAATTTGAAACATTTGTTCGAGTTTTCTTCGTGTCTGTATTCTATAATTCATATACGTTTCGTACTATCGAAATACAATATTTGTTACAGTTACTCACCGTTCTTTGAGTCCTCTTTAAGTCTATTATATGCTTCTGATCAAATCCTCTTTTGTTTACCAAGGCACCTTTCTTAAGAATTTTCTCAGCCTTCTCGTATCGTCTTTTTCTCACAAGCTCTCGAGGACTTTCAGGTAAGATCCTAGTGTAATGAAATACAATTAACATTTAAATAACCAGAAGTTGATGCTGAAAATGTGACTTATTCATAATCAAGGCAGTCTATTCAGAATGTTGTCTGTTTGTGCGAGTATTCTTTGTACTAAAGCAGTTCAACTTTTGTCCGTTTTGCATGTTCTTTTTCTCGAATGAGTGCTACGGTAACTACTACTCCTTCTGTAGTCATTCTACAAGTTTCACATAGGATCCATGAAGTCTCAGATAGTGAAAATTATTCTGCAGTTAACCGCCGCCAATCATTCTATTAAATTGAGAAATTCATCAAGAGTGTTCGATATGAACGAGACGATCTTCATGTACCATTTAACTTCAATCTTGCACTATTGCAGAACTTTCCAAGCATTTATATTCATACGTATTTTCACAGAGGGGCGACAAGTGTTACAATAACTGAACGCAAGAAAATTCGTGACTCAATAATGAACTATGGTACCGGTTGGGGAATTCACTATGTGTCACATCGTATCACTGAGGCGAACGAGGATCAACATAATGAAGGGACTCAATTAGCTGAACATCTTTTACAAATAGATATTGAGCGCATGAATGGAAGATTACAGTAAACCTTTCGTAACTGTAGTTATCGTTTGTAGGGACGGAAGCGATTACGTTGTGAATACCCTGTTCTAAAAAAAGCTCCCTAAATTTAGTGATTGATTGTGGAAAATTGAAACGATCATTCTGTACTGAAACGCGATCAATCATCGGTTATTTTTTCAATAGTTCTCATAATTTTTGCAAATATATTCCTAATTTGTTTTTTTTTGTAATGGCTTTCAATAAGCGTGCATTATTTCCGGCATAGGCGGCGGAACGTTATCAAATGGAGTGAGACTCAGTGTAAGGTTATTCCTTGTCGAAAGCAAGATTTATTCGAGTTGTCCTTATTTCAAACATAAGGATATTGAGGTACCACGTTATGTTAGTCTCGGACTGACGTTGTGGCCTCATTATCTGACCCTCGAATTCTAATGTAGACAGATACATATTGATGAATCCTACGCTTTAGTGATTGACTATAAATTTATGGCCAATAGAATATCAACAAGTTTTTCAAGGGTACAATTATTTCTATGGTACTGTTTATTACAGCGTGTAGCAAAATAAGTCTAAATACGATGAACAACAATTCAGCACAACGTGAAATACACTCTCTTCCATAGAGGCCAGGTCATTCGCTGGGCTCTTTCTTCGTTCATCAGCTGTTGTGTGTCAAGTAAACGCCTTCCCACGTCGAGATCTATCGTTCTAGGCCGCATGAATGGTGGTCTCTTCCATATTTTCCATACGACATAGAAGATAATGACAACGGGAACACCAAGATAGGCTTCAAAGAAGGCATCGACACTTGAACTGTCATTTATAGGGAAGACAGCTATATAGAATTGAGCAATGAGACATAATATGTTGAGAATAAGACCGGCAACGCTTCCCCATACACCTAAAGGTGCCACGAAGGCAAGTTCGTCAAGAGTGTGACCTTGGGCCTTCCACGCCAATCGGAACATAATGTGACATGCGCATATGGAACCCCAAGTGAAAAAGGACGATAAGCTCGAGAGAGCGAGTAGCCAAGTAAACACCTGAGTACCGACATTCGCACAGTTGATGTAAGCAATCAATCCCAGGAGCACCGACAAGGCGACGGCGGAAAGTGGACGACCTTTGCGATCGATATAAGTGAGTATCTTAGGTGCTTGACCACATTCGGCAAGTGCACACAACGTTCGAGATGCTGCATAGACGGACGAATTGCCTACCGAAAGCACTGCACAAAGAATGACGCCATTAAATATGGAAGGCAACACTTTAATGCCTGCATCTTCAATAGCAATCACGAAAGGTGATGCAGACGCATCATAGCTTGAGGATGCGCTGAGAAGACGTCTCGATGTGTAGGGCACCAGGCAACCGATAAGAATCAAGGACACCATGTACAAAATAGCTATTCTCCAGAATACTTGTTTGACAGCTCGAGGAATAGTCTTTCGAGGATTGCCCGCTTCGGCCGCTGCCAAACCGACCAACTCTGTGCCCCCAAAGGCAAAACCGGCAGCGACAAAAACGGAACACACTCCTTTAAACCCGTTGGCGAATGCACCTGGATCATGCCAATATTTGAAGCCAAAATAAACATGATTTGGACCAACACGGAATACGAGTACAATACCAAGAATGATGAATCCAATGATACCAATCACTTTGATGATTGAGACACAGAATTCAACTTCACCGTAACCTCGAACACCGAACAGATTGATAATAAGAAGGGCGATAAGAAAAATAGTGATCCAAACTGCAAGATTAACGTGTGTTTTCCAATAGTCAATAACGATTCCAGCTGCCGTTAATTCGAGTGGCATAGTAATCAACGAATTGAGAGCATAGTTCCAGCCCATAGCAAATCCCCAGGCAGGATCCAGAAAGCGAGAACCGTAAACGGCGAAAGAACCAGAGACAGGAAAGGTAACTGCTAGCTCACCAAGTGCCATACATACGTTGAAAAGCATAAAACCGATAATGGCAAAATCAAGTACAACTGCAGCAGGACCACCAGTTGCAAGAGCAGAGCCTGAGGCAACAAAGAGACCGGTGCCAATTGATCCGCCGATGGCAATCATCTGCAAGTGTCGATTTTTCAACTTTCTATGTAAACCAGTTTCTCCCTTTTCAACATGACCGTCTTGATCTTCTGCTTGTTTTGATCGGTTCATTTCGATCGAGACATTTCCAGAGGATGATGTACGTTTGAACGAATCGATGAGCTGATGAAATAAATTCGTAGCTTGTTCTGTAGACGAAATAGACATGACTTGACCTGAACTGTCACTTGTCAGGGCAATGAGATCATTGTCAGGTGACGCTTCTGATTGTGCAACTGCCATTTGTGCTCGTTATCAAATCTGTTAAGACAAACTAACAAAGGATGTACATGCAAGGATTAGTGGCGTAGCCAGCAGAAGGGAATGAGCTAAGAGAGGGGGGGGGGCTGAGCTCCCTGTCAAAATTTTAGAACATCTAACAGTTCGATTTTGTAGTGAATATGTCTCCATGGAAGTATTATGTTTCAAGTAAAAAAAAAATGTGGCTAAGCAAATGAGGCTGATGCTTCGATAATATTCAGGTTATCTTGCGGTGTCAACAAGTAACTTGGATAGCAAAGAGAAATTTTTCTAAAATGCCTGTAACAGGAGATAAGAGACGTATATCTACTGACTAAACAGCGCACAATCATGACTAGATATCAACTTTAAGTGAAGACAAAACTGTTTCGCTAAAACAGAACAAGAAAAGAGAGCAACACTTGACACAATACACGACTATTCTATCCAACAGTAGTAAAGTAGAAATGATAGTCCACCTTTTTTTTCAACACTCACTGATTGAGTAAAAAGCCCTCTCATACACTTCGAAACCATTGATGAAGACAAAAGAAATCGAAAGTATAGATGCGCACAGTACAGCTAGAATGAATCGTTGTCGACGCATTTAACAACTTAGCTGATAGAAAATGTTATTATTGATTTTTAGTGCTTTTTCAGTGCTATGACTTCATCGTCCGATAAGTTCTTGAACTTCTTTGTTCGTGACAAATGCATATGTTGTTGTGGCGCAGAGAAAATATGGCGGCAGATCGTTTGAAAGACGGATGAGTGGCATACTGGTTGAAGTTTCAACAAATCTTGCTCTATGTCAATTTTGAAACCAAGAAATTGAAGCTCGATATCCTCCTCTCTTGGCTGTGTTGTGTAGATGTTGGGTGATTCAATAATGTTCCACCGAATTGAGTGCCTTTTCAAGACCATCAAATGCTGTTCGTAATTCTTGGTTGATTTGAATGATGGTTTTGTGTCTTGACTTAAATTCATGTTGGAGACATTAATGTTTGAAAAAGAGAGCCTGCTTGTGACAGACAAATGGTCATTTCAGAAGGTGCATTTGTATGAAACGAGGAGAAAAGTTGTTTATGAGACAAGTGCAGAGGAATTCAACATCATACGTTGCCTTCTAGAGTCATTTTGTCAATTGTTCACATCGTCATAGGATGAAAAAGACCGAATTGTCATATTTCAAGCAAATGGATGCATATTAATTTAGGAAAATTGACAGCAGAAATGATGAAAGATAAAAGAAATTGAATGACTGTCGTAAAAATCATTGACTAATGATACTGTTGGAGTTTGAAAATTATGGATTTTTCGATTTTATTCAAAAGACATTTTCAACACAAGATGATAAGCAAAAACTGTTACGATGACTCATCTGCTGATTCACTGTCATCTATCTACTTGTTATTGATGTTTTCGCTCTTTCTCTTTCTCTCATCTGTTCACCCGAACACATATGTAGGTGTGGGTCTTCTTTTCAACAAAACCTGCACCCACCCACACCCTATTTCATATACGAAAAATGATTTTATCTATCAATAAACCTGACAACATACTTTACTATAAAAACTCTCACATTCATAATTTTGATATAGTCATACTAATTGGATAAAGTAAAAATCATGTGTTAATCTTATTTGTAAAACTTTGAAACCAATTTCTTCAGTCATTTAACAACAAAAAATTTTTCGTAGAAGTGAAAACCTATGCAAATTATAATGATTCATAAAATTTATACGAACAGATGCTTTTTTCGTGACACGAAACTTCTGCGCAAAATGAAATTATTCGTTTTTTCTACGTCCAGTTAATGTAGCTTCTAAAATTTCATTAACTAATTTGTTGATACGGCTGTCAAATATGAGTGTGGGTTTTTGGTGTTGGAATATGGTCTTCATTATGGTAAAATTTTCACACCCTTCATTCTATTCGAACAGTCTTATGACAACCAGACAGCCACATTCGCCGAATAGTGAATGAAATCATTAACGATGCACTGACTTAACACAAACAGAACAGAAAAAAACTCAGTCTGCGCGGAAGTGTGTCATGGGGTAGTGTGACGCATGGAAGTTTCTTGAGCAGAACTGTGGGCATATCGCGATTTATAGATTCTTGTGTGACATAATTTCGATTTAAAACGCAATTTGTGCATCATAGAATATATACTCCTGATTTATTTTTTCCAAGATATATTTTTGTTTTGTTAGGTTGATCACTTACGTGTATTAGATCTGCCAATCTGTTCGTCGTGTATATTCATCAATCAATCATTGACAAATATTGAGAGATCAACAATTAAATATTATATTTAAAGTATAAAGAAACAAGCTTCCTTATTAAAATTTTCTATAGAATGACATAAAACCATTTTGTGTGAAATGCAGATAAATGTTCTAATAAAGTTTGATTTTATCTTTCATATAGTGATAATGAATTACAAATCGCTCGTGATAATAATTTTTTTACTTGCTTTGGTAATACAAGTTTGGACAATTGACAACTTCGATTCTTCCCTCAATGGTAATAAGTGAAATACAGTCGATTTTCTATCAAAATAATGTATGTGTTGTACTTTTTAGTGTTGAAGAACAAAGAACCATTCGTAAAAAGCATAATCATTTAGAAGAGTAGCTTCACTGAATAAAATTAACATAATTTATATGTTGCCTATTGATGATGACCGAAGTAGAAGAAAAAAAAATATTGAGAAAAGAATGTTCTCATCATTATTGAAAGGTTCTTATTGACAATGCAGTACGTCAAATTCGTAGTTTTGGTTGCAATGGACCAAATGATAGAAATGAATCTCGATGTCGACTACATTGTAGAAGTCTAGCATATAAAACTGGTCGTTGTAGTCCAATGACCAATTATAGATCTTGTACTTGCAGCAGATCACTATTGTTAAAATCTAAACCTTTGAAGATATTACGAATTCTTTTCAAAGCATCCCGTTCATAATTTATTAATTGTTCAGTTCTATATATTACGGCTTATGAATAACAATACGATGAAAAACTTAAATATCTCAATTGTAAACATGAAATGCATTGATCTTTTTCTTTTTTTATTAATGATAAACAAAGAGTACTCTAAGTTTTTATGCTTTAAACAATACTTAAGTAATACTGCTATAGTCTAATATCATTAATTTCAAAAAAGATTTATAATCTTTCAAGTACTCCTAAAAGTTTTTTATAAAATATTTTCGAAAATTTGTTCTCAAAAAGTGAATTCTCGTGGACTCATTTGGTTGGAAATATAAATGAATATTTTCTAGTAGTACAATACACTTTAGATACAACAAAATATCTTCAAATAACAAGTTCTTATGTCTGTTCATAATGTATATAAGAATCTTTTCAAGTATCTAACAGGAAGAAACGAAATATATGCCTAGGTGAATGTATATTGTATACTATCCAATTCTTAAAATTTTCACCAAGAATTCGTTAAATTTTTCGAGAATTCTTTTTCTTAGATTTTGACACTTTCTAACAGTCGATATTTAGTAAAAAATTGAAGCGTCAAATTAATTGTTACGAATACGATTCGATTCTTCGTGCTGAATCTGAATCAAACACAAAAGCAAAATAGGATGTGGGTGCGTCTTTTGCTACCACACTCATAGCTACACTCACACCCACTCTAGTCAGTCATCCGATAGACATTTCAACGCGTCGATTTCAGTGTACGATGGGTATCGGAACTTTATATCGAGTCATCGAATTGCCATTTCCCGATAGATCGACAGCTCGGCAATGGGTTGCTTTTACATTTGTTCTCGGTAGCTCGAGCTGCCAGTCGATGAGCATTGTCGGTGCATCGATTTCAGTTATTCGATGGGTAAATTTCGCAAAGATTCAAGTAGTCGATATCATGACCTCTGATATTTTTGAAAATTTTTAAATATATGTACTTACGATTACGGTGCTTATATATAAACTAGATAAGCTAAACATGTCGGTTTAATCTTAAATAAATGATTGTTTCGTCATGAAATACTATATTGAACTTGGACATTGTTTTTAATATTTTTTGGCTAATTTTAAAAAAATACGTGAAAAGATTTTTATCATGAATATTTAACAAAGCAAATTGGTCTATAGTAAATTTTGTTGTACAGAATAAAAGATGCATACTTAAACCAAAAATTTTAATATATTATAATTTATTTGACTAAAAAAAAGCAGTTAAAAGTCTCAACTCAGAATAACTATAAATGTCACTTAATTGATCTAATTGAGACTAGCATACATAAGTGTCCTATTCTAATAGTTTTGAAGACAGAAAATAGACTTGCAGTTTGTAAATATTTTTGATTGACTGTTTTGGTATCGAGTACTCAAAAAGCAGTGTGATTTCAAGTGCCTGAAAATTTTCAGGAGTTCAAAAGATAATGATTTACTCCGATTATCTTTTCCTTACAAACGCCCTGACATAATACTATTACGGTTGTAGCTTTGGAGAATAGATATTTTTATTTGTATATTGAAAAAACGTAAAAATGTTCTCTAAAAGTTTCTTCATCAGTATCATAAAATAAAGGTAGAGACTCAGCTGAAAAATCGAATTTCAAAAAACTTGAATCAATAAAAAGTATACTGAGCAATCAAAATTTTTTTTGAGAGTTTTATTTTAGATCAGCACTTCAATTTCGATGAGGTTGGGGCCAGTTATCGAGAAAATCAGAATTCGAACAAGACGAGAAAAATATATCTATTCACATATCAATCATTCGTTTCATCCATCCTTGACTTTTTAATATCTGCTTGAGTACGCACTACCATTTTTCGCATCAATGATATGTCGAAAATGATTGTCTTTTTAGGAGACATACCTAATCTGCGTATTTTCGGTATCATTTCATGGTGTAACTTAAGCAATAGTTATCAATGGAAACAAAATATTCGTAATTATTTGTTCAAGCTTAAAGTATTTCGAGTGAAAATGAAAGATACACTTTCTTTGGATCAAAGTACATAAGAACAAATCAATCAATCAATTAATTCATTTCGAAGTTCTTTTTGAATGGATGAACATCAATGGTTTGTTCGATATGTTATTCTAAATACAACTATTTATCTTTACACTTTATCAAATACATGGTATTATTTTGAAAGAAAGCTTGATGATTCATAGAAATCAACAAAGAGACTTACAATAACATGACTACTATCTTTGACGAGACATTTTTTGAACAACCATTTTAGTCCAATATTTGTTGATTTGACATTGATTGCCTTTATGTTAAACTCCCTATTGATGACTAATTTCGGTCTATTGCTTGAAAATTTGAAACGATTGTCTTCACTTTATGTATCATTTTATGCTGATAATTTTCAATCGCTATTGCAAGATTTACTTGATCGAGTACCAAATCTTGCTTGTCTAAATATCAATCAAGATGAATCATTGATGCTTCAAATGTGATTATTTAAATATGCAAATAGGTCAGTTCATAAACTCAGGTTAAAGAAATATAATTATTGGTTCAGTGAAGAAGAATGTTTGAAACTCTGTAATTCATCATTGGGTCTTCAATGTCAAATACTTGAGAATGTGGTTATGGATATTGGTTTTCTCTGCAACTATACCTACACCTACACTCCTAGTTTAAGTATTAATATTGAAAAACATTCATGCCCATGAAAATATCGGTTTTGTCAAGATGTAACATACTTACAGCCTTGCTTACCAATAATAATACGTATTAAAAACAGTAAAAATTTTTTACTAATGGAGATATTTATTGTCGATTAGAGCAGTGTAGTTGCTTGACTCCCTTCAGTATGCTTTCAAAGTATGATAATCTCGAGAGTGATCTGTAATACATATTCGCATCTACGTATTATCAGATCTTTTTCTCAGTTGCTTGCCAATCGGGCATCAAACCGATTACGTCTAACATGTTAATAATTTCAGTGTTTGTAAAAGATGTCTCATATCATTTTTATCGTTACAATGACTCCTAATCTAATAGATAAGCAGCTATAATAAATTTTTGATACATACTATATGTGTCTGTTTTGAGAAAAAGGTTAGAACGCTGATAAGCATTTCCCGTTGTCAAATTGTATCCTATTCAAAGATGAAGTGTATTGTTCCATGAACGCATTTTTATTGCTTATATTAATAGTTACTGCTTTCATTATTTCTACACTTAAATTCCAAAGGGCAACAAAGCTAGAATGAAATTCATCACTCAGATAATCAATATTTTTATCCTGACTAAATTTTAGACTTTTTTTTGTGCAAATACTTCGAAAAAAATACCATGTGTACTTGTGGTAGGTTATGATGAGAATGAGAAGAAAAAGAAAAACCGGAACAATGTACGAAGAGAGAAACGACAGGTTTTGAACTTTTGAGTTTATGTGTTGTTATTTTGCATCAGCTAATCGAAGTTTTTCGGTAAAACTCTGAGTCAATCATAATTTTTCTTTTCTTTTACTCAGCAGATTTTGGGGGTATGAGTGTGAAAGTAGAAGGTTTATATCTGAGAAAGATTCATATTTTTTTCTCACTGAAGGCCAAGTTCTGTCATTCGTTGAAAGACAAAGCGATGAAAATCATTTATGGTTGTCGCTTTCAAATAATATCAACAAATGTGATGATAGGCCAAGACTTTTTTGCTTTTTTCCTCTCATTCGAATCTGATGCATTGACGTCACCGCTACTGCGTTTTTTTTTGTAACACATATCTTGCAACGTATCATATGGCGAGTGTTATTCGCATATTTATCTGGATGTTTTACTGCTTTTATTCACATTTAAAAGACACTGAAGCTTTATGTAAATATCATCGAACTTGACTGGATTGATAAGAAAAGAAACCTATTATTCACACTACGAATACTCTTCTTCTTGACAACATGTCTCTATTAAATATTTTTTGCACTATTCTCGTTGCAGTGATTTTAACTGTAACTTCTCAAAGTAAGACATTCGCTTGATAAAATTTTTCTGATGAATACCTATTGAAGGAAATTTTCCATCGACACCGGTCGAATTTCGCGGTTTGTGGTGTATATCACAGCAGCAAATTAGCGATCAAAATTATTCTCAACAACTCGGTCAAGCATTTTTCTACAACAATGAGACATTTACCGTGAATTTCTTGAACAATATTTCTTTTACTTGGGTAAACAACTAGATGAGATTACAAGTACGCCAGCAATATCTTCTATTTTCTAGATAAACCATTTTCTTGCAGTCAATGATACGGATGGTAAGGGCACCTATCAAGTATTTACCGATACCACTCAAGGTAGACACACATAGCATTACTTCATCGGCTTATCAGATTGCTTCTATTTAGGCCCAGCTCAATTTGTCAATGTAAGCTCATGCTTCTGGAGACGTCGTCTTCCCAATGGAGATCTCATTTGGGGTCGACAATCGAATGGTACCTGTACGCCCACGTTCGAAAGTGAGACTGGTCCATTGGCTACTGTCTATACACGCAATAATGCAAAATGTCAATTATTCGACGATGAAGGCTCCTTCGAAAAGCTCACTAATACATTCTATGAGCCAGAGCTCCTTCGATTTGATCAATTGTTGACACAGGAAAAACGAGAAACTGTTGTTTTCTTCGGCAGCTCATCTTTTCGCTTATGGTCGACATTATCACAAGATTTTGCTGATGTTCCTAGCGGAGTCATCAATCGCGGTTTCGGCGGCTCGTCTCTGAAAGAATGCTGGCAACAGTTTAAGCGTGTCGTTTTGCCATTGGAGCCACGCGCTTTGATTGTCTATGCTGGTGAAAATGATGTTGCCGCTGGTGCGAATTCATCGTCCGTTTTCTCGTACTTTCAACAGTTCATCCCTACGGTTCGACGTTTCTATCCATCGTTACCTATAGCCTATATTTCAATTAAGCCAAGTCCCAGTCGAGTAGACAAACTAGCAATAATGAATGAGACCAACAATCGCATTCGAGAGAGTATTCAAAGCTTGCCAAATGTAGACTATATCGACGTGTTTAGCCTAATGCTCACATCTGACAATAAACCACGTCCAGAACTCTTCGGTCCGGATAATCTACATATGAACGCACAAGGTTATGCTATTTGGACACCATTAGTGAAAGATTTTTTGAAGGCGAAAGGATTGATATCTGCAGCTGTCAGAAATCAATATGTTTCAATATTGATGTCCATCGTCGTTTTTACCTTTCATTTTATTCTTTTTCATTGATTTTCATAGAGAAATAAAATGGAGATAATCCTTTGAATCAAGTCCTTTTTTTCTCATGAATATGAGCGGCACTTTTATTTTCCTGTCCGAAAAAGAAAGGAAAGAAAAGGTACTCAGTTATATGAATGTCTAACATGAAAAGCTTGTATGTGTATATCGTTTGTTTATAAGATGAAGTTCTGAAAGAGAACAGTTTCATGTTTTTTTTATCTTTTGTTTATTTTGTTTGCTATTCTTCTGTCACTCTCTCCTCAGTGATTCTCTAATTCCTTTTTCTGAATATTACTCTATCTTCAATCCATTTGACACTAGTATGGACGTGCATATAAGTGAGTATGAACTGTGAGATTACCACAAAAGACAATGTGTCTCAAAAGTTCTTGTCAATCATGTTTGAATGTATCTATCCCACATCTAATATTTACATGGGTAAGCAAAATGCTAAAATATCACATTACTATGTTGATCGGAAACTCAAGTGACAAGTTACATACTACTGATATGGGGATATAGCTCAGTGGTAGAGCATTCGACTGCAGATCGAGAGGTCCCTGGTTCAATCCCGGGTGTCCCCTAGTCTATTATTTCATTTTTTTTTCTTTCTATTGTCACTAGTCTTATTTACATCAGACGCAGATTGATAGTGATACTTTGGCGACAGTTGTAGTGAATATGCTGAAACGAAAACAAAATTATAATGTGACATATGTGGGCTCAAAGGCAAATATCAATAATAGAATCGATTGTTCTTTTTTTAAACTGAGTTAGATTTTTTCGCATAACTAACGATCAAACTATTGAAATATCATGTCATGTTCCGCTAAAATAAAAATTGACTTGTTAGAATAGTTATAGTTTATTGGCCTACGAATTATTTTCATTCGATTGGATGAAATGGTGTGGATGTGAATATGGATATCTTAACCTCTATTAACACATCCATACATACTCACACTCTCTCGATTTCCTATAAAACTTTTGCAACTGTCACTAGTCAGACTTCGAGTTGCCAACTAGGTACAACACGATCTATCAAGTTTATCGTAAAATACACGACATAATGAAAAATTACATATGTGCTAGGCAGCCTCTATTTGTGAAAAAATAGTCTTATATTCATTCACATTTTTCATTACAAAACTTGTGCTGAGTTCAAGAGATACTCATATTCTCATCAAAAACTAAAGAAAGATAATTTCTACCACTTTGGAAAGTGAAACATTTGAAAGAAACTTTAGGTGCTTTTATACTACATGTGTTAGTATAATAAACAAAAAACCATCACATATACTCAATTTTCATTGGGGACTTTCATTCAATTCATTGATGCTGTTTGTCGGATAATAAGATGCAAGAAGATGATTCACAAATCTTGCAGAAAGCAAAAGGTTAAGGAGAAGCTAAAGTATTCGAATGATCAAAACAAAAGAATGTAGCCGTTTATCTCTATACCTCCTACACCAGAGCAGTGTATGTTTATCCGAGCATTTTCATTCTCTGATAAATATAAAGAAAATGTATTAGTGGGTAAAAAATAATGGATGAAAAGATCCAGAGCAAAAAAATTGTTCTTTGTTAATTTTATTTTCTTTCTTTCACTAGATGTTGTTAACACAACATTACATTCTTCTTTCGTTACTACGTTCTCTTTCTTTCTGCTCTTTACCACAGCAGTTACGCTCGTTGCAAGTAAAACGAATTCGTCTATAAGAGAGAGAGTTGTAGCAGAATAAAATAGGTCTTCTTCTAGGCTTCTATTTTTCTTTTTCTCATTGAGTGTCTGGATGCCGAAATTTATTTTGTTCTTTCATTGTTACATTTACTTTGTGTGGGTTCTGTTCCAGTCATCGCATGGTGTAAGGTATCCTTGAAAATTCTGTCGAAAAATTTAAATAAAGTATATAAATAAAGAGCAACGATGTAAAAATAATTCCATTTTCACTTTCGTCGTGTTTTGTGCAGGTATTCAATGTTGATAGAAACTTCGTAGAGTTTTTTGTTCGCTTTTCTATTCATTCCCTTTTTATTTATTATACTAGTAGTTACCTGTGATAAGCATATGAATTCTATTGAACATGTAGACAAGAATCAGAGAAGGGCGAAAGTAAAATGAAAATAAATTCTCTTGGCCTATTATTTTACTTTTTGCTGAAAATAAAGTCTAATGGTAGTCAATTAATATTTGTGATATGATCGACTGTTAGAGATCTAGTTTGTTTTCTTAGAAGATCTTACTGAGTTCCCTCATCGGATTGAAAGACTTGTAGCTCAGATATCGCCTAATGTGCTATTTGAGCGAAAGCACTTTCCTTCCAGGGTAAATACAAAAAGATTCTATGCCCGTGAAAACTTGATATTCCCGTCAAAGCTTCGTAAAAATCTATTTGCTTGCAACAGATGTTCCGAAATTGCTCAATCCGGCTTTTTCTGTGAAATTCTTATTTCAAGTAAATTTCACATGTTTCTTTAGAAAGGCATGTCGGGCAAGTTTTATCATGGTAATCCTAATCGTAACAATAATTTTTGGGTTTATCCACGAAATAAACAATTAGAAGTTCTTCAATGGGATACTTACAATGCAGATGATTTATGTAATAATTACACATATCTTGGAACAAGTGGATGATCTGGACTAATGACATATCGTTGCAATGGCCATGACAAGTGAGTCATAAGCGTAATGAAAACAAACTCTCTGGTTTTAGGGTAGGACACATTCATGCCGACACCCAATGTTTTGATTATTCTCAAATTGTGTGTAATAACTAGTCACATGTGTTGGAAAAAAAATCGTTGAGTATAAAGGAATTCTTTTCTATACTGATCAAAGAGCTATCTGAACTCATGCCTCCTGGTCGAACTCAAATTTGATCGTAAGGAGGACTCTATCAGATCCAAAGAGTCTCCAAAAGCAGTCTTGTCCGTCGCCAATTGATCAACACTGTAATAATCTCTGTGAATCGATCTGGTCCATGAAATCTTCCCTAACCTGTTATAAGCCTTTGATATCCGTAACGGATATCTCAGGTTAAAGTGCCATGATATAGGGATGAAAATAAAGAAATGTAAGTTATGCTTGAATGCACAACTACATTTCATTTGAAACTATCCACATGTCTGTGTTACATTATCGTTAGCATATCTTTCGTTTTCATCAAAAAGACATTCCTGAAAAATTACCACATCCTCGCGTGTTTTTTCAAGCTTTTTTCGAATAATACCATAGTACTCTGTTGTATTATGTTTAATCGTTCGTGTTACTAAGATTATCTCCTCCCAATAGCAAATATATCTATCTAGAATTCTTATTAAATTTTAGGAAACAACATCGACGTCAACATTATTTTACCATGGTCACCCTAATCGTGATAATAATTTTTGGGTTTATCCACGAAGTAAAGCATTGTAAGTACCCCAATGGGATACTTACAATGCAGATGATCTATGTAATAATTATACTTACCTTGGAACAAATGCAGCATCCCAACTAAAGACATATCGATGTAATGGCCATGGGTAAATCCGTGGAGTTTCTACCACTTTTGTGGAAAAAAATTTTTTATTTTATTTTTATAGTCTAGTTAGACGGAACGTCGTCGAAAACGGTCTGAGATACCAATTAAAATATCTTTCAACGTTAAAAGTATGGAGATTCAGGTCATTCTTTAGGAACACATCAACAAATGCAAGGTGCGAGTAATTCAGGAAGTCTTTTCTT